>OY970765.1:19410368-19942945 GCA_963853795.1 Xestia rhomboidea
GACACAATTCTAGTTGCTTAGTGTGGCACTAGATGGCGCCGTGTGTAATGTCCAGCGATATTTATTTTGAACAATGTTGTGACTGTGATAAGAATTATATTCCATTAGGTATACTCAAAATGTAAGGGTAGATCTTTGACAGTCGTTACAGGTAGTCAGAGTCCCAAAATTCTGACAACCAGTCTTACCAAGGGGTATCATATTATTACTCAATACTAACCGGGTTGTAAAGTGAAGTGTTGGTCGTCCGGCGGCGAGATGGGTAGACGATATTGTTGCCATTGCAGGAATATCCTGGATGAGGTTGGCACAAGAGCCTGGAGCTTGGCACAAGCAAAGAGAGGACTATACCCAGCAGTGGGTGAAGTCAGGCTGTGGATGATGATGATGATGAACTGGATTGTGGAGGTCAGAAGGCAGTCGCTTCATGTAAAATACTGGTATTCAGCTGCAGACTGGAAGCTGACCCCAACATAGTTGGGAAATGGCTAGACCGATGATGATGAGTAATAAAACACAAAATAAAATAAATATCGCAGGACATTACACACAGCGCCATCTAGTGCCACACTAAGCAACGAAGCTTGTGTCGTGGACACCAGATAGTTGATATACTACATAGATACTTTTTGTTTGTAAATCCATACCTTATTCTACATATAAACATCCATGACTCGGAAACAAAATGTTTATGCTCATCACAAAAACATTTGCTCCTAACGGGATTCGAAACGGGACCCAAAAAACGTAAGACAGCTTCAGTACCGCTGCGCCATTTAGGGCGTCGAAATAGAAAGATTGATTAAAGGTTGATATTGATAGTCGTCTTCTTCTTCGTGTCGTGGGCACAACAGTTATTCATAACACACAATACAACGGGTATTTTGGATTTTGTTGGCTATTTTACATGACGTATACGTAGAACCGATGTCCGTTTGGATAGACGTGTTCCCGAGTGGAGACCATGAATCGGCAAGGTGGGGCGCTCTCAGGCTCGGTCGAGCGACGATCCTCGCTGGGTGGCTGGTAGCTACTGGATGAGAGTTGCCACGAATTGAGTTAAGTAGCGCGCGATTGAAGAGGCCTATGTCAAGCAGTGGAGGCTGTTTATGATGATGATGTGTGTATATAATTAAACAAATAAATGACTACTTTCGAGTATAATGGTTCTAGAATATCCCGGTTTTCTCAGCGAAGCTTCTAAACCAATTTTAGAGTCTATTTTAAAGGCGCTCTAAATCAGTCCATTGACAGAACCACAAGGAGACACGTCACAGCATTGTTAAGTTCCCAACTGTCAGTTACATTTGTTAGTTAATTTGTATAGTTAGTTGTTTGTGTGAAATAGGTTAGTGGGGCAGCAAGGGCAACAATGTGAAGACAATGGGGTGTTACGCAAATGGTTTGTTTGTTTGTATGGTGATAAGCGACAAAGCGACGTGAGAACTTGGGTGGGAGCTTCAGTTTGTATGGAGAGTTGGGTGATTATAATGTTGTGTTCTAATAGTTGTGTCTGTTAAATTTTCAATACTTGAGAATAATTTAACAAAAATAAAAATTAATTTATTTTTTCAGGTCTTAAGATTGGTATATTATTATGTCCATCATTATTTGAAGACTAGCCGTGCCCGCGGCTTCTCTCACGTCAGCGCGTATTCTTATTAAGTGAAGATTACCATGTTTATCAACGCATTGTAGTGCGCATTGCGCACTTATTAAGTCTCTCCACTTAGGTCACACTTCGTCGTATTTATGTTACTCAAAAGTTTTAAAAAGATTGGAGTGATACCATGGTAATACATAATAGGCATGTACATTGTACAACCATGGTTGTAGCAGCTCAATGTGCATACGCGGCTTCCGACATGACCATGGCCGACTTGCTGGAGTGTCCAAAATATCCCTTTTGCACCTGCGTTTTAGAGTACTTACTATCAAAATCGCTACTGACGCCGCGATTAAGTTAATTGAGCAAATTCACAGGTGGCTAAGCTAGCCACCTGTGAATTTATAATTTGATAAGACTTTCCATCGATACGAAAGAAGAAAAAGAACAGGGCAATAATATCAGATCTCGTATTTCCGAAGTTAGACGGCCGACCGTGAAGATTTACGGTGAATTGAGTTTCTCAATGTGTTCTAATAAGTCAGCTAAAATTAAGTGTTTATTAAGTACTTCTTGCCCTTTCTGTGAAGAATGGTTGAACTAGGTTCAAAGGTTTAAAATTGCTGAAATAAATACTCTCGAAAGACTTGAAATATTGAATTTTAGGTTATTTTAAGCAGCAAGCTATGCTCTCAGGAGACAAAAAGAAGAATGAAACAGTAACTTGTAAAAGATAAAATTCAAAGCTGATTTTCTCGTAAACTATGGATTGAACGTCGGTGAAATTGTAAACGTATATCTGCAAGGCAATACGAAATTCAAATGTGAATCAAACGTTTTCGAGAATACATCACAATTTCAGGAGATGCTTTCGGAAAATTGTTTTCATATTTCTCTCTACATAAAAGTCTTTTTAGATGGGACTGTGCAGATCAAATCAATATACGAAGCTTGACTTCTTGTTAATACAAAACTCTCATTTAATTATGTCCTGGGAGTTGGATCCAGCAATTAATTAAAGCTCTACAGTTGCGCTAGAAAAGATCATTACATCCTGATGTCTTCAACTGTCATATTCTGAAACTGCCCATACTGTAAAGGTATATCCTCAAATTTAGTTGTAAAAAAAACACTCAAAACACTTTTTTGTTTTTTTATTGGACGACCAATTTTTTTGCAATATTATTTATTATTTGCCCCTTTTTAGTTAAGTATTCCACACACATTACGTAAATCGGCCCAGTAGGTAATCACAGAGAAATCGTTATACAATATATTTAAAAAAATACATACACGAACATAGAACCTCCTTCTTTTTGAAAGTCGGTGACAAATCAAGAGACGTAGATCAAATTTGCTCTTTCTTAATCAATATCGACCTCATACAAACTCCTGTCGTAACCAACATACCTATTTAACATTAATTGACAATGTCGTAACCCGTAAAGTTCAGGTGGCTGGTAAACTATTAGTTCATTACTTTGAACTTGGCCAAGTATTATCAAGTTTAAGCTTAAGGGATTAAGCAGAACTGTGTGATTGTTGAGTAGGTTGTTACGGAGTTGTATTTAGTTTGTGTTTTGTGAAGGACAAATGCAGGTATTAGTTAGTTGAATTATTGGTTTAAATGAGTCTTAACTATAAGCGGGGTTATGGGTACACCGCTGCCTAATCCAGCATCCGGGATATATATCTATGATCTAGATCTAAATCTTATGTTATATGGAACCCATAGTAACAAAGTATTTGTTTAAAGTTGCTGAACCATTTGCTAGAGCTGGCTCGAGAATTAAATGATACTGTAGTGGACGTTTGAGTTTTCCTTCAAATTTTTTTAAGTAGCAGCCACGGTGACTAGAATTGTGCCCGTTTGATGCCAATGCGAGTCTATTGGCATCAAACGGGCACAAATCTAGCCACCTTACACCCCTTACTACTGTCTCAGTCATACACTTAAAGTACTTACGGGATGATATCCGTGATTTTCCTTAGTTACTATGAGCTCCCGATATTTCGACGCTGTAGCAAGCATCATGATCGCGGGAATACCGAAGAGGTATGCGGGTGGGACGAAAATTATAAATTAAAAAATTAAATTATTACTATTTTTCTTTTTTTATTAAATTATTCTTTAAGTGTTATAGTGAAAAACCGTGAAAGTCTAAAACAGTGTCTCAGTCATTCTTACATGTCATCTAAACATAACTATCGAAATAGGGGTATACTATTAAGTGTCAGGCGTGATGTTATATTATGAAACGCTATTAGTAAATTATCACACATTTTATAATTTGACCAGTCTGTTTCCTATTGAAACATACCTGTTTATTTTGAAATTTGTAGAAATAAATAACAACAATAATACATACAGAAACAGCACGTAATATATAAATGACTATCAGCTAATAGAAATCTTATTGAATGAGCTGGGATGCTTGCCAACGGTCCTAACATCCATCAACTTTGTATGCTATGTATGTATGAGGTTATGGATGGCTGAATATTCTGCGCATGAATGTAATTTCGCCATGGTCAAGGTTATTGTGTATGTTTTGGGTGATCTATAACCTGCTGGAGAGGTGGAGTGAGATTTGTTGAAGACTAGCTTGCGCCCACGGCTTCACCCGCGTAAATTCATTTTTTTACACAATGTCTTTTTAACTCTAACTTACCATTACTCAGTTCATCATTCTGTGTACAGTAGATGTACCACAGTCGGTAATTTAAAAAAAACAGCTGTTCCATACATATTTGATTGTATTGCACTTTTGCCGGAAACAACTGTTTTACAAAACTGAATTAGTTTGGCGAGTAAAAAACTGTAAAGATAACTTGTTTTTGTGTAAGAGAAATAATTAATAAAAAAAAAAGAAAAAAATATTGATGAAAAATTTCTTGGAGAAGGAAGGAATTGGAGGTACAGAATGATGTATTGAATACGTTAATTATTTGTGCGCCGATGTCGCTTCCACCCTGTATAGCCTGTATTATTACGATGTATAAACTATGATGATGAAGTGATATATCATTCGAATTCATAAGATTACTCCCTTTTCAAAACTCTACACTATCTTCTCATCTAAAGCAGTGGTTCCCAACCTGTGGTCGGCAGGAGCCTCGAATTTGGTCCGCAAAAGGTTAAAATGTTATTCGTACTTTTTAACTTGCACAGTAGATGCCAGATTAACTTATTCCTATTTCCGTATGAATGATTGCTAATTTTTTCGAGCTCACTTCGATCGCTTTGTATGCATCACTATCTTAATTCTAAAGGTTTTTATTCCATTTTCAAATTTCAGCATTGTGTGAGTTAAAGATTTACCCCCCTAGATATATAATCCTGTCGGTGTCCATGTTTATCTAAAGAAAGAAAGAAAGAAAAATTATTTATTTGCCACAGGCACATTACGTGCATACAAACTTAAAAAAATAAACAGAAGACATACAACGCTTAACAGACATTTAAAATATAACAGAACGGAACAGAAAGAAATTTGACAGCTCACTCAGCACGATGCTGTGCTATGGGGAGCCCACAGCACAGCGCTGGGTTTCAGTGGTCACCCGTGAAAAAAAAATCTTGGACCTTATGGTCCCTGCTAACAATAAAGACACCAAAGTGGTCCCTGGTCCAAGAAAGGTTGGGAACCACTGGTGTAAAGCTTGTTAGAAAATAGTATCATTACCAGGAACTGCACAAATGTACGAGTCTGTTTGTGCCCACCTACTAAATTCAAGTTTGAAGATTTCCCATAATCAATCTATCAATCAATCAATCATTTTATTACCAGGCATCATAAGGCCCATAGATAAAATACACAAAATTACATTACACATAAAAACATACTAATACATACAAAATATAACTTGTAAATTAAGAACTAAGACACACGAAGTGGCGGCGTCGTGATAATGATAGCATAATAGAATTTGATGAAGGAAAAATCCCTTTTAAAAAATCAACGTCATATAAAGTCAAAAGACGATATTATTCAAAGATGGCGGAAATGAAAAATGACAGGTTTGTAAATTTATTCAAAGACTATCGTCCTCCCGTGGCCCTGTTCGTGCCGGGTCGGTAATTTGGCGAATATTCACTTTTGGATGATCCGCTTGTGTCGTCGGATTAGGAAAGTTTTAAATATCAGTAGTTCATACGTTTACAGATTATCGTGTTCCGTATTCATCTGATTTTGAAAAGTGTGCTGTATTTTTTTTCGTGTTGCTGGATTTGTGCCCGGTTGATGGCATTAGGCTTACCCAAATTACATCATTACATGGTAATAATAATAATAATAAAGTTTATTTCATAATCAACAGGTTTTTACAGATACATTGTACATTGTAGAGGCCTTCTTTTAAGTATGGAAATACCTGTAACAGAAGACCTCCCTCTTCCATGAATATGGGCAAACATTTTACAAAGCCTGTTAATAATTAAAACAATGTTGGTAAAAAAAGAGGAAGAAAAAAGGACGATTATAAAAAAAGAAAAAAACAAAATAAAAAATGTGTGGTGTCTGTGTTGTGTATAGGTGTGTATATGTATGTGTGGGTGTATGAATGTGTGTGTGTGAGAGCAAATAGGACTAGTGTGGGTGTGAGAAAGGGGAAACCAAAAGCATATTATCAGTGTGAAGTATATGTATAGGTTCAGTAGATATTCGTTTATTAATAAAATAATAATAAAGTTTATGAAAGCTGGTGTTTTATTATATATCCGGATGAAGAAGAGCCTCAGTTTCTTCATATGTAAGGGTCTTTAGCCATGCAGTCAGGGTTTTCTTACATTCGTGATGTGATTTTTGGTAGATAGCCAGGTTTTTGTTAATGGCATTGAAAGCAAAAGTAGTAAGGGCAACATATTGGCGTCTTGCGAATGCAGTACGAATCCTTACCCCAGTTATACAACCTTGTCTTCTTCTTTTTCTCAAGATGCTAGAATCAAATACCGTTGTTTTGTGCATTTTTAGGGTAGAAATAAGAATATATAACTTTCTGGCAGTTAAGAGGTCACATAGTTTATAAAGCTCGTGTGTAGGAAAACGATACGGTTTAAAATAAATAGTTTTGAGAAGGGCACGCTGTGATCTTTCCACATCTAGGAATTTTGTTTTAGAGGCACCTCCCCAGATAGGAATGCAATATGTTAAGACAGATTGGGCTAGAGCAGTGTACACTTGTTTAATTAAGTTCGCCGAGGCAACATGTCTTAACACCTTGAAAACCCAGACCAATTTTCTTAAGCGGTCACTAACCAATTCAACGTGGTTATGCCAAGAGAGTCGCTGATCAAGAATGATACCCAGATATTTCGTTTTCTCTACCTTTTCGATCGTCGGGCAAGCGCAATTTGTGCTTTGGGTATTGTGACACTGGTGTATCCTTACACTGAAATTAGTATGAGGCTGGGTTCTATTACTTATAGAGAAACACATATAGATAGTCTTTTGGGTATTCAACGTAAGTAAATTCGTTCGTAGCCAGGAATCAACTCTCGATAATCCAACTTCTGTGTTCTTCCGCACAGAATCCCAATTTTCACCTATAAAGACCAACGCAGTGTCATCGGCATAAGAGAAGACCCGCGCTCCACCTGCTTCCAAACCACATAGGCCATTGATGTAAATTAAAAACAAGGTGGGCCCGAGAACGCTCCCCTGTGGTACACCGAAAGTGATATTTGTGTCTCTGCTCGTATGAACACCAATTCTAACTTTTTGTGTTCGATGTGTTAGATAGCTTTTGAGTAGTTCCAGGGGTGTGCCTCTTATTCCTATGTATTCTAGCTTACGTACAAGAATGGGAACAGAGACTGTGTCAAAAGCCTTCTTTAGGTCGAGAAAAACTGTGAGGCATTTCTTTCCACGATCAAGGTTTTCAGTAATGAGAGATGTTATAGCCGTTACTGCATCTTCAGTTGATTTGCCCTGCCTAAATCCGTACTGTGCATCTGATAATATTTTATATTTATTGAGGAAGTCTAATAATCGTTTGTTTAGTAGTTTCTCCAATATTTTTGATAAAGCTGGTAATACTGATATAGGCCTGTAGTTATTAACATCATCTCTGGGCCCACTCTTGTACACAGGCGTAATAGTCGATTTTTTTAGAAGTTTGGGGAAGACACCTTTTTTAAAGCGCAAGTTCGCTAGGTGAACAATAATTGGAAGAACTTCGTACTTAGCTAACTTGAGAAAACATGTTGGAATATTGTCCCAGCCAGGAGCGCTACTCGATTTTAAATTCATGAGCAAATAGTGTACCTCGTCTAAGTCTGTATCCAAGAGAACAAATGATGTCAATTGAGTATTATCTGCTCCTATGTCAGTCGTAGCTTCTGATCTAGTATCTGGCAAAATTTTCTCTGCAAGTTTTTTACCAATTCCTGCAAAGTACTCATTAACATGATTGACTGCTTCGATTGGCGACGCCATTACTTCCAAAAGTTTAGTGCTATCTGCATTAGACTGCTTCATATGAGTTATATTTTTAATATTTGACCAAAGTCTCTTATTATTTGTGGTAGAATTTGCTAATCGTTCCCTCTCGTACCTGCGTTTCAGTTTTTTAATTAATTGATTGCAATAATTTCGATATCTTTTATAAGTAATTTTTAATATATCATCATGTGGGTCATTTTTTAACTTCTTTTGCATATGGTTTCTATTTTTGATACATCTTAAAATGCCAGGGGTTATCCAGGGTTTTATAGACCGTTTACTTTTGTCGTAGTAGTATTTTCTCGTATTGATGCCGAAATTTTTTCAATCAGGAGTTCAACTACAAGGTCAGGGTCATTTGAGAACAAAAGTTCACCAAGATTTTTATCCACTAAAGATTTAAGTGCCATATTGAAATCAGTCGTCATTTTTGTTTTCTGAATTTTATTTTTTAGTTTGATTTTAGATAAGTTTAGAAATAATAGAGAATGATCAGTAACAGTTGTATTTAAGACAGCAATGTGAGCAGATAATTTTTCCTTATTAAGTTTTATCATAAAATGGTCCAGGCAATTATTTAGTCTAGTAGGAAAAGTGTGACCTGCCATCAATCCATGCATAGTTAACATTGCAGTATATTTTTGTCTATTGTTTCTCTCCTGGGCCTGCTCAGATGCAGTTGGTGTAAGATTTATATTAATATCACCAGTTAAAGTAATACAGTTGTAGGTTTTTATGGACTCCAAATATGTGTCAAGTGAGTTTATAAACATGTCCGCGTTAGCATTTGAGGGAGATCGATATACACTTAGTATAATATTATTATTATCGAGTTTAATCTCTAAGGCAGAGGCATGAGTCAATTTAATTTCCCTGACGTTTACTGCAATGTTATTAGTGACGTAAACAACTACTCCGTCGTTTTTATTTACGTGATTTGTAGTTTGAAATGCTGAGAAGTTCGGAAAAATAGGTATAGGTTTAATAGGATTAAGTTGACTTTCAGTTAGAATCAAAATATCCGGCTCGAATTTTAGACAAGACAGAGTCAGTTGCAGATCATCTATGTTTCTATAAATACTTCGTATATTTTGGCAGAATATTTTGCAGTCTCTCTTTTGTACATTTATATGTTTAGACAAATCTTCAATATCACAGTGAAAAGCCTGAGCAATATTTGTATTGTCTATTTCGTTGAGTGTGTTAAGCGAACTATCCATTTAAATTGAGATTGAGTAGTCTGAAGGTGAACTTGGAAACATATTTGTATGAAATAAATGTATACAGCCGGCAACAAGATTTTGATAAGCATTGAGTATAATATGCTCGTTGTGAGGTTTCTACGTATGTAAGAGTGTGATGAAGGGGGAGTGTACGGTTGAATGTTGAGGATGGGATGTCAGTGTGCGAGAATATTTTATTTGTTAAATACAGAGAGGTATGCATTAGAGTGAGTGTGTGTGTAGTAGTGAAATTATTTATGACAAGATTAATAAAAAGAAACATAATTTCTAAGACAACAAAATAAAATGAGAGAAATAAAAAACCGTATAGAGTGCGCATGGTTCCAGGACAAAAATAATTGTGAAGACGATGCTTTAGGTATAGTCAGGTTCCCTGTGTCAGCTGGTGGATCTGCGCTTCAGACTTGACTGGTATCCTTTGCGAAGTTTCGTCTTTTTTTAGATATACTTTGCCGTAAGCTGTCCAGCAAAATTTAAACTTCTTAGCCTTGACAAGATCACGCGCAAGAAAATGCAAACGAGAGCCTTTCGCTGTCAGTTGCTCCGACACAAAAATAGGAGCTTCCGTATTGGTACGGCACCCTACATGTTTGGCGGCAAGCTTGCTTTGGTGCCGGGTATTAAAAGACTTGCACATCTTGAGGAGTTCAGTCTTCAATAGAGTTGAGGAGGTTTCTACAATTATGGGGCTATTTTGTTCTTCCTTCATGCTACTCACTCTGTAAACGTCTTTGATGTCACTTTTCTCAATTTTGCAGTCAACAGTTTTAGACAGACACAGTACCATCCCAATCAGATCCTCCTTTGTTTCTCCACACGACTTTGGCACATTTTTTAACTGAAAGTTAGATTTCCGATTTGACATCTGCATATCTTCGATTCTGCTCTCTAATACCGAGATATAATCTCTGTCCTTGACGGCCTGCTTTTCCAGCTGATCAATTTTACTTAGCAAGTCCTTGTTTTGTGCTGCGAGAAAGGTGACCGAGCTCTCAATGTTTGTGTTTGTCTTTTGTATATTAGACAAAGCCAGGCTAATCTTATTTATTTCTTTCTCTAATTCCTGCCTTTGCTCAGCCATAAGAGAAGATATAAAACTCTTAATATCGGTATCCTCGTTATGTCGCGGCCTTTTAGAACGAGTATAAACAAAGTTTGGTGGTGTGGTTTCTTGAGTCAGTTGATTTAAGTCCGATTCTGACATTGATTTATCCATCTGGCCAACAACTATACTAGGACAACAGTACCGTCAAGGAGTTTGTCGAGGCGCTACGTTACTCTTACGCTGCACGCTGAGACGGTCACTTGCAATAGTAAAATAATCCGTATTCGAACGTAGTCGCTCGACAATATCAGGCAAACAGAAAAAACACAGATAATTTTGTTATGTTCTTGTTGATGTACTACACCAAAACGATGACGAAGAAACTAAAATTTCCTTTATTATTAAATTGATCCTTGCACGAGGTTACCAGGTGCGCAGAAATCACTGGTAGTGAGATTCCGTCTTTGTATTACGCACATATGTAAGAAGTGCGTACACGCATAGATTTACTACGAGAGTCGTATGGCGCCTGTCCTGTTGCTATCTTGCTTGCACATGAATAGTTTCAGCGCGTAGAAACAAGACAACAGTATAATCGTGCGAGCGCTTTGCTGTTTACATGCGTGAACAGTAATTAGTTAATGAGATGGGTATTGTTGTCTCACCCGATCTTGATGAACGCACTCTTCGCTCCAGTGAAGTGTTTCACTCCTAGTAACTTATGCACTCCTATTTTTTCAAATGATTTTTGATGACTAATTTAATTAATATTTTAAATAAAAACAATGTAATAGAGTTCACAGGCACGTCTACTCTTTACAGAGGTCCGGGGGAAGAGGATGGTTATTATGGATGGTACTTAAATATTACTGGGGAAATTTGTTGATGGCATGTTATGTCAGCCTAATATTGATTGTAGTTTTCCTGGGTTTTCCCAACAGGAAATTCTTAGTAGCACCCACGGAGTCTAGATTTGTGATGTGATGGCAATAGGCTTGCCAGCTATTACATAGGACTTAACAGCTATTACATAAGTGATAAAATGTGGGCGTACTAATGGTTACAACTGCCTAACCCTTCGGGTATAACAGGATTAAGTTATATGTGTTTTCCCTCTTCTATCGTGAAGTCCAATTCCGGCGAAATAATGATCTTTCAACGTCTAAACCTGGTCCATGAATGAGTGTTCAGTTAAGTTTTCT
This sequence comes from Xestia rhomboidea, assembly GCA_963853795.1. Taxonomy (NCBI): domain Eukaryota; kingdom Metazoa; phylum Arthropoda; class Insecta; order Lepidoptera; family Noctuidae; genus Xestia; species Xestia rhomboidea. Next base: position 19,421,909 of record OY970765.1, read on the forward strand.
CACACATGATAAATCATGATCTGTCGAATGACCAATTTGGTCGAGACGCCATTGTTTAACTATTGTGTCTACTTCGTGGACAGATCATGGGATAAGCTGGTAATATTATACGCCAGTGCGAATCGGTTCCATATCATCGAAATCAAAATATTTTATTTCATATAGGCCTATGAGGGAATTCACTCATTTTTTTAATAAAATGCTACAATAATTCACTTACTAACATACAAAATAAACCGGAAAAGGTATTGCAGCAAAGGTATTAGCACCAGCTTTATACTTTATAAGGGGAGCTTTACGGGATTCTCAGCTCAAAAGCCGGACTCCAGTGCTTCTAAATTAATTAAACGGCCCAACGCATTGTTGCCTTGAATCGATGAAAACATAGAAAGGACCGTGTAATTGCTTTGCATAGGTAAGTCGGACTTTGCAAGGGTTCTCGTGTTACCCACTGTCAATAGAGGTGATCCATGTAAAATACTGGTATTTAGCTGCATAATAGAATGTTAGACTGGAATGGAGATTCATTAATGACTCTGCCCTGGAGTGTAAAAGTGGTGCTGTTCCACAAACGTTGGGGCACTTAATATCGTGTCCTGCGTATCCTGTCGTTTGTTCACCACAGGAACTGATAGAAGCTACCGTAAGCGCTAAACTAGTCGCTCAATTCTGGACCGACACAATTTAGATTGCCATTGACACGCTAAGAAGATGAATTATTTTAGATTGAAATCCCTCTGCAATTATGGACCTAGTCTGAAATAAATATTTATTATTATTATTATTAATTTTGTTGGAAAAAGGCTAGGCAGTTTATGAAGGCGGATTTATTTTGCTCTCAACTGTCATCATTTTAATACACAGAGATACATCTACGTACTAACGTTATATCAATTTTAATTCCAAAATTGTACTTTAAAAGATTTGGCAAAGTATTCGCGTACACCATAAATTAAATCTGGCTACAACGACACAACTGCAGTACAGTCAAAGACGAAATAAAATCGTGGAGCAATCTGTGTTGGTAGGGGACATATATTAGAGGCAACATGTCACAATGCGATGTTACTGACAGAGTAAAGAAAGAAAGAAAAAATAAAGAAACTGTAGCTAGCGTCATTGGTTCTTAGGGGAACAAGGATGGAGGAACAACTAAGGAAGAGTACATAGACACGAGTAAATACATAGCTACAAAATGCGTAAGTGAGTAGAAACATCAAATTCTTTGATGAATATATAGCCATTCAGTCTTAAAAGCTGGTATCTAACAATCAATTATTTCGATTCTCCATCCTTTGATTTACGTTATTCCGCATTAGAAATACGCATTATCATTAATTACGGCATTTAACGCTAAGCGTATTTAAAACATAACTAAAAATATAATAAATAAATAAATGTTTATTTCAGACTAAGGTAATGTCCATAATTTGTTAGTAGTATATTAAATATCTTAAGACTAAGTTAGTAGCAATGTAAGTATGTAGGTAGTCCAGACGAATTAAAATTAAAATAACTTGATAAAACAGAAAAAAAACAAGCAGTGTGTGTTAAACCGTGTTTAACTTGATAATGTCTAGTTTAATAATTGTTAAAGAACGTTTTTAGTTTGTTTTTATCTTGAACGCAGATTTACATGCAAGTGGGTCTTAGCTCTTATCTGAGTAAAATTAATTCATCATCTGCCCAGCCTTTTCCCAACAATGTTGTGGTCGGCTTCTAGTCTAACCGGATGCAACTGAATACCAGTATTTTACATGGAGGGACTGCCAGTATACCAACTGGGTAATACGATAGATACCCCTTGGTAGGACAAGTTGTCAGATTTTCGTGCTACTTACCTGTAACGATTACCTGTAACGCCTGTCAAAGGTCTACAAATGACAGCTGGGACCAACGGCTTAGCGTGCTTCCCGATGCAACGGCCCTAAAGATCGACCCGAGCGGCTGTTATTATTTATTTTAATCACGAGCTCCTCATAAATGCGTATTAATTAAAAAACAAAAAAGCAATTTTGTTCATTTTCTATTCAAACTGTTCTAATCCTAACTACCCATCGTAAAAACAAAACAGTAAAGCTAGCCTTTCGCATAACCTTAAACATTATGCTCGTACAGACGACTTTTGTGACCCTTCCACTTTATATAAGCCTTTAATCGCATCTTACGGTTCCATGTGGACGGACTTATGTACCTTCCTACCTATATACTGAACATACAGTTATTACTTCGGTCTAGTAACATTAAAACAGGGTTTCGTAATAAATGCTAGAGGACCAAAAGTCGTAGGACCAAAATTGAGACTACCTACATCATTGTCAAAAATAACAATAATATGAGCCGAACTGGGGGCCTGTTTGGCGCAGCCGTGAATTATCTTTTGTTTTGTGTTTAGATTTAAGTTTTCTTGATATTTTTTGTTAAATGTAAATAATCTAATTTCTTTCGTCTTTCTTCATCAATAGTTAAATTTATTATACAAAAAATTTGAAAGTTATTCTTTCAGAAATTATTTACCTCTAGCTTTTAAATTAGTTAACCTGGTGTTGGTTGTTAATGATTATCCTGTAGAAACTTATTTCTTTACACGAACCTTAGGTTCACGAACTGAATGTCAAAAGTAAACCTAACTGAAATGACTGTTAAAACTGAGGCATTGCAAACGAGATAGAAGATTTTTTTAATCAAATAAAACAATATCGTTTGGACATAGAGCTGAAAGATAAAGTAACAAATCAATGCTTTTGACGAGAACATTTTTTTGAAATAAAAAGATATTTCGTTGTTTTGGTTCACTAGGTAGAATTTCGCCTGTACCATGAGTACCGCAGAAACAAATCTCGCATGCACAAACAGCCCGACCCGGAAGCATCTGTAGGCCGTACAAATATTTGTTCCGTTCGGGAATCCATCTCCTGACCTAGTTGGTCCATAAATGTCGAAGTATTGTGCTCCAGCACTTTGTGGTGGCCCAGGGGCATTGGTGCCAGCTTACGAGTCGTGGGCCGTGGGTTCTAACCCAAACGGGCGCCTTACTTTTTATTATTCATAACTATTGCTCTCAAAACGGTGAAGGAAAACATCATGAGGAAATTGGCATGACATGTCTTAAATCCAAAAAATCGAAGTGATGTATTACCTACCAACCCGCACTGGGCCCCCGTGGGGGATTACACACCATTACCTCTCATCTAGAGGAGACTTGTGTCCCAGCAGTGGCAACGTTATAGGATGATTATAATTTGTCTATAATCTTATTTAAGCTTTGTGAAAGCGAGCCAATGTTTATTGAGTTTAGTTTCAACTACAGGAGCAACTAAAATTAATCACATAACAAGCTAATTGCTCTCCGCTTAGCTGATAACCGAATTGGGTATCGTTCTCGCAATTGTTTTCGAGTTCACACTGGAGCAATGTTTGTTATACCGAAGCCTACTACTCATCATCACCATTTGCATGGCCTTTTCCCAACTATGCTGGTGTAGACTTCGAGTCTAACCGGATATAGCTAAACACCACTATTTTACATGGTGCCTACCTCTGACCTCCACCACCACAACCCAGTTCAGTTCAGTTCTAGGCCACGGATATTATACACAGGTCTTATGTCAGATTTTCGCTGCTGACTACCCGTAACGACTGTCAAAGATCTATAATAAATTAATGGCCGGGACCTACGGCTTAAAGTGCTTTCCGAAGCAAGGAAGAACTCCGTAGGTAATGGATAGTCAACCATCCACGAGACGACGTCTCCAAGCTTTGCTTAACTTAGAAGATCGACCCGAATGGCAATTATTATTTGTACACCGTAGTCTACTATCTACAGTTAAATGCATCAACTCAATTTTTGAAGCAGTCACTGCGTCATTTAGAAACAACTTTAATATTATATAAAACGTAAAAACGACCTCCAAAACATCGTTTCCGTGATCATTCAAAGAGCTATATTTAATCTTATTCCAAAGACGGATTGGTAAACGCAGTTCGACAGCCCGACCTACTATGTAATAACAGATTGATAGCAAAAATTCTTTGAAAACAAAGTTTCCCGTTTTATAATTCCCCGTCCTTTCTTCCGGGATTAGTGTCGGGGGATATGTCTGAAACTTTTCCCGCAAACAGGGAAACTTTTGGTCCTTTGATCCGATGTGACGTGAGAGAAGACAAATAGACGCGTCGTGTTCTATAGAAGTTCTGAGTTAGCAGATGATGAAGCGATCGGTTTTCGTAAATGACTTTTTGAGGTGTGGAATGTCTGCAGGATGGCGGGAAGGTTTTGTGTTGTCGTTTGAGTTAATCATGTGGGGTCATGTGCAAAGACGAAAAAATAATCGTATCCCACGATGAACGTGGTGACATACTATTTCCCAGTAATGATGTAGGGTCGAACAAGCTATTTGGTTTGCATTGTTCGACAGTACAATCGATACGAATAAACAAGTATATTTGCATAGACGCTCTGGTCTGCAAATTCTTATTCAATCAATCATGATTGAATTTTTTGGAAGGTGGTAGTTTTATTACCAGTATTTCATTTTATTGTATTCTCAAGAAATGATGGGTCTGCTACTGCAAGCAATAACTGATTATTATAAAATTGTTTTAACGTCTGACGAATCCAAAGTTAAAAAGATTAACTAGAAACAGCTAGCGCCAACGAGTCTCATGAATTCAAAAGAGAAGAATGTCGTAACAAACAACAAACCCAGAGAGAACACAATGAAAAAAAAAACTTCAATATAGAACAATTAAGAAAATATCCAGAGAACAATATAACAATAATTGGACCAAAGAACGGGGAACAATTTCACCAAGTTGGAAAAAATAACGTTGGAATTTCAATCGCCGCTTTATGCACTTTCCTTTTCGTCCTGTTTCTCAGTGACGCCATCGTCCCAACATTTTATTAGTTCCAAGGGAGAAATGTATTATTTTTCCTCGAGAGTTTTTTTACGACGTCTCCCCAGTTTTTTTTTTGATATATAATCTACGTACATACGTTTACATAGGATTTTTTCGCTTTTATGTGTTTTTTTTCTACAGCCGTTTTCTGAATCGTTTCAGGAAAGAGGTATTTCAAGTCCACTTAATGCCAGTTTGAGCGATGTTGTCAAAAAATTCCCCGATTTAGCAGGTTTTTCGGGGAAAACCTCCTGCTCCTCTGAGAATAAACTATATTCTCTTTAGGTGTATTTTTTCATTCCTCAATTTCGCCAATAGTTGTTATCAGACCGTCATTTAACCATAGGTTTTAGGAACCAATAAGATAGTTTGTAGGATTGAAAATAATAAGAAATACACAGAATAACGTAGTTGTGTGAAAGAAAATGTTCTTATTTATTTTCTTTAAAATGATTATAACCGAAATCGAAAGATATAATTTCGTCTTTCCTATTCTAATATTATCTATAAGGGTTGATAATGATCAATGAATTAAAAAAAAAATGTTTCTAACAATTCAATACTTCAGACTTGTTTATTGATCCTGATGATTCATGAAGACATACAAAACCAACGGAGCAAGCTAAATATAAAACAATTTACGTATGCGTCGTTGCGTTCATTTCTCATGAAGGGGAGGAGAAAATGCCGCGGTAACACACTCTTGATTATAACAGCTTGATGTATGTGGAGAGACGTACGTCTACGTATATGTTGGTAGATTGGGTGTTGACTGTTCCAGTCACTATGGTAACCAACCATGTGTATTCTGGAATACGATTGCTTTCCTTAAGATAACGCTACTCAATGAAATTATGTTTGGTAATATCAGACAAAATTAATCTGTTAACTACCTTTATAAAACTTCCTGGAATATATTTTAAGTATAGCTTCTTCCCGCGGCTTTACCCGCATGGAGTTCGGAAATTATCCTGCGAGAACGAAATACCGATATAGAAGTTATCCATGTCTTAAACCTGAGTCATGGTCTATCCTCGACAAGGTAACAGATAAACCGAGCTACATCCGCATTTATTATATAAACAGTAGGTAGGTAAAAAAATCTCAAGAAACAAGCAAGGTTTAACAAAATACTTTAGTAAGTTACTAGAAATTAACTTTTTGAAGTCAAATCTAATTACAGTTAATTTAAAACAGCATCCATCCAAATTCTATGTTTTATTCACTGTATCAGAATACATTACCCCAACTCCTAACTCCATTATATGTCACTATACCAAACCGCTTCTCCACGAGCTTCGCGATCAAACTCGGCAATTTTCAATGCTTTCTCACGATATGGGTATATGAAAGGGTTTGCTGAGAAGAATACGAGAAATATACTGACGTCACTCTAAAGCGTGTTTTTTAAAACTTTAATACTATTTGAATACAATTGTGGCCAGAAAATGCACAGAACAGAGAGGTTTGGAGGGAGAAAGAGGAGGGCCTTTGCCCAGCAGTGGGACACAATGTAGGCTACCAAAAAAAAATCCCTCAGACAATTTTACAAATACACAATTTTACAATTGGTCAATTTTACAATTGGTCAATTTTACAATTGGTCAATTTTACAATTTGTCAATTTTATAAATCTAATCCACTAGATCCATCATTGATCTGGCCAATGGATCTTCTGAGAATGATCCATGTTTACTAAGAGCACTCTCCGGACAATGTCATTCAAGCGCCGGTACAGGTCATGTGCGTTCACTAGTTTTTGAATGAGGTTGTCCTAACCACGTTAGCTGAGCGTGGAGCTGTAACATGTTTATCTACTGGGTACGTTTGTGAGTGAGCTTTGTTGACTGTCGAGTGATGGTTTATACTGTCTCGTTTAGTTAGGTTTGGTTTTTGAGTGTTAATTGTTGATTTTTTGTTGGCGAGAATCATATTGTGGAGTCTGACTTATTATTTTTTTGTATAATAAGATTGAGATTGAAAGTAAAGGCTTTTGTCGTAGCAGTAAGAGCCGTTTACGTTCTTCTGACATTTCTAGCGGTTAAGAAAAACATATTGCGACATCGATGGCTGAGAAAACAGATTAAAGAAATTGCTTAGACTATGCCACGAGTCACCCCGACCAGACCCGGAACAACAACTACTACTAGGTCATTCAATATTTGTTCCGTGCGGGAATCGAACCCGTGACACGCACCACAGCAGTCTCTATCTCCGAAAGAGATACCGTGGCCCCGGAACACAAAGGGCGAGGAAGGAACATGGATGGGTTTTAGTCAGTAAAAGTCTGAAATTTATGTTATCTTTTATATAAATAACAATACCGTCGTTCTGGTTAGCCGTCCGTGCCGTATAATACGAGTTATAGCCGTTCAACACAGGGAGATTCACCACTTTACTAAGCCAGCACTCAGTAAGTACCAATACATCACAGCTAACATTGAGCAATTTTAGCAATACTAGGAGTTCATCAAAATTTTTATTTAGACTGCGAATATTTATATGGAAGATTTTGATTTGATGGTTAGCGCCTAGCAAATAGTTAGAGCAATCTGACGGTGGACATTTATGTGATTTTGCCACTTCAAATTCATCTAAGTCCGCTGTAATAATAGATTGAAGAATATTAGCCATTAGTGAGAAATGATTTACTATAGTATGATACGATACATTGCTCTGGAGTGTTTGGTATGTGTTGTATGGTCAGGTAATAGAAACTAGTGTAGTGTGGTTTAGGACAAAAATTTTTATATAAGATAGTCAGGTAAGGTGTGGTTGGATATGTAACAAAATGTGTGTATGTATGTGTAATATTTGCGTTTGAATATTGGGTGTTATGATTCATTTTACTTAAGTTATCTAACAAAATATAAATATAAAGCAGGTTATTAGTAAAAAAGTAGAACTTATGTATAGTAGACATTAAAACAAGAAAGATTAGCAAAGTACTGCTTACTATCGATGAGCTGTGATATAGTCATTCCTGTAGCTCCTTCAGTGTTGATTCAGATTTGACGAGAATTTGTTTATCTCCGGCTTTTTTCCGAAGAAAGATGTTGCCGTTAGAGGTCCAGCAGAATGCATATTTCCTCAGGCGTGCAAATTCTCTTGCCTGGTAAAAGAGCTTTTTGCTTGTGTTCGATAGATGTTCTTCAACATAGACTGCTTGCTTTTGTCCCGATATTCCGAGTAACTCCGTATTCAACTTGTCTTCTTTATTCGTATTTTTATTGTTATAGGTTCGTACGCGTGAGATGAGGTCATACTTTGTTTGTACGTTAGTGAATTCGGCGATAATAGGTTTACTGGTGCCTCGGTTCCCTGGTGTACGATATATATCTCGGAAGTGAGTGGCAGTTAGAGGTAAGTTTACTAAGTTTGCTATGTCTGTTATAATTTTTGATAGGTCTGCCGTCGTTTCCCTTTCCTTGGTAGGTATGTTGCGCACTTCTATACTAGACGACCGGGACTTATATTGAAGGTCTCTGATAGCCAGTTCCAATGCCTCGGTGTGCTTCTTGTAATCTGTGCTTTCTTGTTGCAGGCGCTTGATTTCTTTCTGTAGGTCATCATACTGAGAGCTGAGGAATTCAACTGATTTCATGATCTCCATGTTAGTTCCATGAATTTCGGTATTTGTCTTATGAATTTGCAGGTTTTGTGTTTTCAGTTCAGACATATCAGAAACCAGCTTTGTTATCAACTCAGTTTGCGCCGCAGATTGCTTTGCTGCATTCGCATCTTGGTCAATCTTCCAAGTGAGAAGCATTTCCTTGATTTCTGACTTGAATTCTTGTTTAAATTGTTCGAAACGTTCCAACTGGTTGTGCTCACGCGGTGATTCATTTAATCGTGGACGCTTGTTGCGTGAATTTATGTTAACAAACTCCGGGTCGTTCACAGCCTGTGTGATATCGGGTTCCGATTGTGTTTGGTCCATTTGGGTTCCAGGTGTGGATGGTGGAGAACGCTGCATTCGAAATGACATGGTAGTAATTAAGTATTCATACTCAGTGCGGTCGACGCTGTTGGTTTATTTCTGCACCACCTTCACGTAGCACTCGTAGCGCGTCTCGTAGCACAGGTGACTAGTGCGCTGTGACGCAGTTGGTGTCGTAGCACTCGTAGCGTAACTCGTAGCGGTAGACTATTTCGACGTAACCGATGACTGTTTCGGTGGCGCGGCGGTTAGCGCGCTCTCCCCACTGACGTGCACTGGTGGTCGGAGGTTCGAATCTCACCCAATCACGACAATTAATAGGTCAGTAATTTTAAATGCAGCAACGCGACAACTATTTGTCTCACTCTAGGAACGCCCAAAAGGCGTGAACTGTCTATTTAAACACTTCGAGAGCAACAAGGAATTCAAAATCACGCTCATCAACCAATCACGGCAAAGACAGTGGCTTAGCACAGCACACGTCCGCACTCGACCAAAGCACGCAGTAGACTAAAAGTTAAGAGATAAAGTTAAAAGGGCTGTTATGTGGCTTGGTTTTAAGAATAATGCTGGTTTTGTTGTGCTAAAAGGTACAGACATCTCGAGTGAGTAACGTATTGCAAACTGCCTGCCTTTTCAGAACTCTTGGGATCAGCTCCCAGTCTAAACGGATGCAGCTGAATATCAGTATTTTACATGGAGCGACTGCCTATCTGACCTCCACAACCCACAACTTACCCTTGGTAAGACTGGTTGTCAGACTTTACGCTCACTAACAGCCTGTAACGACTGTCAAAGTTCTACAAATGACAGCCGGGACCACCGGCTAAACGTGCTTTCCAAGGCACGGAGTTCTGCTGGATTGATGAAGTGAGGAGATCTGTTTCTCCACAATTCGCATCTTTCATCTGACGTCGGAAGGAAATCGTGTGTCTCACGAAGCTTTTATGGGAAATAATAATGATCCGAAGTAATCTGGCCAAATGGGGTATCATCGATCCATCCCAAAGACAATGTCAGTGTGAATCGAGCCCCTCTGCATAAACCCCACCTCCTTTCTTGCCCAACCTGCACAGCCACTTGCACCTTCCAGGATATAAACGAAGCCAACGACAGAGCTGTGCAGGTGCCAACGTACTGGTCGGGTATTATTTGAGTCTATCGACACGCAAAGAAAAAGAACGCACGGAGCAAACTCGGTATGACATGGGTTCTTTGGCCCACAGACCAACCTAGGCAAATGCGAATCAACCTGAAGATTGGTCCAAGCGGCTATTATTATTGAGCCACGAGCTCCGCGAAATTATGCATGAGGAACCAAAATGTCACAAAATTTGTCTTTCAATAGCGGGCCCAACCCGACGCAAGCGCAACCAATCACAAACTATAGTTTAACTTATCGACTGGCTAAAGTGTTAGTAGACTATATTCAGGCATGTAAACACCATAGTTGATACTACCAGTTACATTGTTATCTTTGACGTTAAGATACAAGCTTGCTCTACTGGGTGTGCTACTTTTGATATTATGTATATTATATTCATAATGCTAAATATCCTATGGTAGAACCATATATTTTATATATTTTTTTTATATTATTGCCAACAGTAACATGGCATCGAAATCGCAACATAAAAATCTTAGTCAAGTCCCTAATAGCGCGTCATATAGAGAATGCTAAACAAGGCAGTAAAGAATATAAACTGGGGGTGGTTATTAACGACTGAGAATTACGACACACTCTTAAAATTATCGCGTGACCTTTTCTTGTGTGCTCATTTACGGAGACGCGGCACGTCTGGCGGCGCGTTGTGCGTTTTTTCCGTTTACGGAGAGGCGGCGCGTGCAACGGCAGGCGTTATCACACACCCAAACACAAACATTTGGCAATGTAGGATGTTGTTTACGAAGACGCCGGGCGTGCATGTGTGTCATCTGCGGGTAGCGCTACATTTCAAGCAAACGCGCGTAAAATCGCTTCTCCGTAAATGCTCTCAGACATCGCCATATGCCCTTACGATTCCGCGACACTGCGCATATTTTTCGCCATGCTAGAACTTTTTGGGAATCTCTTCCTGACCCCAATTGGTTTTGGGGCTGCCCTGCCTTACCTTTTTTCTCCATTTCATATTATTATTCTGTTCAAGTGTCAAACAGCCTTATTTTACAACTGCCGGATGTAATATTTGGCACACGGAACTGGGTTGGAACATAGAATTCTTTCATCCCGGTAGTCCATTCCCAATATTCCCATAGAATGATTTCCGACATCCAAACGGGTGAAACCGCGGGCGGGATGCTATAGTGTTTTGTATGACTTAACTCTTATACTACCGGTAGCCGCCTGCATCATCAAGAAATTGTAGGTCTACCGGGAAACTAGTACAAAGTTTGTCACCATCCCCGTTTCTGAAGTCGTTTCGTAATTTACCTGACTACCTCGAAATCCCTAAAGACGGGTAATTTTTTTAAGGCTTTCCTCAATCCTTACGATTGCTTATGTCAATCGTAGTCTCAGAATTTAGCTCGGACTAATATTTGTACTTTGTCATGATAATAATGCGGCGGTTGAATACGCAATCCTAAATATACAGCAGAATGGTAGACCACTCTATATTTAGTACTCTGACTTTTCAGGTTAAATGTTGTAAAAATTGTGGTAAAAATAGTTTCATGAAAAATTAAAACTGAGTTAGTTTTTTTACCAACCCTAATAATTTTGATACAGTTTTAAAGTTAAGTTAATGACTTATTCGTGGAAGTAAACAAATAAACTCAATAGAACTAACATTGTAATAGAATTAATGTACAATGTCCATTTTAATAGAGTATATAGCTGTGTGTATAATTTGTTTATTTTGCAACTTTAAAAAAAAAACATAAAACACCTACACCTCGCACAAATCCAAAAACCACAAACATTTTTCAAAGCACACGATCCACACTGCAACCACAATTTCCTTCAAAACAAACATAGGTACTTGTCTGCCCTAATGAGCCGCCGTGGATCCGACATTAAACGGCAGACACAGTCAACCGACTATAAATCAACCCGGTTGCTTTGCATAACAACCAGGGACAATAGCAGTTTGTGCCGGTTGCTGTGTACCGTGTTGCCGTAAGCGCTGACTTGCGGGGAAAAATTGCATCTGGTCAGCTGTTTTATCGGAGCGGGTAAACTGTGGGTACGTTCGATTGCAGATTAAGGAGATGAGAGAAATTATTATTGAGTTGTTGGCAGTTATTTATCAAAAATATTTGGTCCACACTAGGCTAACAGTTTAACTCGATCTGAACGCCCGAACTCGGTCAAGAAGAAGCCATAATATGCAGCAGTTCAATGACATAGAAAAACAAAGAAGTGCTATATTAAGACAAAGCAAACAGTATATAAATGAGGACGACCAGCTATTCCTTGGTTTATTAAATGGGTATTCCACGTATTTACGTGGCAATTTGCAAGATATGCATTTTGACGTGTTTTCTGTAGGCTTATGTTGTTGAAAAGTCTCACTTTGTCAAAGACGGTGTCATTATTATTACGATATTTCTGTGAGAAGATCTTCTGAGACACAAAACACCATTTTTAAATTGAATATTTTGATAGTAAACATCACCAGGATTTCCTAACAAACTGATCCCTGACAAGAAATACCGAAACAAATTCAAACCCTTTCAAAACCCTCTCACAAGAATCCCAACTAACTCCAACGCCTCATCTTCTATTTTTAATTAAGTCGGTGTTATAGTGAATCGTCGCCATTGACTCAGCACACCGCTTTCAACGGGGAACGATAAATCAACTCGCTCGCTTTACATAACAGGCAAGGACAATAGCATTTTGTGGCGCGTTTTCTGAGCTTTACTGAGCTGACGGGGATGAGAAATTGCATCTGTTTTATGTTCTAGAAGTCAATATGTACTTTGCTATTTCATTTTGTCGACTGAGAACTGTAAAATAAACTTTGTTTTCTATTTTGTTTTGACCTCATTGCTGCCAAACAAAATGCAGTAGTTAATTTATTCAGCAATTAAAACAGCTAGCAGCTTTGATACTTTCTTAATGTACCTACCATCAAAATACTAAGGTATATTTGAAGCTTTGACGAAAGGCATTTCCTTACGTACGTACGTGGACCAGACGATCTTTTGAGTAAAGTTTTGGCTAAGAAAGTACTATGTAGTTTAAATACTCCAGATATCAGATCATATTCATATTCACATATTTGCGTTCCACAAGGTAAAAACATGGTGTTAACAAAAAAGGCTTAGAGCTAAGAGCCGTTGTAGACTCTGTCAGGGCACAGCAAAATCGAATTCTTAAAAGCTAGAGTTTAAAATATACATGAAACCAAATAAAAATGTCAATTTACTTAAAGTTAGGAATTAATAATGTCAGACGTACACAGCCAAAAATTAAAAGTTAAATTATACATGAAAACTGAAAACTAGATAATTATATTTCACAAAACACAATAACATACAATTAGCAAGCATATTATTTGGTAGGCAGGTAACTATTTCCTTGTGTTTAATTAAATAATCCTGATAAAATTGTACCTATCTATATATTTCATTATAATCTTTCATTCAAGAATTCGTTTACATTATAATAGCTTTTGTTTAATAGAACTAGTTTTAAATTATTAATAAAGATGTTATATTTATCTATATTTCTTATTTCTTCTGGTAACTTATTATATATTTTTATCGACAAGACATATATGTACTTGAGGAATGCATTTTTAATCGAGATGTAGGAATGTTTAATCTATGTTTATGTCTTAGAGTAATTTTAGTTTGAATGTCTTCTCTCTTTGTTTAAAAATTCAGGTATTTACGTACAAATTTACAGATCTCAAAGATGTAGAGGCACGGTAGGGTTAAAAAATTTTGTTCTTGAAAGTGAGGCTTACAGCTATCCGTTTGTTCAATATTGACTAGAATCCTAATTAGTTTTTTTTGTAGGGTGAATAGTGTAGGGTGAATCCATAGATACAACGTATTAAACATCAAAACCCAAAACGTTTATCTCAAACTAGCTGACCCGCGCAACTTCGTCTGCGTCACATCAGAGAGAGAGTGGTTTAAGTAATGAATTTCCCCATTTTTAGGAACATTTTTCATTGATGCTCCGCTCCTGTTGGTCTTAGCGTGATTTTATATAGCCTATATATATAGCCTTTAGATAAATGGGTTATTCAACACTAAAAGAATTTACAATTCGAACCAGTTCCTGAGATTAGCGCGTTCAACCAAACAAACAAACAAACCAACTCTTCAGCTTTAACATTATTAGTATAGATAAACCAGTTATTATAGAATTGTGAAGGAGTCACAAAACGATGTGGATACAACCCTTTCAGAGCCACATCTCAAACTTGTAGAACCGTGGGTGTGCGCCTACGCTTTAGACGAATAAAGTGTCATTTTCCTTCAAGTAACATCGTCGGGTTTATGTAAATAAAGCCTAACAGCGTAGTTTGAAGTGAAGTCTAATATACATACACATCTATTTATATACGGGTTGTCAAGAACCGGGAAGTTTGTTAGGCGTCCGTATACAAGGACACCGCTTGCGAAGATTTGGACAACCTGTAGAATTGCTGTAATTGAAACAGGAATTGGATTTCAATTTAATAATGATCAAACACTGTTTTAAGCTTTCACGGTTTAAAACTAAACTTATATTGTCACTTACGGGATATCTTCCGTGATTATTATTTGTTAAATATCGGGAGCTCGAAACAAATAATAATCACGGAAGATATCCCTTTTTTTTTTTTTAGGATGGGAAATCATCAAATGACTTCTTCCGCTCTGGGCGGAGCAGGAGGGAGTGTCAGACTTTTACTGACTAAAACCCATCCATGTTCCTTCATCGACCTTTGTGTTCCGGGGCCACGGTATCTCTTTCGAATAGTCCCGCAGCCCCGGCAACGGAAGATATCTCTTAAGTGACAATATAAGTTCACTACTGATGTTTGTTATTACAGGAATGTCTACATTATAATAATTATTATAGGTTCGCCCCTATTACATGGGACTTAAACATAACTGGCGAAATGTGGGTGTACTATTGGGTACACCTCTGTCTAACCCTTCGGGGATTACAGGCGTGATGTTATGTTAATTATTATTTACTGCCTCGCTGGCTAAATGGTTGCAAGCGCGACTGCATAGTATGAGGTCCTAGGTTCGATTCCCGGGTCGGGAAAAGTGCTATTGGGTCTTTGCATCGAGAATTTCTCAGTAGCAGCTACCCTGTTGATAGCAATAGGTATTATGTTATAATAAGTATTGAAAATACATTGGGCAAGGTGGAAGAACTGATTTTCCAAATCGTACTTCTGACCATTGATAGATTCGTATGAAATGCAAATTCATGCTTGTATTAAAATTTATCAACCGTACCAGATAGGCTTATCTTAAGCCGTTTGAATTGTACAACAAAAACAGTTGTGCGGATTGTTTGAATGATTTTAATGCCAAAGAATGCTTGCAATGCTTTATTTGCCACAAATGGTATAAATTTTTATTAGAACATCTTAAGGAATCGGGCTGGACTACAGTGTGAAATAAAAAACATAACCGGCCACATAAAGATGTGAGAGTAGGCACAAATTTAAAGACGTCTCACGTTAAAACCAACGGTCCCGCCCGATTTTTGTGTCATTCTTTCCTGCATAGCTATTCACAAACGCTCGGTTTCGATTTCGATTCGGAAAGTTGTATGTCTATCTCGCACGCTTTCGTAATGCCAAAAGAAGATAGACATATGACTTGTCGAATCGAAATCGAAACCGAGCGTCTGTGCAAGTCTCGTTCAGGTCTTTACCAGCTGTCCTCTGTACCATCTTGGTGGGTTGCCCACCTATCTGGCTGAAACTTAGTTTTAGCTTAGCTTCTAAGCTTAGGTATCAATATTGAAGTGTCCATTGCTATTTTTTTCATTTGGAGGAGGCCCATCAGTGGGAAGGTATGGCCTACAAAAAGACAAATGGTTCATCTCCTGACCTCGATCTTACCTGATGGATAGTAAGATGTAGTCTACAAAGGAATAAGCGGGTCCATTAATAGGGTAGATGACATACCAATCAATTGAGATACTTTTAAAGAGCTGTCAAAACGCGGTTCTCTCATAGATTTTGTATGACAATAGCAAACTGTGACGTCACTGTTTAGTCAACTCAATGACTCAACTATTTCTTGATTTCAAAGCAACTAAAAATCTAATTTGGCAATTAATTGAAAATAAATCGGGTTTTCAGGCCCAAAATAAAGTGCTTTTTTGGGAGATTGGTGTCTTGGCATTTTTGTTTTATGGCGTCATCTACCCTATTACGTAGGTAGGTACTGACCCACTTTCTTTTGATTTGGTGACGAGTTGGCTAATTAGAAAGTTACTTGCCCTGCCTTGTGGGTTCTTATGAAGAAGATTTGACAAGAAAATAAACGTGACCGCCTATCTTAAGAAGCTTTTAGTTGCTTTAACGACAATCATGGTAAAGATATGTGCACTACTCCAATACCACTCCTCTGGGCCAATAGTGTCGATTCTTCGACAATCACCCTCAAGTTCCAAGCAATCTAAGTTATTGAACTGAACAGTTTGCTTACTTCTTTGTAAAGAAACTAAGTTTATTGTTGGCATTCCTAAGTTTTGTAGTTAGAACGGAGACAGACATGCTAAGCTTTATTGAGTTGTTTTAGACTTATTTGAAAATGTCGCTTGATAATCTATTATATGAGTTATACCCAAAGGGTTAGGCAGAAGTACACCCATATTTCGCCAGTTATGTTTAACTCCCATGTAATAGAGGGCGAGCCTATTGCCATCAACC
This sequence comes from Xestia rhomboidea, assembly GCA_963853795.1. Taxonomy (NCBI): domain Eukaryota; kingdom Metazoa; phylum Arthropoda; class Insecta; order Lepidoptera; family Noctuidae; genus Xestia; species Xestia rhomboidea. The sequence continues at coordinate 19,438,595 of OY970765.1, forward strand.
TGGCGCAAATCCAGGCTCCGTTGCTGCTACTGAGAAACCAACGGCGGCGACGCCCCGACGCTTATGTGTTACTGGCTGTCCTATTTGTCGAAATCGCGTGTCCGGCGATGCATTCGCTGCCAGAGGGTGCTTCACGTTTTTCCAACAAATGATCACACTGATTATGTTCCTATTCGCGAGACTATCACATTCTATTAGGATTTAGGCCGTGTCGTAAGTGATCGTTGCGTGAACACGCGACTGTCACCATTATTTTATTCGGCGAACCCGAATGTGTCCTCGCGTCTAGGACGTTACAGTTTTCCGAACGAATGAGTGACATATAAACGCAACGATTGTTTTAAAACACTGGGTTAAGCCACAAAATGTCTAGCTGTCATAAAAACACACGAAAGAAAGTCGTAAATAAATAAATATCGCTGGACATTAACACATAGCGCCATCTAGTGCCACACTAAGCAACGACGCTTGTGTCGTGGACACCAGATAGACAACAACAATTCGCTAACTCATTTAATTGTTTCTCCTAATCATTTATATTTAATGTCCATAAAAGCACCGAGCGACGTTCTCACTCGTTCGTGAGCCAACAGTACCTACCTGCTATGTAGTACATAGTTACTTATATATTGTGCCATAGTCACGTCGTGTCGCCTGCGGTTATTTCCTCAGTTTCTTTGTCCAACCCCATTTCAATGCAATAAACTACGCTACCTATGTGGGAACTACCCTAAATTAATATAACGGATCGTGGTACAGTAGGTTTGTTTTTGGATTCAAATCAATGTGGACAATATTATGAGTGGTCAAGCGGTCGCAATCGTGACTCCTGAGCATGAATTCCTGGGTTCGATGCCCGGGGCCGGGCAAATTGTTGTTGGGTTTTTTCATCAGGAATTTCTCAGTAGCAGCCACGGATTCTGGATTTGTGCCCGGTTGATGGCAATATAGGCTCGCCACTATTACATGTGACTTCACAAATAACTGGTGAAACGTGGGTGTACTATTAGGTACACCTCTGCCTAACTCTTCGGGAATTACAGGCGTGATGTTATGTTATGTTATATATTATGAGTTAGATATAATATTGCTAAGAAGCATATCAATGACGTAGGCTTTGAAATGTTTGAGAGTCAGTGTCGTTCCCTGAAAAGCATAACTACTAGAACCAACACAGGAAATTGCTGGATATATTCTATCCTAGTTCAGTCTCTACTACCTCTACCTAGGTCATCAAACCATTGAGATTCCTAGCTCTAGGCAATTAGCTGTCTACTTAATTTTAAGATGTAACTATGAAACAGAAATGTGTTTTGCTGTTGAAATCTTCCTGGGAAATATCATAAAAGAAAATACCTGATTAGGAATGCAAACTCCAACACTTTTTACTAGACCTGTATTAAAAACGAATACCACAGAAACAGAACTAAACACTAACAAAACAAAAACTAATCGAGGCACAAAACTAGAGCCGGCACACTATAACGAACTTGCAAACTTTGTTCTAAACAAATCACCATCTAGTTCGACTCCAAAACCTGGCAATTCATTTAAAATCGATTTTGTTTCAAGAGTTAACTCCATTGTGCCTACCACAGTACATCGAGAACAGAAAACCTACGCCAGCGAAGAATCGAAGCAAACTAAATATCTGTGGGATTGTCAGGATTTATTTCTTTAGACTCGGACATCATGTGGGCAAAAGATGGGTTCCGTGCAACGAAAACACACTGGGTGCGATAAACTGCTTTTGTTAAACTAACAAATTACTTAAATTACAACATACAACACAACTTTCACGGTTTTTCACTACACTTAAAGTAAGTGTAGTGTAGTGTAGTGTGTGTGTGTGTAGTGTGTGTGTGTGTGTGTGTGTGTCTTTAAGTGTATTTACATTATTATTTTAACATTATTGAATCGGATGCAGTTCCGGGACATCTTAACTCTACTGCGATCAGACACTGAATGTCGTCCTCGCTACGAGCTTAAAACACCACGACTCTGTAGAAGCACGCTGAGGTGTGGGTAGACTGTGGCGCGCTGCGATTTATTTTATGTCCGTACTAATGACCGGATCCCACTCGATTGCGACATTTCTATTTCAGTTATTACTTAACAATATCCACACCCTTGTATTCTCTTAAAACCACGAAATGTGAGAGACAGTTCGTCATCATCATCTGAATAGCGTTGGTGTTGGTTACCAGTCTAACCGAATGCAGCTGAATACCACATTACATGGAGAGCCTGCCAATTTGAACTTTATAACCCAGAATCACATCTGTAACAAGGGTTGTAAAATTTTCGTGTTCCTAACTACCCGTAACCCTACCCGTGGCAATCGTTGTGCAAATTTGTTGTAGCTTAACTTCCCATGCGTTGTTTATTATTTAGCCACAAGCCTACGTTCCATGTAATCATGAGCGAGCTCTTAGCCATTATGAGCACAGAAATCCAGACTGCGATCCGATCCTGGAGTTTCGGTTTTAATTGCATGTTACATAATTATATTAATCGCTCCTTCTGCATGTGCATAATTTTGCGGGCGGGTGGTGCTACATACTGCATCTAAGCTTTGTAAATTATTAGAATAGACATTGACTTCACGGATGGGACACAAATACAATAAGCATAATAACATATAGTATAATAAGCATTATAAGCCATTTTCCCACTGTAGGGTCACAGGCCTCTTGCCTATGAGAGCGAGTGGGCTATTCAAATTCAAAATAATTTATTTCAATCCATTTAGGATCATAATTTATGCACATATTTGAAATAAGAATTAACAATTAAAAAATAAAAATTTCAATCAGCATACTATAAAATTAATCAAATAAATAATTTAAATTAAAACTGAATTTCCAAAATTATAATGTCAGAGACTACATAAAAATTAACAATTATAAAAATGAAAAATACAACAACAGTTAATTAAATAGGCAATACAAATTAAAACATGACTAATAATACACCTGCCTCTGAGTCATTTGTTTGTTTGTCATTACATTAACCATATAACAAAGGTTAATGTACCGACAATCAAACCTGTTTGCAAATACGCTCAGGATGGTGTTGGAGGTAGCCCGGAGCCTGCGCCCCAGAGATGCGCACCGCTTCCGCATCGTCATGTAGAAACAGTCCACACGGGCGTCGGCGAACATGCCCGAGGCGCTGCAGTGCCGGGGCAGCCCCAACAGCACCCTGAACGCATTATTATACTGAACACGGAGAACGTTGTACTGCTTCTGGGTATATGACCCCCACAGGCTGGCCGTGCACAGGGACGTACAAAACGCTCTGAAAAGAGTTATTTTGACGGCCCCTGAGCAACGAGCAAAAATGCGGGCGATCATATTGGCCCTCACAGACAACGCGCTCCGCTCCCTATCGATGACTGCATCGTCCCTCAGGCCAGAGGTCACGATATGCCCGAGATATTTAAATTGTTGAACTCTTTTTAACTTGACACCGTTCAATCTGATAGGTGGAACAGAATCCGGGCAGCTCCGACCCCTGGCCTGAAAGACCATGCATTCGCTTTTCTTTGCGTTATAGAGCAAACCGTGATCAAGTGCGTAACGCTCGCAGATGCCCAGCAACCTGGACAGGCCACACACCGAGGCGCTCAGCAGCACCATGTCGTCCGCATAACTAATATTGTTGACACATACACCGTCAATATGGCAGCCGACACGCGTACTACTGAGCTCCTCCATCAGTGCGTTCACGTACAGGTTGAAGAGTCTTGGCGAGGTCAGTCCTCCCTGCCTCACCCCGCACTCCAAGCTGCACGGCTCCGACAGAGCATTGGACCATCGAACGACGCTTACCTGGTTAAGATACCAGTACTTGAAAATTTCTATCAGTTCGAGAGGCATTGAGATGTTACTTAATTTTTGCCATAAGATGTCATAACTAACCAGGTTGAACGCCTTCGAGAGGTCGAGAAAACAGGCATAAATAGGCGTGCTCCTATCGGAGTAGTACTTGACAGTTTGCTTCAAACACAAGATAGCTGACTTATTACGTATAACTGACAAATTGGTTATCATGCGTGCTTACATACCGGTCAAGCTGTGTATTAAGCAAACTGTCAAGAACCTTAGCAAGCAATGTGGCTAGTGAGATTGGCCTATATTTGCTCGTGTCGCTTAGGTCACCGGTTTTACTCTTCACAATTAGTACCACCACGGTCTTCATCATCTCTGCTGGTAAGTACGCAAGTCCCATACAAAATGTATAAAACATGGCAAGAACTCTGGGCAGGTGGACACCGGCATGCTTTAAATGCTCAATGCTCAGGCTGTCATGGCCAGGAGACTTACCACGCGATATTGACTTTATAGCTCCTCGAACATCCTTAGCTGTAAATCTAGTGTTTATCTCCTGTCCATGTGGCCCCTCCACACTGAATGACCGTGATGGTCCCAATGGCGATTTCACCATAAAGTGATCCTAAAATAAGTCCGCAATACGCTATGATTTACCATTTTGAGTCCAGTGCTGCTTAGTGTCGCATGTATTCGCCCTTTTATTTCTATGATATTCAGTTCTTGGATTTTTGTTTTTCCACGAGGTTTTCTTTCTGTGATTCTACCATGGGGGGATCTAGAATTATGCACTGAAGCCTTGGTAAAATTTGACCTTAACACAGTGTGGAGTTCTAAGTACTCAAGTACACGAAGTGGATCTTCTCATTCCCCTCACATAGTGCCCCAGCCGTCAGAGGCGAGAAAATTGCAATTAAAATCCAGTCTACCGCCCACCGTTAACATTAATTGTTATGTGCATAATATGGCGATATTATTAATTTTACGATACCAAACGTTATATATTTATCAGGGAAATTCTGAGAGCGTGGGAATGAGGGCATTATGTTACGTTAATATTTGGGACGTTGTAAGTTATTTAGACGGGAATTTACGCTGAAAATCTGGCAGATTTGACCTCACTTATTTTGCTATACCATAAGCCATAACCTTCCCAGTACTGGGTCACAGGCATGCTCTCCACGAGAGTCCAGTACAAGTTGCTTTTGTCAATGCAGGAACCAAAATAATTATAAAGCACAAACTAAACGTTTCTGTCGTTTAGATAACCAATGACAATCAAAAGTACAGGTCTTGAGGTATTGACGCCGGGCTTTTAATTTCCGTAATTTGGACACTTACTTGAAGGCGTGAATGGCAGGCCTCTCAATATATGGAAGGTGCCGAGCAACCAGATAGTTGATTGGAGACAAAGATATTTAAATATTTACGAACGATAGACGGGACAAGACGAAGAAAATTTCTACATCGTTCTCACATATATGTATAATCTCAACATGATTGATGTAACCAAGATTTTGTAACAATATTTTGATTTAAAAGAGTGTCCATGGAGTTTTTTTGCCCGTTCTTCTCCATAGAGATCTACATTAGGGAATGGGCAACTACAGTACTTTCTCAAGTTATTATGCCTTGTGACTGTGACTGTAGCTTTGCTTTTTTTGTATTTTCGATATTCAAAAGTGCCGTAATGGTCTAATTGAAATAAATGATTTGAGTTTGAGTTTGAAAATCGTAAATCAAATACTTGTTACTACTTAGTAACAAATCTTTCTGTCTAATGTCATACGCCCGCTTGTCAGGTAGCATTCATGTGTCACAATAAAGGGTCACAATCGAAAATGTTCAGGATCAAAATTTTTGTATGACATTATTCCCAATGTCCGCTCTATACCTAATTCTCTTAAATCTCTTTGATTGGAGAGCAGGAATAAAAACTCTGAATTAGACCGGTGTAAACTAAACATACATGAAAATTTATGTACAATTTACAAACTTAACAATGCCGTTGGAAAATATTATTATCACACGAAATCATGAAAATATATTGTAACACGACATGACAAATTTTAAGTCAGAAGTGACAGACACAATGAAAAGTCAAAAACATAGAGTGCCGCAGCACCGGCCAGCGACATACGTACGCCGCCTCCTTGGTCGCGGCCTCGCGGCGTTCATAGTAGTGAGTGAGGCACTACATACTTATTAGGTGATTCTCAAATGACACCGCGCGATCGTGTAGAGGCGGTGAAGTAAATGTATTGGCAGTGCGCCGCGCCGCGCAGAGTGGCGGTGAGGTCGTGTAAGAATCGCCTTAGAACCTTATTGTAATTTTTTCTTTGCCTGTACCATCCCACTGCTGGGCAAAATCCTCCCCCAACTTCTAACTCAAACTCTTTTCTTGCGCCTCCTCGAACCAGACCTTGCGGTACGCATCTATATTAAAGTATTCACATAATTCAATTACACAATAGCTATGCTAAATATGACTGATTTTACCAAACCCAATCAACAAACCATCGAATTTCCGGTGTCCCTTATTTTCATACTTTAAAAGCCGATTCCACTCGCTATATCTGCGGAGTCAAGGCAAAAGTCGCGCGTGTTTATTGTGCATGTTCGATATACCAAGTAATTGCTTTTTGTGATGTTATTTCGATGGCTTATAGAATGAGGGCCCTGTTTGTGTTGGCACACACATTTTAGTAGCGATTTTGCGTGTTAGGATGACACAAATGTGTGTTTGTATTGTGTTTCAATGATTTGTTTTTGTATTTTGTTTTTGATTGGCATCAGGGTGTGTATTTGTTTTTAGTGATTGTATGGGAAAGTGGTGTAAAACAATGATTGTCTCTGTATATTTATTTGATTTGAATTTCAGTTTGTTAATGCTGAAAATTATTTTCTTTGGTACAGTCAATCATACCTAGCCTAAACTAGTACTGAGTTTAAAATAAAATAAGAGGTCACTTAAGAGTTTTTTTACTTCAGTCACGGGATCTTCTACACATTGTATATTATTAAATCATCCTCAGGAATTTTCAGAGCGTCAATATACAGTATGCATTCAATATTCACCTGCCAATATATCGCCTGCATGTGATTTTGCATCTTTGTGCCAATTTCAATCACACGTAATCTGTATAGATACCTATTGCATTCACCAAAACTTCAAAGAGAGAGATATACATGTGGGATCGACCAGCTCACACTGAGATCGTTTGGTAAATTATTGCCTATTCCCACTCCAATTACCAAATTACTTCAACAAAATTACTTTAATAATACCGTTTAATCAACGTTTTCAAATCCCAGTACTACTTTCCTAAACACATAACCAGAGAAGTTTTAATACAGTTGTAACTGCATAAATGTAGGAATAATATGAATCCTGCAGCCCGAGGGTTCTCAGGGGAATGCAAAGCTTACTGAATGTAAGTAGACTCGGACTGATGACATTAATATTTCGTGTTGTGGACGCCGTTTATCATTCTGTATGTTGTATTGTCTGGTCGCAAGTGTGACGGCGTGTGTGGTTTTTTGGTTAATTTTCTTGTGTGGTGGTGGGTTTTGTTACGGTGGAAACAGTTGTTTTTTAAAGTTCCTTACAGAAAAAAATCGGAACCCATAAAGGAGCACTCGTGCGTCTGTCTGTATGTCCGTCTGTCAAACTTAATTTGCTCGGAATCTAGTGGACCAGGTGAAATTTGGTAGGATGGTGTAATCCTATGTCCCAAACACAGATGTGCATAGTAAATATATTTTTTTCTTAAATAAGGGTCATTTTCGGGGGACAAATTAGGAAATAAAAAAAAATGCAAACCATACTGTCTCACATATCAAATGAAATGGCTCGTTTTGAGGATCTCAAATATATATTTCGGTTATTATTGTATTTTTATTTTGGGCTAGCTTATGCCTGCGGCTTCGCCCGAGCGGAGTTCGGTCATTGTTCCATGTGATCATACTATAAAAGTATTTTATGTGGTAATCCGCGTTACAAAATATCCGTGTGCTTAATTTCATCCAAATCCGTTTAGTAGTTTTTGCGTGAAAGAGTAACAAATATACATTCTCAGAAACTATCGCACTTATTAGTGGTAAGGTTATTCCAACATTACTTTGTTTTCAAATGTATTGCACTCGTGGGCTGCAGGTGAAAATCAGCGTCAGGTGGCACACCTTGTGTTGCCATCTGGCATTATGTTGAGCTGGAGCCCTTTTGGCATTATTAGTTTTGTTTGTTTATTTATTTTGTTAATTTTTAAGGTGTTTTTGTTTTGTTGTAATTTCTTTCTTCCTTTACTTTCTCATTAAAGCTTTTTTCGGTTAAGTAGTTTATTTGAGTCTGAATGTAGTTTTTAGTTTTTTTTCTTTTAATTTTTAGTTTGTAGTTTGTATCGATCGTGTTGTTTTGTTTCGTAAATTTTGTTATTTAGTTTCTTTAACCTTATCAGTTATTTTGCTTCAGCCGTGTGATTCTGTAAGATCTCATTCTAAACTTCGAATCTGAATTCGCTGTGAGTTTCTTGATTGGCATTCGAAAAACTCTATTGATAATTCGAATTTACACTAGCGCCACCCTTGCGAGCGTGTCAGCGAGTTGAACTAAATTAATAGGGAGATTTTGACAGATAAAGTATGAGATGACGTAAGAAGTGGCATTGGTCGCTTCGGAGCTCACTTCACTTCGCTTCATTCTGTAAGCATCACCTAGTCACTTACTAGGTGATGCTTACAGAATGCAAAATCAAGGTCATTTTGAACCTTATGCGAAGTGAGAGTGACTAGCGATGTGAGATGCGAGTTGTTGTTTGAATTTTACAGAATCGACTAACGAATCGCCTAATTTGCTTGGACTTTCTCTATTTTCTAGGAAATAGCTTAAAACTGAAAAAAATATTGGTCTTTTTCCGTATAAAGTTTGAGAATTTTCTTTATTACAGAAAAGTTCAGATAATCTCCTCATTCTTAAATAGTACTTTACATACCTTCTGCTAAATCATAGTACATTGAACTTTCTAGATTTTTCTTTAAAATAAAAACGCGTGCTCCTATTTTATGATAAAACGTAGACTGAACCGTCGAACCATGAAACACGATTAGGCTTTATCAATTCAAAGAACGACTCCTGAGAATAAAGACCTAAGCTTCCACATCATTAAACAAGAAAATGCCAATAATTCTTAGTTTTTTTTTTTGCAAATTATTGTATCTTCAATTGGGCATTTTATTTAACTGTTACTTGGAAAGGTCCTATGACCTGTTGCATTGGAAAATTTATTGTAGATATGAATTTAGAATTAACTAATCATATTGTTGCACCTGTAATCCTTTAAGGATTAAGCAGAGTTGTACATTATAGTAGGTACACCCTTACTTCATCAGTTATATCGAGGTCCCATTTATTAAGAGGCGAGCCTATTACCATCTATCTGGCTCCAAATCCAAACTCCGGGCTACTGTTGAAAAATTCCAAAGGAAAAACCTAGGAATGTAGTATTTATTTTTATTTTAATTTATTGACCCGAATAGCGTAGCGGTAGTGAAACTGCCTTATGTTCTTAGGGTCCCGGGTTCGAATCCCGGTAGGAGCAAATGTTTGTGTGATGAGCATGAACATTTGTTTCCGAGTCATGGCTGTTTTTAAAGGGTGTAAAACACCTCTTAACGAAACCGAAAAGCACTTGTTCTCCTCGTCATTGCGATCATATTTTTGTTCTACACCATACCTGTAGTTCCAACTTTTTGACAACTTTTTTTTTTAATACAAGTTTTTATTGGAAGATTTTTACTTTAAACACTTCCACGATCCCCGTACTATTCAAACCATCCATCAGCACAATGTTTTGAGTGCGTTACATTGAGTTCTACCACAAAACACGACAATTAACCCCAAAAAAAAAGTCGTTTCCCAGCAATAATTTTTGCGTAAAGTTACTTAGTTTGATGTACAGAATGCTTGGTTGACGGCTTCGTGATGAGGTGGTTTACACCCTGTATGTGTAATAAGTATTTATGTAGTATATTAACTATCTGGTGTCCACGACACAAGCCTCGTTGCTTAGTGTGGCACTAGATGGCGCTGTGTGTAATGTCCAGCGATATCTTTTTTTATTATTTTTTACTTACAAATCTTATCTTTCTTAATCTTACTTCTTACTAATATTATAAATGCGAAAGTTTGTAAGGATGGATGGATGGATGTTTGTTACTTTTTCACGAAAAAACTCCAAAACGGATTTGGGTGAAATTTGGCACACAGATAGTTTACAACCTGGATTAACACATAGGATACTTTTTATCCTGGTAGTACGATCCAGTGGGACAATTACCGAACCCCACGCGGACGATACTGCGGGAATAACCTAGTATCACATAATTATTCAGCAAAACTTCACCTTTCACAAACACAATCATTTAATCTCCACACTAGTTTAATTTTAATTACCAACTTCAATTAACTCGGTTCATTACCAAAACGTTTCTATTTCCTTTATGTACCTAATACATTTATGTATTTACTATGTACTTCTGCCAAGCGAACAGAGCGGAGTCACGAAATTGTGGCGTACAAAAGGCCGGCTCTGTACAACGAGTGAAAACACATGCGTGTATAATAATAATAATCCATTTATTTTAGAATCAGAATCAGAATTATTTATTTGTAAAACATAGTTATAAACACTAAGGATCTTATACATATTTAGAGCTCTTGCTATGTTTTGTCGTTACTGACATACAAATTAGAATAGAATACACGTAAAATGGCAACTCAAATAAATATTACAAATAAAATGTCAATTAAAATAAAATATAAAATCACAAAAACGAAATGTCAATAAAAAGACATATCACAAATAATAAAATGCCAATACAATTGAAAATCATAAAAGAAAACCGTAATAAAATGTAAATTAAGAATAGTAAAATCACAAAGCAGTAAAATTTATACCAAAAAATTATCATTTAAATATTCATCCACACTGTAGTAACATTTGTCTCGTAGTATCGCCTGAAGAGACTTTTTACATCTTTAAAAAGGCAAACATTTAATTATATCTGGTAGTTTATTATAAATTTTGGGAGAAACACCAAATAAGCTCTTCGCCAATAGTGCAGCTTTGCACTTGATCGGACACAACAAATTTTCATATTGGGCACGAATTGGAGTTTTTTTTACCAATGAATATTTTTTAATCAAATGTTGATTTGATTTTACAAATAATGCAGGTATCAAAGACCCACAGATAAATACCTTAACCTAAAAATACATAATACTAACTTTTTGTTAGAATACTTATATTGTCACTTAGGGGATATCTTTCCAGGTTATCTTCTTTAAACCGTGAAAGCTTAAAACAGTGTTTTTTGTTAGTATTGTAGATCAGAAGGTTGCATGTTCTAATCACGTCGGGGTCACCAGTTTGAGGGTATGAAGAACAGGGTGTAAAGCTCTTCATCCTCCGTTGAAAAGGGAGGATCCTCCGACCAGACGGGTGTTATATCTGATGGGCCACTGCCCGAGAGTTGTTGTCGGGTTCTCGTATATAGTCATTGTGTGTATCATAGTATGTCGCGGATAACTTTGCTGCTTGCTCGATGTAGGACTTTGTAGTGTTTCACTTGTTAGTTCATCATTCAAGTCATAGATGGCGCTGTAGTAGTTTTTGTTCAATGTAGCTGTAGTACTTTTTGTAGTGCCACTACAGTATAAGCAACTTAAAACTATGTTAGTAACACTTCACTTGCATAATGCGTACTTAGCCTCAATTCAGTTCGGACGATACGACTCGCCACTACGTACGGACTATTCGCTGTTTTGTTTGAACATTTACAGGTTGGAATTTTTCAATGTCACCTGGAGGGAAAGTACTATAAATGCTGGAGATAGCAAATTTTACTCAAAGGAAACATTCCTTTATTTTTAAAAAGAAACAAATATGCGTTCACAGATTTTCGCAAATTCGTTGGCTAAACACGGGAATCGAACCGACTAAAGTTCGAAAAAATAACAGCCTGTACTTTTTTTACGTCAATGGATAGGGTCAGTCATATGTCATATACTCACAAAATTCGCATTTTGTGAGTATATTACGTATGTATGTGGAGGGTAATCTTCGGAACTGCGGCACCTATTTGAAAAGATCTTTCACGATTAAAAGGTTATTCCGGATAGGCTACTTTATCTAGGTACCAAGAGGGCGAAGCCGCATCCGTAGCTAGTTTTATAATAAAGCAAAGCTAGCCTTTTGTACTTAACTCTTTTGTGGCGCATTTGTAAGAACAAACTTGGCGAACAAATTGGACTGTGGAATAGATTACAGAAAATATTGCATTAAGGGATTACTTGGTTCGTTCAATAAGATTATTGTATATCTGGAGATGTTTTAGAGCTTGCCGTAGTAGGTATAAGGGGTTTATTTGTCTTAGTTTCGTAGAAAGACAAATGCTGTTTGTTGTTGAAAAGCTTTTGTTGATAAAAAATATGGATTAAAGCTACTGCCTTCTTAACGTATGTTTTCTGTCATCTGCTGGACTGTAGCTTCGTCCTTTTGTTTTTGACTTCCAAAAGTGCCTCAAAAGGTCTTATTTCTCCTTTGTGTTTGATTTTTGTCGAAATCGTTTTTTTTTCGACTTCAAAATTTTTGTATGACAGGATTCCCAAGAAATCCTAACAGGCCCGAAATTTATTTCTGCACTTAAGAATGTTTCAATTGTAAACGCTTTCTTCTCTCTCCTCTTTGTTTATTGGACCTATTTCACGCTCATCTTTTAAATACAAGTTCCATTTTAAATTAACTCTTTCTCTTCTTCTTCTTCAACCCTTGGCCACCCAATGCTGAGTGTAGGTCTCTTCCAAATCTCTCCACTTTTGTTGGTTTTGTGTCATAGCTATCCAGTTTCTTACGGCCTCTTTAGTGAGATCGTCTGTCCACCTAGTCGGTTGTCTTCTCACATTCCTCCGCCCCGTCCGTGGTCTCCACTCCAGCATTTTCTACCCCCATCTTCCATTCGGTCAACTCCAATTCAATCCAATTAACTCTTTAACTTGCATCAAAACAATAAAATTCTATCCCTTCTGCAATTCTCAAAGCAGTTTCGGGTGCAGTGAACAACTGCGTTAATTCTAAAATAATTACGTTATAGTACTAACGTAACTTACACCAAAATTAATTACTTTACCTGCATTCTGGAAACAAAAGCAACATGTGTTGTAGGTTTTAAAGGAACGTAATAGTAAATGTTTAAATATTTAAACAGGAAAGCTTAGACTGAGTGCATGGAATACGTGGAAAAGAAATCTTATTCGTTGATTGTGGGTATTTTTATTATGTATGTTTTTTTCTCCCTGTCTTATGCCCTAAAAATCGCAAAAGCAATCGCTTAAGACTATGCACAGTCTTAAGCGATTTCTAAAATGTCTAGAAGAGACTTTTGAATCTTCGTTTTGAAGAAATCTCTCATAATAATCATCATCAGTCTATCATCTTCCATCTCAACTTTACCAGCCTAATCGTTGAGTATTGCTGTGATTGAAGAGACTGGGTTGACAGACTTTTTGGGTCTCGAATGAAATCTTTCTTTCTTTATCGTGTGGTTAGTGCCTGACCTGGTGTCAGAGATTCTAAGCCGCCCATGGGCCTCTGACTTGGCTTAACATGCCGTCGAGAAATATCTCTCAGGCATGCTGGTTTCCTCACGATGTTTTCCTTCACCGAAGCAAGTGATAATTACCTATACAATACGCACATGAATCCGAAAAATCAGAGGTGCGTGCCTTGGGTTCGAACTCGAGACCTGTAAAACTGTAAATAAAAATAAATAAAATAAACCTAAATAAATAAAAACTGTCCATTTGTGCTATTTGAGGTTTTTTTCGCCAGTCTGGTTTCCATCGACAAAAAATAACACGTAACTTTTGCACGGAAAAAAAGATAGCTTCACATCCCTAGATCTTGGGACTACCTTATAATTTGTCCACCATTTCAGTCTCACTCACGTAACTGTGGAGTCCAGCTCATAACGAAGCCGGCCATCAGAGCATCAGTATGACAGTAGGGCCAGGACACATAAACGTTAAGCGCACGCCCAATCCAGCTAATGAATGTGAACCGGATCGAATGTACTGAGGCTGTTAGAACAGCGGACGAGCAGTATGAGCGTTTTGGCAAATTTTATGTTAGGATAGATTTTCCACGCGTCGCTTAGCTATTTGTGTTTCTAGCCGTGCTAAATAATAACAGCCGCTCGGGTCGATCTTTAGGTTAAATAATAAAATCTTTATTTTTAGGCTACTTTGGCCCATAGATAAATATTTTACATCAGGGGGAAACCGGGGGTTAAGCCGTGCTTGCCTAGGTTGGTCTGTGGATGGGTGACCACCCAATACATACCGAGTTTCCTCCGTACCTCATCGAAAAGCACGGTATGCAGTTGGTGCCGTCTGTCATTTGTAGATCTTTGACAGTCGTTACAGGTAGTCAGTCGCCCAAAAGGTCTGACAACCAGTCTTACCAAGGGGTATCGTATCGATACTTCTCTTGTACGGGTACGTCAGCCGCATTCCGTGAAGCGAGCTCTTTCCTTCTATAAACATCGCTGCCAGGCTAATAACCGTCTACGGAATAAATACTAGAAAATAAACTCAATTACACTTAAAGTACTTACGGGATGATATCCGTGATTTTGTTTTTGGTCGATGAGCTCCCGATATTTCGACGCTGTTGCAAGCATCATGATCGCGGGAATACAACAGCATGCATGCATGCTTGCAACAGCGTCGAAATATCGGGAGCTCATCGACCAAAAACAAAATCACGGATATCATCCCGTAAGTACTTTAAGTGTAGTGAAAAACCGTGAAAGTCTAAAACAGTGCATTAAACTCAATTAGCAACAAATGGTGCTCATTCTTATATTATGTTTCTGATTGAGATAAACATGTGTTAAATGTTTACAGGAAATAAACGTAGATTCTAAAACAATAAACAGTAATCCTTTCAGTATGAGACGTTGCATAAACATACAAAAAAAAGCCATACAAATTAAAGTATTCCTCTTGGCCACACGTTTAGGGTTTTAGGCCATTACACACGACATTTGTGAGGAAGCAAGTAACTGAAACTGGATAATAAGCCTAAATCGTCACGCGTGGCGAGCCTTAACTGCAGTTTGACCCTTTACATGGACAATTGACAGTAAAGTTCTACCTGAAATTAAAAACTTCTTTTAAGTACGTGAAATTTCGAAACCAAAAATATAGATTTGACCTATGAACGGGTATAGTTGTTTTACAATATTATATCCCTGACTGTATCATGAAATTGGCTCGTTGGTTTAGTGTTCGCTTGCGCGACTGTTGAGCATGAGGTCCTGGGTTCGATTCCCAGGTCGGGCAAAGTGTTATTGGGTTTTTGCATAAGGAATTTCTCAGTAGCAGCCACGGAGTCTGGATTTGTGTCTCGTTGTTGGCAATAGGCTAGCCCCCTATTAAATGGGACGTAAACATAACTGGCGAAATGTGGGTGTACAATTAGGTACACCTCTGCCTAACTGTTATGTTGTATATCATGATGAAAAAAAAAATTAAGTACAATTTAATGTCTTAACAAATAAAAAAATAAAATAAATAAATAAACATCGCTGGACATTACACACATCGCCATCTAGTGCCACACTAAGCAACGAAGCTTGTGTCGTAGACACCAGATAGTTGATATACTACATAAATACTTTTTGTTACAAACAAACAACAAGCTACAACAACAACAACAACAGCACAGCACACAGCGCAGCACAGCTGCAACAAGCTACTTAATATTTTAAATACCTAATTAAATTCATCTGTTAGTCTAGAACTTCTTGGAATCCACGCGAATGATCCTAAACTTAAACTGTAGTTAATAATTATAATACCAAATCCAAATTAAATTAACAATCCAAACATAGTTTATCCCAGACAAAGTTTATGAAATCGCAATAAGTCGACAATTAAGGTTCTCTGATAGACCGAGAATATTTTAAACAGACTAAATAATTTCTTAATGGTAAGGAGCATAATTATTATAAACTTCAAAATATTATTTTAGGCTGTGGCTTGGAGAGCCGAAGATAATCTATTCATAATAGTTGGAGGCGATAAGGTACTAAGTTAGTTTTTATAAGCCTAATGAAGACTAGATTAATAATTATGTTAATGTCCATTAAAAATGATTGTCAAAATAGTTCTAGAAATCTAGACGGTCATTTAAGATTTGACAAGGTATGACAATGGATTTTTAAATCGCCATCTTCCTGCCCTTGTTCCAATATATTTAATTTTGTAAAACTGTAAGTATTCTTTATCGTGTGTTTAGTGACTAACCTGGTGTCATAGTTTCCATGCCGACCGTAAGCCTCTGAGTTGGCTTTACATGCCGTCAAGGAATATCTCTCAGTCATGCTGGTTTCTCACGGTGTTTGCCTTTATCGAAGCAAATGATAATTAGAATACGCCCATGAAATCTGAGGTGCGTGTCTTAGGTTCGAACTCGAGACCTATGACTTAGCAGTCCGACGGTCACACCACTAGGCTATTACTGTTTAAATATTATTTTAAGTTGAAATGCATTAATTCAGAATCCAACTTTTAGCAACTCGGGACTAATTATTTTAAATGTGACTATTATTAATCCTATTCCCATTTCTACGAACTTATAAAATATATATTTCTAAGATACTTACTTTAAAATCGATTGAAAAACTAAAACTTTCAAAATTAATTTTATTCCAAAAGTCAGAATCATTTAATGCTCCGCTGCGTCAAAAGTTCTATCCAATTCTATTCAAGACTAAATCCTTTGTGCAACTCGAGAAATAATTAGCATTAATAAAATAATAATTAGATCAAGCATCGCAATCTACACTGATAATATTAAAGAGGTTCTAAGAGGATGTTTGTATGTCGGGGGTAATCTTCGAAACTACTGATCCAATTTTGAAAATTCTTTCATTAAGAGAAAGCTACTTTATTTTCGAGTGTCATAGGTAAATTTATTTTTTATTTTTTACATTTGCCTGTTCAGTCTCACTGTTGGGCAAAAGACCGCCATGGCTTTCCAATTTTGTTTACCATTTGCCTTCTTCGACCAATTCGTTGAGAATGAGTCCAAATCGTCACCAGCGTTTCATAGGTTATATTTAAAATAAATTCACGATGTTCGCGGGGGATAGTTCGGATCAGAAAGCGAGCGGAACCGCGGGCAACAGCTAGTTCTAATAATTAGAATTATTAGCAAAGAAGGTCAGAAACCCTGAGAGTTGCAATTTCAATTTCGTAGTGTTTGCAGACGCCTCATCCTCTGGGTTAGGGATGGCAAACCTTTTACTGTTGACTTTGAAACTTTTGGAGAAAATATTGTGTGTGTTCGTGATCTTTTATTAAAAAACTAAATGGGTCCAAGGGTTAAATATTTTGCTATTACAGGTATATGATTTCTATTTCTGTCCATGATGAGTGTTTTTTTATTGTTCGCGGATTAATTTTGGACTTCAAGGAAAAAAAAATACCCGCATAGAGTTTTTGCTGACTCGGTTGAAATTTCAGAACTTCCGTTGTTGTTTGTCCGAAATTCTTTCAAGGAATCTAACAGCCTTACAAATAAAAATGTGTTATACCGCATCTATTCCATTCTTATACTAAGTATGGTTACGAATATGTCCAGAATATTTTTTTACAATTAAACCAGGTATATCTTTGGTATAACAACTCTACCGTTATGTCCAAATGCACGATTTGGCAACATTGTGACCAAAGAGAAACTTCTAAAAAAAGCAGTTTGTCTTAAACTGTATCCTTTTGTCAACTTGACGTTCCTCGACCTTTTTTTCATAGTGTTTTTTGTTTTAATCTTTGCGCGCGTGCTGAGTCAATACAGTTGTAATGAGGTGTTTTCAGGGCCAGCTTCGAACAAAAAATATAGATAGCGCTGTATAAGAAGCAGTGTATTAATTTAGTGGTGCGTATTCTTATCTCGTCGGGGTCACCAATTTAGTGGTTGTTGTACACTAATTAAAATTTTCATCATTCAATATAATTAAATCAATACAAGACAGCTATAATATCGTGAAGGTTTTATATACATAAAGTTTCTAAATAAGTAGATCGCTACAGCTATAAGGACCTAGCATCCATTGCCTTTTAAAAACTACTTGATTAAATAGTCATTATAAGTAGAGACAATTTTACGGAAGGTATGCCAAATGTTTGCCACCCCTGCTCTAAAATAATACCGCCTCTGAGTCTGAACAAAGGTTATTAAAAGTTCTGATTATTTTCACTCCGTTTCAACCGTACATATAATAAAACGGCTCACAAACGATGTTGATGCGCCGTTTGTTGATTGTTTTATGCGCTTTGTTTGAAATTAAAGTTTGTAGCGGGCCTTCTCAGAAGGTTTCAAAATGCTCTTGAAAACAAGAGCAATAGAAATACTTAAATAAATTATTCGATTGAATGGGAATTCTTAACTTTGTTTGCTTTAGAATGATTCTGGTTTTTTTTTTTATATTGAACCGCTTGGTGTTATTAATAAAAGTTTTTTTTATTGCCTGGCCTTTCTAATTAACAGTTTGTTTAAAATCCAAATCTCTTAAGCTAAGGGTGCCATTAACTTAAATTATTTATGGCTTAATTGTTTAACTACTTCAAGTTGAATTTTAATCTAATATTTTAGTGTGCTTTACACTTACTTAATAACAACTCAGTATCCAGGGATAACTTTCAACACCATATCTTTCTAGCCAGTAACATCTTTAGGCAAGTTTTTCTCGCTTCAGTAATTTGCATGTGGTACAAAAAAAAAGGACACGATCCAATGTGACCTCCACAGCACTATTAACTGGACAATTTATTCATATTTTTTATCTGCGCCCAGGGAGGCCGTCAAACGACACCTTTTGTTTAACTTTCATTTAGGCACCCTAATCTTTATTGTTAATCCAAGCCTCGGCATTTTTATTTTAACAAGAATCCCTCCGTCGAAAAGAAATTAAGGGCCCTCGCCCACCGCGATTTTTTGCTGCAATGCAAACGCGGTACAGTCGCGGACTTTGTACCTTCGCGACCGTAACCACTATTCTGTATCGCTGTTATCGAGTATGCTATC
This sequence comes from Xestia rhomboidea, assembly GCA_963853795.1. Taxonomy (NCBI): domain Eukaryota; kingdom Metazoa; phylum Arthropoda; class Insecta; order Lepidoptera; family Noctuidae; genus Xestia; species Xestia rhomboidea. The sequence goes on from OY970765.1 coordinate 19,457,577, forward strand.
ACGATTTAAGGATGACTCACGGTAGACCGTGTCGGGTCCGAGCCGAGTTTCGGCCGTAGCACAATCCATTGTCCGTTGCTCGGTCGCGTGAGTGTGTCCATACAAAATATATGTAACTAGCGGACGTCACGCAGTTTCAACCGCGTAGTTACCGTTCCCGTGGGAGTACAGGGATAAAATATAGCCTATGTTACCCAGTAAAGACGTGGCTTTCTAATGGTGAAAGAATTTCTGAAATCAGCGCAGTAGTTTTTGAGTTTATTCATTACAAACATACACACACACAAAAATACAAATCTTTCCTCTTTATAATATTATTGTAGATATTGCCCGTTCGACACTCGGCTCGGACCCGACACGGTCTAACTTGCGTCATCATTAAGTCGCAGTCACAGTGCAAACGCAATGCAACCTCCGTACTCCACTCTTTGTTCCTTCGAAGTCGTCAGAAATAGTCACGCGTTTATATCGATACAGACGCGTTTTCGTTGCAAAGGCAAACTTACGCGCGATAACAGCGATGTTGTCGTGCGTTTTATAACTGCACATCGCTACAAAAAGTCCCCGTAGGCGAAGGACCTTTGCAAAAAAAAAATTAGCAGCCATGTTGTATTTCATTTTAGTGAATCGACGTGCAGAATATCGTTTTAATTTGAAAGCGGCGTGCGAGTCCAACGGACTCGTTAATGAGAAGGCAGATCTGGCCGTGAAGGGTACATAAGGGGCAATAAGGCCAGATCGGACGTATACATATGGGAAGGTCTGTTTTTGTGTCCGTAAAAAGACAATGGATTGTGATCATTATTTACTATAGTTTTGAATACTGTGGGTTTCTGTTTTGATGTGTTTTTGTTGGGCTGTCCTATTTAGGCACCACTAAGTAGCGTCGCGATAGCACGACTTTTGAATAGAAAAATGTCAGGTGATGATAATGAGATTATCGCATACAATTTAATTAGAATACGACGAACCAGACGCGTATTGAAAAGAAACATTAATTGTTGAATGTTTGTTAATCAAAGAAACTTTGTATTTTATAACGAATTTGTTTATTCCTAGGAGCTAGGTAACTATTCATATATCACACACTTATGTATAAGTTTCAACCTCAGTCTATAACAAAAGTTATTATGTACTGCTCTACCTTTGATCGCTTCGAAACATGCGGTTCTAAGCATCGACCCTCTACTCGCTACTCCGCCGTCGGGTACAATTTGTCCATGCATAAACTTTCTGCCTCACGAATCAAGCAGTCGGTAATACATATTGGATTCTTCAATACAACAAAACAATTTAAAAAATCTCTCACAAAATTACGTCGAAATATGAAACAGTTTTAAGCATATTATCACATTTCGTTTGAATATGCTTTTAACACTTATGCTATGCTGCAATTTATTGCCTTCATTAATATTATATTTAAATCGTCGGCGTTGCAAATGATTTCGTGCAATATAATGTAAAATTTTCGCAACATATTCAGTCTCATTTTATAATAAACTACTGTAATCCAGATTGCGGTGGTTTGCCAAAATCCAGCTGATTTGCTTTGTGTAGTACTAGTTAACTATAATTTCTGTTGGTATTTTGAAATATTAACTAACATTGGTTCATCGATTGTTTTGGGATTCCTAAGTAGCTTACTGTGGCTGTCGTAATTGAGTGATTTAGCGAGCTAATCAGCTAGGTATGCTAGAATTTCAGCCAGGTATTCAGTAAATATGCTATCGTGTATTTTCTAGCCCGGAAATATCCCGCATTTACGTTAGTATGGACAATCAAAGTAATTATTAATTTCAATAAAATCATAGCGGACCAGCAGGACTGATCAATGTCGCGTGGCGACACTTAGGAGAAGCTTATGTCCAGAAGTCGTTGTCTTTCGTCTGAAATGATGATGCTAATGATGATGCACTCGCGGGGCAAACTGATTGAGTATACAGTCAATTGCTTTACACATTGGGAGTAGTTTTTTTTTCTAAAAAACTAAGCTATTAAATAGTATAGTTTCATTTCAACGGATATCGTATTACCCAGTAATAACTGAGTTGTGAAGGCAGTCGCTCCATGTAAAATACTGGTATTCAGCTGCATCCAGTTAGACTGGAAGCCGACCCCAACATAGTTGGGAAAAGGCTATGTAGATAATGATGATAAAGTATAGTTTCTACTGTGATTACAACAGATGACAAGCTACAATTTATAAATTCTCCAATTTCTAAAACTTGATCAACGAAAACTCGTCAGTTCTACCAATAGATAGATACTATACAATGAATGCCAAAGTAACTCTGTCTGATTGTAATAGACACATTAAGAACTTTTCACGACTGTACTTTTGAAAAAGTTGGTACGTATCTACGTTCATAGCAGGATATTAATTCTTATCTCGGGTATAGTGGCGGTACATTCATACACGCCTAAAAGCTTGGGTTGCTCTTATTATTCGTGATGCCTAGGGTTTCTCAACAGTCTAGTTGCCCTAGGGGCGTGAGAGGTTGAGGGAGGTCGAGACCGCTCTCCCGAACCGCAGCAGACGCACCAGGCGTCGGCAGAGGGCTGATAACACCCTCTTCCGGCCCCCCTAAATAGGTCCAGGGGCGACGGATTCGGGGACATCCGTCGCCCCCCATGACACTGGACCTGAGACGGCGGCGCGTCGTGTTCCACGCGCGCCTCTCCGAGACGTAGCGGGGAGAGTTCTACACCTCACTCCCCCCGGGACGAGGCCCGCAGTAGTAGCCGTAGTCCGGGGCAGCGGAAGTCGCATCAGATCCCGCTGCCCCCCGACGCAAGTGTGCGATGGAACACCGGTGTAGTTTTAGTCAGTACGAGTCTGACAGACCCCTCCGCTCTCCCCAGGGCGGAGGACATCCATTGGGGATTTCCACATCGAAAAAAAAAAAAAAAAAAGGGGCTTGTCGTACCTATTGTTGGCACCTTGGCAAGCCACTGAACCCGGCAGTACGTTACCTATATATAATTTCCGGCATGCACGCGGGCAAAGTGGCAAAAGTAATTACTAAAGTAAAAACTACGTAACATTTACAATGTTTTACTCCAGTTCTCAAAAAATACATGCCTTTCCCTAGATTATCCCTGCCTTGTATAGTGTTAACAAGAGATTTTTTGTGCTCACCCCGGATGAGGTTATTATTTTATTCTCACGCTTGCTTTTATTTATTTTTATTTTGCTTTTTCTCATTATCATCCTTCCGCTCTTCACTTTTATGCTTTTTATGCCTTTTATGCTTGACGAAAGGCATGTTTGAGGTAAAAGCAGTTGTATGTGTGATAATACTTAAATTTTTTACATGTGTGTTAGAATCCATTTGAGTTTTGTGTTGAATGAAGTGCGGATTTAGAGAGCTGGCTTTGCATTTAAAATTAAAGTTATAATGTTAAAAAGCCAGTTTCACAAGTTAGTATCACTTATCCATACACACACTTATCAAACGTTCCTGAGGAACTTTAAACACATGGCCAGCACAATTTCAAGTCAATTAAAATAACCCAATGTGAAATTAATCAATTATAAAGAGGTAGAATTTTGTTTGTAAGTTTGAATGTAGGGCATTCAAATTTACAAAAAAAATTCTACCTCTTTATAATATTAGTAAAGACTTTCAAAATTCTACCTCTTTATAATATAAGTAAAGACTTTCAAAATTCTACCTCTTCATAATATTAGTATAGACTTACAAAATTCTACCTTTTTATAATACTAGTATAGACTTACAAAATACACGAGCGCCAAAATATCCAAGCTAAACATACGCCTTGTAACATAGACGTTGTGACATAGACGTGCTAAGCTATTCGGTTAGCAATGCAGTCAGTATGCAAATGAAGCTATCGATTGAGGGTAAGAATAACCTTCACCATTGTGTCGGTGTTGCCAGACTCCAGTCAAGTGTGGATGCAGATCTAGACTGATTAAGACTGATGCTTCTAGTGTATAATTCAGGTCGACGTCGGAACTAGCTGGTAGACTAAGTTTGTTGTGCACTGTTCTGGGCTAAGATCTTAGGTTTTATCTTTTGTCAATATTCATTGTCAATATTCATTGATTTACAAAAACAAAAAATACGTGTCCATTAATTTCCAATACCTACTCTAACTGACGGACTAAATAGATTTTAAATTTTTTGATACTGTCGTCATGCCTGTTCTCTATTTAAACACATGTTTGAGCTAATAAAGATGAATGGTGAGTGGAATATGTACTGTTTCATTTTTATTTTTTTTTATTTAGGGAAAACAAACAATTGTATGTTAGAGTAAATATTACTACATATTCGAATTAAAGCAAAAACAATAGTAAAAAAAAGCAATGTAGGAAATGTACAATCCACGACTTATCGTTTTTTATATCATCAAACGTTGACGTTTAAGCTATGTGATCAGATTTAGCTGGCTCTATCATAAAATAGTCGAACACATCATGAAGTTAGTGATCAATTCTAAGATCTGGCCACGATAGAAACACCAGGATGGGATGCCCTTGAAGGGCTACCTTATTGGTAATGTTCTTCAGTAAGGTCAGGTTTTTAGTACCCAAAGAACGTGTACGACTAGATTTCAATTTTCTCTAAAGGTGAATCGCCAGCTTTTTACATAAAACTTTCCTGATACATGTTTTCCTTTACACGTTAAGCCAATGAATTGAAATTGTGAATAGATTTAATGTAGTAACATCGAGCACTCCCAATCTCTGCCACATTATCAACCAAACTCCTGATAACACGAACGAGTTGACAAATAAAATAATGTCGCACAAATTACAACATTACCATCAGCGTCCCCTCGTCAATTCACTGAATATAACGTTATCTGATTTGTCAATTTGAGCAACAAACAATAGCGGTAATGTACTGAACAAGCGACGCGTGATTTCAAATGAGTTTGTGAGCCCTAGTTCGATTTGCGACTTGCGTAAAGCGACGTGCGATCGTAACTTGTTTCCTTGTGTCTGTTGGAACGCTCTAAACTAGTCGTAGTCGCTTGTCGCAAGAAGCATGATGTCACTTTAATGTATAAATCGTGTCGATTTGTCAATCACCCATTGGATTTTCAACGCATTGCTTAGTGTTTAGAGTTGAAAATACAGCTGTGATCTTTTTTGACGCTCTGAGATACCTACCTATTGGATTTGTACTTAGATAAGTTCGGCTTAGAACGGAGAGTAGAAAATTCAGTGCGCGACAAAAAATCGACCGTGCGTATGAAGCCGTATACGCTGAATGTTGTCTATCAAGTCCCATTACCACGGTTTGTTATTAAATCGGGAATGTACAGTGTTTGTATTTAATTACGCACATTTAACGATAATAATCCCTAATGAGTTACAGTCCGTGTCAGTTTGCTTTAAAAGCAATTTGTTGGAACTGGTAATAGAGAGCTGCGAGGTGGAAAGTTGACAATAATATATTACCCGGTTATGTTCTCTATAAATCGTAATGCCGAGTTACTAATCCGTTGCTAACCTTACTTGTTTATAGTGTGTAGTCTAATGCTATAGATTTAATATACAGAAAATGGAAATATAATTGATATTGGTGTCGATTCCGTTGTGCACAAACTAAACTTAATTTAGGCTATTGCTATCTTTTACTAAAACGCAGTGCGAGAAAAGGAAGGCTCTAACTATGAACTAAGTTAGAGATGTCAAACTAGTTCATGCCTTGCGCTTCACCGTCTTTTTAGTCGACATGATTTTACGTGCACCCTTAATTTGTGTGGAAATACTGTTTCCAATTAAATTTGACAGCTCTAAATTACATCCTCGTTTTATTAGAGAGAAAAGGATAGCAATAGGTTAAATTGAGTTTAGTTTGTGCACAACAGAATCGACACCATTAGGTATTAGCTAAAACTTTAGTTAGTAGCTTTTTTAAGTAGTATAAATAACATCATCCATATCCCGAATTCACCCACTGCTGGGTATGCGCCTCTGTTTGCCTCTGCCAAGTTCCACAATTCTGTGTTCGCCTAATCCAAAATTTACTTGCGATGGCAATAATGTAATCTGCCTATCTCGTCGCCGGACGACCAACACTTCTCCAAGTCCGTGGACGCCACTCGGTCACAGTTTTGTTCCATGGTATAGATATATCTATTTCACATCAAATCCGCTATGTATGTTTATTTCAAAAATAGCCTCATGTAATCGTAATCCGCCTCTGTATTTTTATTTGACATGTTTATTATTTTTCATCCCAATTATTGTTGGTATAAAGACTGGCTGGTACGACGGCCTATAGTCGTGCCGCAGGCTGAATAAAAAAAAAAGAAATCAAATTAAAAACGCGTGAACTACAGCCCGCGTTTTCGTCAATTTTCACGGATTGTTAGAAATTCATGGTTTTGTTTTAAAAATGAGTTCTTCAAGTTATAGTGAATAAAATATGAGGCGCCATTTATTTTCTCATAGTGGGTGATGAAAAGTAGAGTGTATCACTCGGGCGCAAAATATATTTTTGGCTCGGGCGACGTACCTACTTTGAATCCCTCGCTACTAAAGAATCCCTCGTTACGCTCGGGATTCTACTCTAGAATCCCTCACTTCACTCTGGATTCAAAAAAGCGCCCTCGCCGTAAAAAATATTATTTTGCTCCCTTAAGATACAATCTACCATTGAGTTCTCGCGCCTGAGCAACAGCTCCGAAATATCGGGAACTCAAAACAAATAGTAAAACATGATAAATATCCCGTTTTCAGCGTTAATGATAGTGTAAATTTCACTTTGAGCTGGCCTAGCGTAATACGAAGTTTCAATAGAATGAGAGGTCAGACACTGACATGCGGCCTACCACAGCTGGGCAATAGTTCAACTGAATTTTGGACAAACGGCTTAGAAGGTATCGGTCTCTGTAACGTATTTACTCATGTAGTCTGATTGAAGGAATGTTTAGGTTACCCCAACTTAAGTGAATAGAGGCTGCCTATGTGGTATGTATGTGTGTGAGTGTGGTCTACGCAGGAAATGTTTTGTCTGAACGCCTCTGTGTGAGTCTCATGTGAGAGGTTTGGATATTGAGATTATGAATGTTCCCTGTGTATGAAGATCTTAGGGCGGAGTTGTAAAGGGGTGTGTTCCTAAGATAAATTCTTAATAAGTAGTTTTGAGGGTTTCCTTCCTACGCTGCAATATTTTTGTATTAGTTGGCTCCTTTTGTATAATATGAAAGACCTATCAGGGATGTTGTTAAACTGTAAGTAGGTACCCAAGCATCGTTGCTGCATTTTAACTAGAAAGGTTTAAGTGTGGTGAATGAAGGTATTTCAACTTTAAAGAGAACAACCAGCGAACTCTAGGCCCCGTCTTAATTGATTGATTTTTTTTTGTTTTGGCTGTCTTTATTTTCATTAAGAGCTGTTAAGTTACAAAACGTCAAAGCAAGGTCTTAAATGTATGTACAATCTCCTAAAAACTAAGCATTTTGTTTCAGGCTAGTAACGTAAGTATCTAAAATTCATAGAGTAAAAAACCGGCCAAGTGCGTGTTGGGCCACGCGCAGTGTAGGGTTCCGTAGTAGTCCGTTATCACAATATAGAACGAACCCGTTGGTACAGCGCCATCTAGGGGCAGCTTTGTGAAACAAAGTTTTTTTGTTTTTTAGATATTTTTTTTCAATGCAAGTCTTTATCAGTTATAAACAAGCAACTACTTCGTCTTGGTCACTTAGGATACTATAGGATTTATTCTAAGGATTTTTTATTTGGTACAAAATTATCCAACACCCAAGTTCAACGACTATTACTGCTAAACTAATAAAGTTACCTTAACCGCTATAGTTTTCCTTTAAGTTCATGAAATGCACTATCATCATGAACTTTTTGAACGATGGTGTAGACGAAAAAAAAATTCATCCCCACTTCACATGTAGAGGAGCTACCCTAAAAAATTTTTTTTCCAAAATTTTAATTTACCAATTGGTCGGCGTTAATGATATACACACCTCTACAAAATTACAGCTTTCCAGTACTAACGGTCTCTTAGCAAAACCTCGGACAGACAGACAGACGGACATGACGAAACTATGAGGGTCCCTTGTCAAGTCAACCCTAAAAGCCGAAACCAAATTCTTCCGACCTAAAATAAGACAAGCAAAGCAAATTTAAACTCATAAAATAAAATACAAGCATTGTATTCCGTTAAACAAACCGTAGTTTCTTGTTCGCCAGAAAATAAATAAGATATTATTCGTACTAAAGTCTAAAAGATATTCGCCGCGTCCGCTGCAATCTTTCATTATCTAGGAATTATCACAGCTTTGCTGAAATTATTCTAGGCTAATATCTGTGTTCTGCTTCCCAGTGCTCTCGTAAAAGTGCAAGGCGTAAGTTATCTAAAAATACAGTTTTGTTTTACTTATTTGATTTAAAAGCTTGTGAACTATTTTATGCTAGACAGGTTAATTATTTTAAAGTAGGTACTTTTTTTCATGTTACAGCACGATGCTGAGATACCTTTTGGCTTCGTACAGGACCAATTTCATTTCTCTTATTTTTAGTTTTTCTAAATTTACTTTTTTATATATTGTGTATAGATTGTATTTTGTTTTATTGTTAATTTAACCAACCATATTTTGTTTTGTCCTTTACAAGATGAGTAAATACTTTTTTTTTCTGTATTTTACTATGTTACTGTGGTCGTAGAATAAGTACTAGGGCACCAGATTCTGGTAGAGATAAGATTTAATTTGTAAAATCGTATTTACTTCGAATCGGCTTTCAAAATCCGAATTTGAAACTTCTGTTCCTGACGTGTGTTAATATCTGACCTAAATCCAAAGTTAAATTAAGAGCTTGATATAGTTTTAAGAGAAACTTCGTTTTCCAGAAAGTATCTAATGCAGTTTACTTAGTAGCAATGTTTTAAATGGAGCGTCTGCCAATCTGACCTCCACATGGGTAATACGACACCACTGGCTTAGCAAAGGGTATCGTATTATCCAGATTTATATTTGTCTGAGTACCAGTCTTATTGGCAGTCTGACTTTCGGGCAAATTCAAGTTCAGATATAACCGAATTGTCTACTGCTTTTATTCATGTATCTTTTTAGAAAACTTATATTAGTATGCTTTCTTTCAAAACATAAACAACAAAGCACTGTTTTAATAGTCAGCAAATAAAACGTGGTTCAGTAAACAGTGCGGGTCACAAGAATCACAGCGGCATACAACAATATCAGCATCCAATCTGCGCTGGGAGCAAACGGCGTATATTTCGATAAATAAATATATAGGGACGCGGAATCGTTGGCGACTGTGAATTTTTTAAACTATAAATATTTTTTGTTTATTTTTCGTGAAAAATTTATTGGTAAATATAATGGATTGGGCGAGACTGTTCAAATGGACAACAAATATAAAGAAGTGATTACGAAACTGTGTTTACAAATAATTGAAAAGGTTTTTACAAGTACCTACGTTATTACTTACATTACAAAGTATAACATCAGTCCTGTAATCCACAAAGGTTTAGTTTGGCCACCTGAGTCTGTCTTTCTCTAGCAATAAAGTGAATTAAAATAAAATTAATATTAATCACCATCCCCCGAAAACTTTTAATAGGCATCTTACTTGAATTAAAGAAACTTCAATTTCATTACTTTCTTTCAAGTTGACGTTTTATAAACTAAGGTACATATTAAATTATATTTTATGAACAATAATTACAGTGGCAAAGTTAAAATTTTGCAAGTTTATTCAAAAGTGTTGTTGGAAAAATAATATTTTTAACTTAATAACGTGGTGCTTGAGAATGAGTTGTACTTTTTAACAAGAAAATAATTTAATAATCATTAATTTTATAGTACACATTATTTACGAGTCATCTTTTTAATATTATATAGTCTTGAATAAATGATTTTACGCTTTAATAAATACTGTTGATACAGTTCTACACAACAATAACAATTTTATGAAATAAATTTATTAATCCTATACACCCGACCTAGAACTTACTATAACCACCTTATAATTTTGAAAAAAAATACTTTTCGTTTTTGGATGCGGTTGTCTGTTTGAAATATCACGTATTTAAGTAAACAGTTTTGTGTAAACTATTATAAAATAAAAAACTAAGGTAAAACTACAACTTTTTCAATTTTTTATCAAAAATATTCGCTTCCCGCTGCTACCGATAACGGTCCACCTCCCCCTATCAAATCTTTCAACACAAAAGTGCACCGAGGCGTTTCCCCGCAGCAATTGCAGGCAAGGCAGACGTCTAGGCAGGTGCAGGGCATTTCAGCAAAACATTTCTATCTCCTTTCAATTTCCGTACGAAGATACCTACAAAGATTAAACGCTGTATCGAACTATCTCGAACTTCGATTAAAATCGCTAGCTCGGAAAACGGACAAACTTCTCCCTGTAAATATATTTTTGCAGACTTGCTTTGGACCGAGTTTCGAGTTTCAACTTAATACGTAGTGATATTAAATTTTTTTCTCGACGTTTGAGATGCATCTCTGGGAAGACGGAATTCTGGGGGATTCGATGCGATTTTTCAGCGAGCGGGCAAAGTTTTTTATACGGGCTGAAGAGTCGTAAAAGTTTTGTTTTGCGAGATCCGTTTTCCACAGATTTGTTGGTAAAAATGAAATGTTTTATTTGACTGCTTACCGATAGGTATAGGTAGCTGTAATTGGAACTAGAACCACCGACTTTCTTCCACATTTCTTTTAATTTTTTACTGATCTTTTTATTATAATTCGAAAACCCTGTAACGGTCCTCGTAGTGCTGTAAACGTTTTGCCTAACTGACGACGTGCCACAATAGGATTTGTCATTTAACCGACCATTTTCCACAAGATATCTAAAAAGGCCTTTCATTTGTCAATTTTAAGAATGCAGCGACAAGTGTGTCTGTTGACATCACTCATGTCATCAGAAAACCATGGGATTATTAAAACCTTTCTGATAATTTACAAGAAACTTAAAAAACTATGCAGAAATAATCCGCCAAACCGCATTTCCATCGAAACCATCAAAGAACAACAACATGCAACATGCTTTTCCAGAAAATTCTCAACATTCCTACTCGAAACATCTTCAAAATATAAATCACAGGATTGTATCAAGCAGACCGTCAGTGAGCCCCGTTGGATTTTATCACAGATCTCATCACATACCATATAATTTTATTATACCTTCGCCGAGCGTGTTAAGTCCTCAGAATATCTTGATTTTCTTAATGGTTTCTTAAATGCTACACATTATCCTCACTTATCTTTATTTACTCTTAACTTTGTAGGTATGAGGGTGTTTTTTTTCTGACAATAAATGTACGTTCGTCTTATTGCAATGAAGTTACCATTGAATAGCCGCTGCGGCATCATTTTATATTTATTATCCTGAGCACCTGTCTATCTGACCTCCACAACCCAAAACCGGGTAATACAATATCTCTTGGTAAGATTCGCCGTCAGACTTTCAGGCGTCTGACTACCAGTAACGATTGCCAAATATGTCTAAAATGACAGCCGGGACCAACGTGTTATAGTGAAGGCACGGACGGAGTTCGGTATGTAATGGATGATTACCCGTCAACTCACCGACCTCAGCAATCGCGCCTTAACCTTGAAAAACGACCCGTGCACCTGTTATATAATTTAGCCACGAGCCCCTCACACGTTTAACACGATCATAATCAGATATTCCATGAATATATCGCAACATTGTATCTCGACAATACAATTTGGTTGAGCCAAGTCTGGTCGTAACCTATTTAGGAGAGCATTGTAAGCTTGCTAGTGTTGTGCTAGATCTAGTTAATGAGTGCAGTACTGAATTAGTATTGGAATATAGTTTGTCACTAAATAGTTTAGAGTCTAGATTGAACTTAATGTTTGTTGAAGTGGGTTGGTAGGGATGTGATTAAGAAGTGTCGGTAGTGTTTGCTTAAATAAGTACCTAAGTTTCAAGTAGAATTACGTTGTTAGTTTGGCTTTGTTTGTTTAGAAGTTACAAAGGTCATTGGTGAATGTGAGGTTTGTTTGATTTTTTGAAAAAAAAACGGCCAAGAGCGAGACGGACTCGCGCACCAAGGGTTCCGTAGAAACTTTTTAAAGAACACACTTAACTTTGCTGTTCGATCCCATGAATCGGCTGTTGCAATAACCACAAATAATAAGTTTGTAATAGTAAAATCGCTTTTTTTTAAAATAAACTACATATTTACGGTTTTCAGATTTTTACATAAGCTGTAATACATTGCTTCTCGCCAAATTTCGTGATTCTAGGTCAACGGTAACTACCATATAAAAAACCCAAAACCAATCCAAAACCTATAGAGTACTTCCAGGCTACCTATATAGAATTGTCGATTTTGGTTAAAAGCAGGGTCTTACAGTACAAGTAAAGGGAAAATTCCGAAAAATAAAAAAAAGTTGAAAATTATCTTCTAGTGTGAAAATCTAAATTTGCCCATATCTTTTTATCGTGTTGACTCAGGACCTTGATTTTTATACACCTAATAGGAGTCCCTATTAGGTGTATAAAAATCAAGGTCCTGAGTCATAGACTTCAGTATCTGGTATGAATTTCAACTTGCTAGGTCCACCCGTTCCTGAGAAAATAGGTGGTGACAGACGGACGGATGGTAATCTTATAAGGGTTCCTTTTTTTACCTTTTGAGGTACGGAACCATAAAAATAGTTTGTTACCAGTAAATTCTCAGCAACATCTCACAGCTACACGTGCAAGCGACATGCATCTTGCAACGACGACTACGGAGAACACTAAAGAAGTTAGTTTGTGTAACGACGACGGTACTTCTGCATACGAAACAAAAACAATGCGTTAAAAAGTTATTAAAGGTTACAATGTGCACGCTACTTAACACATGGAAATTCACTGACAAAAAGTCCTTTACAGTTTTCTACCTATCCCTCCAGAAATACAAGCGTGGTATTATACGAAGCTCAATAATTTTGATTACCGTATTAGTCGTAAAATAAACTTTATCACATTTACAGCTCCAAATGACTAGGTGGAGTAGGTGGTTTTTTATTTAGGGAATAACGGAACTGGCAGGTTGCCCACCTCATGTTGTGTCCAGCACCTCGTTACCTAAATCTATTACAACTGCAATGCATGTCCCGTCCATCTAGCTAGAATTCTAGATCTAGGTCGTACTCAATCTTCGCTCAGAGAGTAAAGTGGCAAACTCTTGTCTGTTGTCGTGTCACTTGTTTTAGGTATGCTTGTATTATTACGGCTCTTTAGTCAACTGATCCCACACAGGCGGATCCCGCGGTATCAGTCGACCTAATGAATTTTTGAATTGGTCAACTGATCCCGTTGACCAATTTTATGGCATGCTTGTATTCTTATTCAATAATTCTGTATACAGGCAAGGGCCTGTACACAGAATCATCATCACGCACACTCTTCAATTTCAGCCTTTTTTCAATTATCATTAGATAAACGAGACCTCATGAGAAATTTCATGTTTGCTTGCGACGTTTGCGCATGAGATTTTGGGTTCTATTCCCGAGTTGAACAGTGTTCTTGGATTTTTCCATCACGATTTTCTCAGAGTTTGGATTTGTAGGCAATGGAAAAAGGGCCTATTACATGGGGCTAAAGCATAACTGGCGAAATGTGGATTACGCCCATAAATCCACCACATTAGCTATTACCACTACGTATAGAGAAGACAGCGCGAACAAAATCTGTGCGCAGTGCGGGGCGCGCGGGGGTCGGCTAACTCCGTGTATATAATGCTGTGGTGAGCAAGCGACTGAGTGAATTGCAGCCAGCCGACAGCAGTTGAACGGAGCACAGATTTTGTTCGCGGTGTCTTCTCTATACGTAGTAGTAATAGCTTAATGCCATAGATAGCGATAACCGCTCCACACATCAAGCAATACTTTGCTTAGAGAAATAAAAACATTACTAAACTATAAAATTGCACATGTATACAGCATTCAATACAAAGAGGAAACAATAACAACCTCCTAAGCAGTTAATAAGGACATAAAAAGATAGGAAGGCGATCGGAAAGTTCCATATTATCTCCGCCCAAACTGCGGGTACTTGGAAATTGAATTCAGATATTATTATGTTTATTCGACTATGGGTCCCCTTTATTTTATTGAGCGGAATGGTTAACGCGATTTGGAGCTAGAACAACGCGAATTTCTTCTCCAATTGTTTTTTCGTGGTCCGCGAAGAAAATTGAAAAGGTTTTCGCGAAATAATTGATAGATTTATTTATGAGTGAAATGGGGACTTATACGTTATTCAGGGTAGCGAAATGCTGGGTGTAAACAAAATTGTCTCTTTCGATTTACAATATTGTCGCTATTTCGTTTCAATTGTTTTCAGAAGCAGAATAGTTTTTTGCTTTTATTAGTAGACTTTTCACGATTTTTTGCTTTTGAAATTAATAAATTCTTTGTTTTCCCATTAGTGACAGTTTTTCTAAATTAGTAGTTGTAGACGCAACCATTTTGGCTGTTCTAATTTTTTTTACGTGTACTATGGTTTTATTCCTTGATTATATTTTAAAGAAAAATTAAGAATTCTCAAAATTATCAGATGAAACGTTTTTTCACTGAAACATTTTTAACAGGACCAAAATTTCTCCTCTATCTAACTCCTTTAATACCTACTAACAACTTGAAAACATTCAATCAATCCCCGAAATTGATTGTAAAAGTTACTGAACGAGCTGACAGATTCAATTTCCTTAAATTCCCCTCAGGGAGCCGAATTCATAACGACCTAAATATCAAAATTAATAATTTATAGAATAGACTCGCAATCAATCGGAATGAGTCAAAATAAGCGATTATTCTCCATTAATAGTCCGTGTGAGTTTCAATTATCACTTATTTGGTGGATTGAAATTATAATTAAGAGGACACAAAACGGCCGTTTTTCCATACAAACGTAGTCCCCTGTTTCTTCCCTGGATAATGCCAGTAGAGCAATATTTTTATTCAAAAAAATCTATAACCACTATTGGCATGCCCTTATGTTTTCTTTTTCTTCATAAATTATTTAATAAAAGAGATAATTATGAACCTTCAAAAACCTAAAAAATTGGCCAGATTTTCCGCTGTGTTTAAACATCCAGAAAACAAATTGGACTAGATTATAATAAAAACGGACAACATAGGAACACGGCCAAAACCTTTCTTTGTTTTTTCATGAAAAAGTAGTTAAATTGGTCAAGTTTTGGATAAGAAATCAGGGGACTACGAAACTTTGTTTTTGTATACTTTTAATTGGTATTTTCTGCTGTTGCCTCTTTCTCGCTCTGCGCGCGGTCGTTTGGGCACTACGCGACAGCAATACAATTTTTACAAATACCTATTTCTCAATTCTCTCGCCCTTTTTGTTTCCTCTTAAGTCTATGGTTCGCGTAGTACTCGCATCCGAGGTGCGAGAATGACTAGAGGCCCTAACGTTTACGTTACGTTAACACGTCGATTTTTGAGTCAAAAATACAATAATAGACATCATTCTTAAGACTGGGAAAGTAAAATATGAAAGTAAGATGTATGAACTTGGACAAAGCAAGACGATGCAGAATGTACAGTTGCGAGCACTTATAGGGTGTAAACCACCTCATCACGAAGAATTCAACCAAGCATTCTGTACATCAAACTAAGTAACTTTAGGCTAAAATTATTGCTGGGAAACGACTTTTTTTTTGGGTGAAAAATCATCATGTTTCGTGGTAGAACTCAATGTAACGCACTCAAAACAATGTGCTGATGGATGGATTGAATAGTACGGGGGTCGTGGAGGTGTCTAAAGTAAAAATCTTACATTAAAAACTTGTATTTTAAAAATACAAGTTTTTAACACCACTTTTTTTGTCAAAAAGTTGTAACTTTGACCCCCAATATCTCAGGTATCGTGTAGGACAAAAAAAAACATCGCAATGATGAGGAGAACAAGTGCCTTTTGGCTTCGTTAAGGGTGTTTTACACCCTTTAGGTACCTATACACTTAGCAAAATGCAAATGCAATTTTCTCGTGAAAAACGGTTATTTTAAGATAAGACCTATTTCGTAATACGAGCGGTATGGCATTCAAAATACTATGTATGAAAAAAAATAAAACGTTAATCAAAACAGCAGAAGAAACTCACTTTTATAAGTTGCTTCCTGTATACATACGAGTGACTCCCTCGTGACTGTACCACAGCAGGAAAATAGGTAATTATAGCTGGTTGCGTTTTGTAGTTTCTGCTTTCCGGTAGGAGAATATTAGTGCCTAAGAGTCTTAGATTGTTGTACATGAAGATTTTGCATGTAGGTCATATAGGAATGACAAAAATTAAACAATTAGCCAGAGAACTATATTATTGGCCTAAGATGGATTCACATCTCGATAAGTATGTAAGAGAATGTTGTATATGTCAAATATATCAGAACAATAATGTAAAAGAACCATTGTTACTCCATAATGTGCCTGAATTACCTTTTTCAAAGTTGGGAATTGACATCATGGATTTCAGAAAAAACAGCTATTTGGTCATTTATGACTATTATTCTAAATGGTTGAAAATTAAATTAATACACAACAAGACTGCTAATAGTGTAACAAATGTTTTAATAGATTTATTTTGTAATTTTGGAGTGCCCTCAGAAATAGTATCTGATCATGTACCATTTGATTCTAAAGAGTGTAGACATTTTTCACATGAATGGAATTTCAAATTTACTTACTCTAGTCCTAAATATCCCCAGTCAAATGGAATGGCAGAGCGGGCGGTGCAGATAGCTAAGAAAATTATGTTTAAATGTAGGGATGATAATAAAGATTATAGAATTGCTTTATTGCAGTATAGAAATACACCAGTTGCAGGCACTAAATTTTCCCCAGCACAATTGTTAATGAACAGGAATCTAAAAACAAATCTACCGCTAATCAGTCAATATTTAAAACCAAGACTGAATGAAAATATAAAGACCGAAATGCAAAAATCGATAAATAGGAATATAAGAAATTATAATGTAAAAACTAAAAATAAAACAGAATTAGTAATAGGACAAAAGGTTTGGTTTTCAGAAAGATGTTAATGATAGGAAGTGGTTACCAGGAACTATAATAAGAAAAAATAACTTTAGATCATATAATGTAGTGGATAAGGATGGTGTGAGCTATTGCAGAACATCGTACCACATTTGTGCTTAATTTGGTGGTTCTCCAGGTATGGTGTGAGGTTTCAGGGATTCCTTAAACTTACAAAAGTTGAAAACATATTATAAGATAATATTAAGGCATTGGTAAGTATATTGTTAACAAATAAGTCAGCAAGTTTTTAAGAAGTTTAATTTAGTTGTACTTTGTTATGCAATAAATAATAAATTTAGTTATAAAATCAAAATAAGTATAGACAAGGTTTAAGTGCCTATGAATATAAGTAGGTTGGTCTAACAACCTACTATCATAGTTGCTCTGTAAAATGTATATTTGTATAAGCCAACAATTATGTAATTCAGTTTGTTTCATGTTTAAAGCAAGAAGGGCAGTTTTTTTTGTTTTTTTTTTTAATAATTTTTTTTTTGTTTAAAAAAGGGATAGATGTAATAGACTATACCTAAAATTTTTATTTTAGATAATTTTCTTGTTTAAAAAGAGGGAGATGTAATTCATAAACTAGGGCAACACCAGTTCCCGTCAAAATGACAGGAGCCACAGGCTGTCATTGAGGGTAAATAGCTTATTAGAGATAAATGGAGGCCGGATAACAGGCAGGAATAAAACACCTAATTAAACTAAATCGTTGTTTATTTCAAACATCAAAACATTACACTTTCCCCCATCATAAAAAGGCGTGATGTTAGTTTTTAAACTGCTATGCCAGTTAAGATCGCAAAAGCGGTCATTGCCCTTTCCCTAATATCTCATCGTACGAACCAAAACAAATGAAACATGTATCGATTTTCATTAGAAAAAATGTTGAAGATCACGGATAGATGACGATTCAAGACTTGAACACTGCTTGAACAGGCTTATTTTTTGATTTCAAAGTTAAGAACTTAAATAAATGTAGGTGGGTCAATGACCGCTACTGCGATCTTAACTGGCACTTACTATAGTAAACATGGTAAATATTCCGTTTCCAGTGATGATGAAAATGCGTGATGGACATGTTTGGATGAATGTAAATCAACTGTCCCCGACTTCGTAGAATATGCACGGAGGTGTGCCACAGTAGCAATGCGGTTCATTTGTTTGCCCTTCACGAAGTCGTGCGTAGCGTGTCCGTGGCTTGCACTGGACGATCCCTCTCACATGTTTATACAAGGAGAAGCAAAGTACACTTGTGTAGCTCAGCTGTGGGTTGCTGTGGAGCGATGCCTTTAAATTAAGGCGTATACCCACCGCGGCGCATGGATAGGCCTCGCGCGTGTGTTATGCTTCGCTTTGCAAGAAAATTTATGTGATTGTGTCCACTGCAAACCACGGACACGCTTTGCATCAATTGACGTCATTAGTACATGCGTGGTTTACTCGAATAAGGCGCTCACATAACTCAACGCTGTCAACACCATGCACGCTGTGCATGCGGTGCACACTATCCACGAATATTAATCCGCGATGGGCCACGCATGCTACAGTTGTACATAGTTGCGGGTGTGTAGTGTGTACTCCAGTGGAAACGTAGACCCACGTTGTCAAGGAAGTGAATCCACGCAGCTAAAATGCGCCGCGTGGCCGTGCACAGCATGAGCCGCGGTGGGTTTGCGCCTTTATACAAAGTGAAGCTAAGTACACCTGCGTAGCTTTTCTGTGGGTTGCTGTGGAGCTGTGCCTTTAAATTGGTTGGTTCCTATATATTCCATATTTGTTATAATAATTGGGTCATTATTACCGTGCTGATTAACTCGAATATTGGGCATTAGCAAGTTAGTTTTGAATATTAGTAATGTCCTGGGGTTTGGTGTTTGATAATTGTTATATTAGAGTACATATAAAACAGTGCGTTTGTCATTCCCTAAGGGCCTTTTAGGCCAGTAATTATAACCTCTGTGCAGTTGAATCTAACTCTGTTTATCAATGTTGGTTAAATATTATTTATGTTCTCCAACAGACATACGACTGTACCATGACAATATCGTGTTCATGCAATTGAAAGAAAGAAAGAAAAAATATTTATTTGGCGTCAGATAATAAAGCACGACACACACAATAATATAAAAAAAGATACAAAATAAGGAGGAAAACATTGTATGTGTTGTGTGCCTCACGGCTGCGCCAAAAAGGTCCATTTCAGCATTCGTGCCAGACAGGTGATGCTGTCTGACGCTGGTCTTCCAATGAACCTTGAGGGGGAAGTGACGGAAAAACAGTTTCAAACATAATAAACAAATAAATGGTTACAAATAAATAGATAACAAGTAAATTAATTAAATGTGTATTTACGAGTTTGTATAAAGAAAAATGTAAGTAATGATTGTGCCTATTTTTGTGTTCGAACGTAAGTAAAACTGGTAACAATAAATAAATAAGAAGATAATTCAAAAGCACGTACTTCGAAGGTTTGTATACAAAATTGAAAAAAAAAATCTCAAACAGTGATATGGGGTTTATGAAAGGACCGCTCTATCTCAAGATCGTAATTCAATTATGAAAAAATACATTCTGGTGGAAAAACTTAAATTTCTAAACCAATTGGTGTTTTACCGATACCACCTTTAAACCCCAAAGACAGACAAATTGGCAAGTTTAACCGAACATACGTTTACACAGCATTAGCCTATGTTACCATCTATTTCCGCTACTACTACAAAGAAAACTTCGCTGTAATGTCCCGTTCACGAACTCAGGCGACGCGACTTACCACGCGAGTTGCGACGCGATTTAATACTCGAGCTGCAACGGGACTTACGACACAACTTTTGACGCGAATTGTGACGCGACTTGGACATGACTTGCGACACGACTTTTGACGTGACTTGCGACACGACTTGCATCAAGCGACACACGCGTACTACACTGGTTTCATCCACGCGAGTACTATACCATCGCATCGCGTCGCTGAGACCCGTGGAATGCACCGTCTTTCATTTGTTTTCGCTGCAGTCGCTGTCGCAAAAAGCAAGCTGCAAGACGCGTGTAGCCCGTGGCTAAGTTACCGACATTTCTCGCTGTTTCCACTAAGGAAACTTTGCCTGTAAGACTAGTCAAACATATTTTAGAAAGATATTATTCAAGCGTTGCTCCGTCAATAGTGATTTATTTTGAGGCGGAGGCACAATCTCTAGATAAATGACCTTTCTCAATACTTGGGGCGCTGGACGGAATACTGAGGAGGTTTAGTAGGGTAGTTCTGGATGAATATTTTGTAATGAAATTGGGGTAATGTTTGGTTTAAATAGTTTAGTTAATGATAGAGATTCAGTTATGATAGTGGGTTAAGTAATTGAATTGTTAATCAGTGAAGTAAGGTTTACACAACTCTAGTTAGTCCTAGACTGACTAGAATTTTATTGTTTGACAACTGAGCTAATGCTGACAATTCTGCCAGCGTTTTGTAGTGTCGACACTGAAATCACTCTTAGTTTTGTACTCCGTATGGCTAGAACGAAACAGGCTATCCGACTGAATAGTTGGAACTATTCAGTCGCATAGCTTGTTTCGCTCTCTCCAATAGGTTCACTGAACTTCTTTCCTGCTTTTCATAACAAAGGTAAACCATTTTTCTGCAGCATGTTTCAGCTTGACCACGTTGGGCCAGTATCTTTTCCACATACCTTGAAGTAATTTTTAATTTGAAAAAATCAATCCGCGTACAATCCGTGCCACGAAAGATGAGACCTGTCACACCACTTGTAATAGAGTTAATTGTGTAACGAAATACTTCTTTTGACATATAGGTGTACAGGTCGTAAACCATCTTCTAAATTTGTCTTCTTAATGTATATAATGGAATAATCGAGGCATAATCAAGATTTGATAAAGTTTCACTCCTTTCAAGTGATGTGACAGGTCTCATCTTTTGTGGCACGGTGTGTTCTCTTTCATATTGTCCTTCTATCTTCGCTACTCAATCCCGCAGTCATGTGCATACAAAACGTACAGACATAGCGCACGCCATTCTATTTGTTCGACGCTATCTTATTTATGTGTTCTATCGCCATCTGTCATGGCGCGATGGATTCTATTTGTGCTGGAGATATGATGGCTTATGCGAAGATATAGGGGCAGTTAGGAGGAACATAGGGGTGTGGATGGTGATAAAGGGTTGTTATGATTGTACAGAGAAATAAGTTATTAAGTTGGAATATAAACCTGATATACTTATTGATTTGAAACTGTTCATTGGTTTTAGCAGAATTTGTTATTGGGACTATGCTTACTGTTGAGCCTTATCTGATAGCACGGAATCACACTTTTCCATGCTTTTTATCTTTTTCTGTCTTTCAGAACCGTCATTTGCTAGAGGCGAATGCTAATAGCACGCGGCAGCATCGACTTTGAAGTTGACATCGGTCTAGCAGATTAGAAAATCAATCTTAAGCCGTGTTTAAAAAACAGTAAACATAAATACTTATGCTATGCATAGCATAGCTTATGCGAAGCACCATAAAAGTTAGAGAAAGACGAATAACTTTTCATAAAAATACTGTTACACATTTTAAAATTGTTTCCATTTTCTCGGAAACCTATATCATGTGGCTTCAACCAATCGTTTATTAAATGCACTCCAGGCTGTTAGCTGAGTATTTTCTAGAAAATACCGAGGATACGCGAAGACAAATCGCAGGTATTTCTCCACGTCTAGATTTGCATAACAATGCTCTTTAAAGAAGTCAGAACATTTGCGAAGAAACAGATTTTACAATTTTTTCTAACGATAATGTTAGCTAGCGTATACATAAATAAATATCTCTGAATTTTTACCGCTGACATAGCTGTCTATATTTATAATAAGAATTGACTCACTTGCCATCAGAAGGAACGTTGACAATAAAGTACTTTTAAGTTATAAACTAATACTTCGAAATGTTTCAAAAGTCGAAAGTCTAACAACCAGTATTACCTAGGGATATCGGATTAGTTGTCGAAATGGGCAACTTACAAGATGGGACGTACCCTATCGTATGGGTTACCAATTGCTCCATGTAAAAGCAGCTGCATCGGTTTATACCGGAAGCCGATCCAAAAATTAAAGGCTAGGCTGATGATGCTCCTTCGGTAGGTCGTTATAACTTTATACGTTTGACTGTGTTGTAGGTAGAAGCAGGCACTACAACTGGTGGCCTACCATGACGTCTTAAAGCAGGATCGTTTTAATCGAGTTCCAGTGTGGGTAAGAGACGGAGCTATAGAGGACGTCTAGCGCCATCTCTTTCCCTCACTGGCACGCAATTAAAACGATCCTGCTTTAAGACGTCATGGTAGGCCCGCTGAACATGACGTCCTGGATGTGATTCCCATGTCGTAGCCCGGGGTCTGTGTTAAGTTCATGGTAATAGACTCGCACCCTTTTACATGGTATTAAATAATGGATGTAAAAATACTATTAACGAAACCGAAAGGCACTTGTCCTCCCTTTCATTGCGATTAACAGACCATACCTGGGAATCTTCTAGTTACAAAGATATTGGGTTTAAAGTTCTAACACTGTCACAAGTATTTTTTTTTAAATACCCGTTTTTGATATTATAACTTTACTTTAAATATTCTACGTATTCAATGAATCCATCAGTACAATTTTTGAGTACGTTACTTTGAGTCCTACGAGTACCGTAAAACGTGGTTTTTCACCCAAAAAAAAAGTCATTTCCCAGTAATATTTTTTTGGCAGTGTTGCAGCAAGCATTCTGCAACTGTTATAGTTACAGAATGCTTGGTTGACGTTTACACCTTGTAGGTATATTGCCAATGTGGGTGTACTACCTATAACTTAACCTACCTAAACCTTCGGGCATATACAGGCGTGATGTTATGTCGCTGAGATAGTTGGCGACATTTACAAGAATAGTTATAGTTTGAAACTCGCATCCAATACATTTCACTTTCGTTGGGATCAGCACAGAATTATGCGTTATGTGAGGGGAATAAACAAAGATATACGCGGACGAAACAAACTGAAATAGGGAACGAGGTGCCTCAGACGGGCCGGTTTTGTCCGCGCGATTTATAAGTTAACGGGCTAAGACCTTAGGTCTGAACAGGACCAGTACCTATAACATAATTTCTTGCTGCTAAAAAATAAATGAAGATATTATTCGAAAACGAGATTATTGATATAAGCCTAGGTCCAGCAGCGGACTGCGACAGGCCGATTTTTTAAAAGCAAAATAATAGGCGAGACGACAAAAAAAAATCTAATTAGTCCGTCACTTAGATTATCAAAAAATATTTGACCCGTGTCTTTTTTTTTGGTACGTAAACCAAAATTGACGAAGATACGACGCTTTTAAAATTCTCAATACGTCACGCCATGGTATAATTTTTAGTTAGTTCTGACGTCACGAGCCCCCACTCTCGAGTTTTGATGCGTTTTATCTTTGTAAATATTCATTGATTTACAAAAACAAAAAATACGTGTCCATTAATTTCCAATACTCTGACTGACGGACTAAAGATTTGCAATTTTTTTATACTGTCGTCATGCCTATTGACTTGGTAAAAACTGTTTGCTTCGGGGTGCCACCCAGACAATGACCCTTTTCCACTTCGTGTACCCTACCCTTAGTATTATTTCTCATGCTTTAGAGAATTATGTTACCAAATAATCCATACATATAACTCCGTTGTAAGTAGTCAAAGCCACGTGATTCCAGGAACTATAACCCGAAACTTCGTAGAACGAACTTAGGTAAGTTTTCACAACACACAACCTTACGTGAATTTTCCTAGAATAAACAACCTAAATACCTTGTTCAAGGTAAGGCAGGTTCAGCAACAGTTTCCTTTGCGTTGAGTCGTTTACCTTAATCATAAGTTTGAATACTCTGTAAAACATGACTTCGTATATTTTGAAAGATATTTATCATACATAAATAACGAATGATACGTCAGATTTTGACGGACGCTTGGCATTCAAAATAATTTATTATGCTCACCTACATAAGTAACACTTATAACTAAATTAATTATAAATTGAATCAATCAAGTTTTCTGACAGAGAACTATCTGAAGTGCATTGTACTGTAAAATTAATCTAATTAATTACTAAGTAAAATATTAGCAATTTAGTAAAGTGTTAGATAATTTATTATCGGCGCAATGTGGATTTAATTCGAGTTATAATGTGTTCTTGAGTAATGAACGTAAAGTCAGAGGTGTCAAAACTAATAACTTGCGTTTATAAAACGGTTTTTTTTCACAAAGTCGTCATTAAATTAATGTTGCCCATGTTCATAACGAATCTGAAAAGAAATAAGAACTATTTAATTTTTAAAAAATGTAAAAAGTAACTTTATAGTGTTTCTAAATCATATTTATATTTACACTCATATTTCGCCAGTTAAAAGTTCCATGTCGTTGCAAGCTAACAGCAGCATCATTGTATATGAAGCGTTTTGTTTAAATAAAAATATTTTTAATTTTTTTTCATTTTCAACGTAAACCCATCTCGGATACAGTACGAGTGTGGAGCCCCATCACAGGATATGCCACACCTTCTCTCCTGCCCGTCGTGCACAACTAATTGCACGCAAGACCTGAACGAGGTAAATGATAGAACTGTCAAGATCACTGCGTACAGAATAAATCAATCCGAGTCATCGATTCAAGAAAACGAACGACAAAAACAAAAATCTCATTACAGCGAAGATTCTCGATTCCTCGCAAGTTTAACTTATGATGCATAGGTACGTATGGATTGTTCTGGCTATAGTGAACACATACAATAATCTAAGAATTAATCAATTCACTTCTCATTTTATCAAGTTACGAAAAAACGCACGTTTCCCGAAAGAGTGTCCGTGTGAGTCCACCCTCACATTAAGTCGAAAAACGCGAACATTCTTGGCGTGACGGCTGGGCTCTAAACAATGTCGTTACGGCCAGCGTGCACAGTAAACTGACATTTATGGACCATTGCCCCTATTAAATGGGCCGAACACAATGACACAACTTATATACGAATTATCGGTGTGTTATTATTTTCTGGCGTTGGATGGTGATGGATAGCTTAGCTTAGTCCATGTTTGTGGATGTGTCAATTATTATCGTCAGTCTATTAATGTTCCCACTGCTGGGACACAGGCCTCCTCTCAATGAGAGGGAACGGGCTATAATCTACCACGCGGGCTCAGTGCGGATTGGTAGATGTCACATGTCTTCGAATTTTTTGATTCTAGGACATGCCGGTTTTCTCACGATGTTTTCCTTCACCGTTTTGAGAGCAGTGGTGATGAAATTAATTACACAAAGTAATGCGCCTGCCTGGGTTCGAACCCACGACTTACTGTTCGTAAGTCGGGGCCGCCACCACTGGGCCACCGCTGCTCTCCCATGTGTCAATTAGTTGTGGGCATTTAATTCAATGAGGCAAGAATGCCGAAACTTTAGAAACAGAAGTACGTATATGATACTATGTGTGAACGTGGAACATAACTCGTAGTCCAGTTCTCACAGACTAGGAGAAGACATGGATGAATCAAAAGGAGTATATGTGAGGATCTTAACATGTGGCGTTCTGTAGTTTATGGTTGCTCTGTGTGTGTACTGCAATGCATTAGGAATTAAACCGTGATTGAAAATTTGTTACGTAAAATTTGAAGTACAGTTCCGTGTTCTATTTATGCGACTACAGCATAGCAATGGAAGGGATATTAAAAGTACCTACATTTTCATGATAATATTGAAATATCGTGATATTTTACGGTCAAAATTGTATAAAATGCAGTAAACGATATTTTGTATTTCACTTAATTGTCAGATAAAATGTTTTTATGTCAAGCTAGCAAACCAATTGCCACACAGATATGATATTGGTTTCAATTACTTACAAAATTTTAAAATAGTAATGAAAATACTTAATGTTTTCAGATTTCAGCTGAAAACAACTACTGAAAAGTGGTTAAGCTGTCGATTAAATAAATTTATACGAATTAACTGCTTCTGATTTGCGAATTAATATTCATTATTGACAATAGGACATAATTAAAAATTAACACGTTTTATTTTAATAAACTTAATGAAATTGGCATTTTCATTATTGTGACGCCGGCTGTGTTACGAAAACATTCTAGATAACGTTCGAGTTTAGAATGTTCCACTATGGAACTGTGTCATTAGCCCACCAGTCACAACACCTGTGAGGACACCCTATTCCTCATACTCCTAAAAAGGTGACAATGCAGGACTGGTCATTGTGGCAATGATTAGACAAGGCCAACGTCCAGCGCTGGCCGTCTTTCAGTTGAAATAATGAGAGTTTTTTCACTCACCGTTATTTACTGTCGTAAAGTGATCCATTTGTTCATCTCAAAAAGAAAGACAAAAGCAGCAGCTACAAGCACAATGAGAGATTTTTAAATTGGAGACAAACACTGAGGAGTGGTAAGCTTGATTTAAAGAATAAACTGCATTTTTCCTTCAAGTATTTTAGAATAGTGCCAAGATCAAAGGTTTTCTTATTCAAAGTTCAAATGCGAGAGGCTGTATGAATAATGACGACATTTAAAAGTAAATCGCAACGGAATTCACCTGCAAAGGAGCGAAAAATTTAGTATTTCATTTGAAAGTAAAACCTCTTTACATGCATGATTACTTGATGAGCAAGCAAGTTTCGTCATATTTCGCGTACATTTGAAATTATGAAAATCTTTTGAATTTGAAAACGTGATAACTTTTTGACATTTCTGTAGGCATAAAGATTTTGTTGAATAAGTAAGTGGGTTTTTTAAATTAAACCCCAATGTTTAAAAATAATTCCATTTTTGAGCTCCAACGCCGTTAGCTAAAAGCTTATCCTTACTTATTAATCAAAGTACTTAGGTTTACTCTTTTTAAGAATCTTGTTAAAGATTTTTAAAAGTCTGGTGGTTACTAAATTCTTTTTGAGATTTTAATTAGGATTGCTAGCTTACTTTTAAGAGCATAAATTCAAATTGAATAACAATCGGATTTTAATTGTAACTCTAATCAGATATGAGTCAGATGAAATTAAACTAAGTCAGGATTTAAGTCATTCACGCGAATTTAGACTCAAACTAAATATCAAACTAATAACTTAAAATCATACATGCGAGTAAAGACAAAATCATATAAGCTAAATGATAAATAATAACTAAATAATAATTATTTCTATTATTTGATTGTAAAACTGATTTAGGCGTAAAAACTAACTCATTTTTAAAACTAGATGGACTTGGTGTTTCATATCCAAAAACTCTGAAAAGAGACACGGAAGCAAACGTTTTTTTTTTTGCCCCACACTAGGAATTTCTCCTGTGTCATGGGTGCGTTTACAAAAATTTTAACTCGCATACACAAACAGCTAGACCTGGAAAATCTACCTGTAGGCCATACAAATATGAACTTGCTCCGTGCGGGAATCGAAACCGCGACACGCAGCGCAACAGACAATTGCTCGACCACTGCGCCAACCGCGCCGTCAAACTCAGAGGTCACAGTTTCTTTTTAGTCCAGACATACCTTTGCTCAAGATATAAATGAGGATCATTGATTAATATCAATGATTAGTATCTTAAATGGAACGGCTTTTAAAGAATGAAAAACATTTATTCGACTGGACCTGTCCGCTCATCATCGTCATCTGCCTAGCCTTTTCCCAACTGTGTTGGACTCGGCGTATAGTCTAACCGGATGCAGCTGAATACTAGTATTTGATATAAAGCGACCTACGAACCGAATGGCGGGAGTGAGGCTGCCTTTCGTTCTTAGGGTCCCGGGTTCGAATCCCTGTAGGAGCAAATGTCTGTGTGATGAGCATGGACATTTGTTTCCGAGTCATGGATGTTTATGTTGTATAATAAGTATGTATATTTGAAACAAAAAGTATCTGTGTAGTATATCAACTATCTGGTGTCCACGACACAAGCCTCTTGGCTTAGTGTGGCACTAGGTGGCGCTGTGTGTAATGTCCAGCGATATTTATTTATTTATCTGACCTCCACAACCCAGTTAGTACTGGGTAATACGATACCCCCTGGCAAGACTGGTTGTCAGACTTTCAAACCACTGACTACCTGTAACGACTGTAAAAGATCTACAAATAGCAGCCGGGACTAACTGCTTAACGTGCTTTCTGAGGCACGCAGGAAACTCTGTATGTATGTACAGTTTTATCAGTAAAAAAAAACAATACCTACCAAGAGACATATTCAAAACGTTTAACTCCAGAATATGAATATAATTCCCAGTCCTCTGTCTTCCATTCAACCCTCATACGATAATGTATGTCGCATTTAATTCAAGGAGCATAAGTAATATTTTACGCTTAAGCATTAGGTACAGGCCTAATCTCTTAAATCTAGACCGTAGGCACTTGATTTACTACTTTCAGCCTTTGTGTTTCAGTTCATTTAAAATGTTCCACCTTTAGAATGCTTTGTTTCAATATTAATTTAGAAAGGTTAAATGTTTTAAGATGTTTGCGTTCTTGTTTTATATTATATTTAATGAAAAAGTTAAATTTTCGAGAAAGTTCCCAAATTAAACAGCCATTTGGGTTTAAAAGACAGTTAAGGAAGGTGATTTGAAATATTGCCTTTATAAGGCTGTGACAGACAGGATTTAAAAGGCGGAGAAAGTATCCTATGTTTAAAGGTCAACACTGGGCTCCATGACTCCAGGCTGAATTACAACAAAAAAAAACAGGTATTTAGGCAAAAACTTACATTGTCAGATTCGAAAAACGAGTTTTATTTCATTTACACTGAGATTTCTATTGTACTGTTTCGCTAGATCATACTGAAAATAATATTTATCGTTCCATGCGGGATAATGTGAAAACTTTACCAATGTGAGTACCTACACATCTAACGATTTATATCTATGCAATAAAGAAAGAAAGAAAACATATTTATTTGCCGCAGGGACATGACATGCATAAATAACAAAAAAATAACTATATATATACTGACAGACAGAGCATAACAAATACAACCGGACGAAATAAAAGTTGAAGCTTGCTGACTGCAACAAGCAGGTTTTCACTCAACATGATGCTGTGCTGTTGAACCCACAGCACAGCGTTGGTTTTCAGTAGTCAAAAAACGTTCGGAAGCCAAAACAGCAAAAATATTTGGAAAACATAAATAAGAAAATAAAATAAACAGTACTTTGACTGTGTATAAAACGACCATAAGAAATAAATACTACAAAAATATAAAAGTATGTCTTCAGGCCAAACAAAATAAACATAAATACAATATTCATTTATGTGCCTAAGCCGCCACGCTCGTAGAGTTGGCACCACCCTCAGAAATCTGTCAAAAATACATAGAATCCATTTCAATACATTCATAAATAATACAGTGCAGATAGATAATAATGACACTAATGACAGTCACATAGCATTATCAGAATTTGAAGTGCGTGATTCGACACGGGAATCAAACCCTGTCCCTCGGCGAAAGCCTGAGATATAAATTGTATTAACCCGAGGTTGGATCACGCGACTATGCCAGATTTATTGAGTAACTAACCTTATTTAGAATTCCATCTTAGATTTTCTGCAGTGCATAAACAAGATTTTATTTTTATTTATTCTGTGTCGTGGCATTTTTATTTATTAGTGTACGTGTGCCAATAGCCGCGCAGTAGTGTAGATACCAACCTATTTATTGTCTAACTACTCATATTGATTCTGATTACTTTTAGATAAGTTTTACCGACGTAGCTTGAAGAATTTCAAATATTAATCGCCCGAAATAAATTTAGTAAGAAATAGTAATAATTTCTGGAGAGATGACCTCTCGTACCGTAGGGGGCAAAGGCTTAGAGAGTTCGAAGGTCTCCCAAAATGGGATCACCAGCGGGAGAGCCATTTCCAGCAATGTACGTCTTCCGGCGGAAAGCAGTTCTAAGCCAATAAAACTCGGCACAGATCAGAAAACGATTACCCTTTTACTTTCGAAGATGTAGTTCCTACAAATAAGCATACGAATCCGGTATAAACGTACATAAACCTCGCGAGGTGTGCCAGTTGTCGTGGCAGTTGACGGTCGCAATGACAAATCACGCCGGCTGTTCCCCCCAAACACACCTTCAGAATATATTAACAAAGCATGTTCTTGTGGGTAGGTTTCCTGTTACAGGTGATTAAACTCATACGTGATGCGTGTCTCATAATACTGGTAACGGACGTCTTTTCTTACAGGGAAAGAATGTACCTTTGTGTGTGCTTGCTACAGACCATTAAGTTCAGGATTTCTTGGTTTCTTTTTCTTGAATGTGGCTGTGATGGCTTTGATTGAAACAGAAAAAAGGTATCTACTTATGAAATTTACGTAACTTAATTTTATTTTTCTAGTTTAGGAGGTTTCGTATACGGTCCTATCACTTCATAGTACTTTGACTGCTAAAAAATTTTGAACTAACAAAGATACCATATACTCCTTGTATATGGATGGTATCTTCGTTAGTTCAAAATTTTGTAAAAGCATTTTAAAACTTCAAGAAATGGGGATTTACTCAATAATGTGGAGTGAATGGGGCATGCAAAATCGGATTCATTCTCTCAATTCTTTCGAACTTCGTTAGAATGCGACAGGAGGCTTCGAGAAACTTCTTAAACAAAGATTTTAATTAAAATATTTCTTTTCTTTATTTCCGTTGCGTGTGCCGTTATGTGTTATAGGTAAATGTAACTTTCGCAACTTGTACGAAAATTGGTTTATCGAAAAAGTACCAATAAATATAGACTGCGTTCACTCCAAATGTATAGTTGGCCGCAAATTGTGAGCGTCAAGTTCAAATTTTATGAAAACGATTCTCTATTTATTGAAGGTTTAGGCGGAGAGTGACCATAGTGTCGTCGGCCGCCGCCGGCACCCCGACCCTTGAAAGTGTCAGGAGGGGTCGGGGGTGCGTAGCAGCCCGGTTCGGGGAGATTGTCGTAGTGGGAGTCTACTTCTCCCCGAACCGAACTCTCGCCGAGTTCCACAACTCTCTCGCAGAGTTGAGTGTCGTCGTCGGAAACCATTCCCTCCCCGTGCTTATCCTCGGGGACTTCAATGCCAAGAACTTGGCTTGGGGTTCTCGTTGCACAGACGTGCGGGGAAGGATGGTGGAGGACTGGGCCCTGGAGAGGGGCCTGGTCGTCCTAAATCGGGGTTCTGTCGCCACGTGTGTGAGGATGCGGGGCGAGTCGGTGGTGGACATCTCGTTCGCTAGCCCCGCTCTGTCACCGCGTGTCGTTGACTGGCGCGTCATGGAGGGGGTGGAGACCTATTCCGATCACCGGTACATCCGGTTCGACGTCTCCACCCAGACCTCAAGCGCGCCGGTCCAACAGGCCCCGAGTGGTCCGCGTTGGGCGCTGAAGCAGCTGGACCGGGAGCTCCTCCTGGAAGCCTCGATCGTGCAGGCCTGGGTGACATCACCGGACAGGCCTGCCGACGTTAATGATGAGGCAGGGTGGTTCCAGGAGGCCATGTCCGAAATATGTGACGTGGCAATGCTTCGAGTCCGGCCAGGAAGCGCCCGGCGTCAGGTGTACTGGTGGTCGCGAGAGCTGACGTCCCTACGGGAGGCGTGTGTGGCTGCGCGACACCTGTACGCCAGGCACCGCAGGCTCCGCATTCGCCCACCGAATGCGGCAGCCATTGAGGCGGAGCTTTATGAGGGCTACAGAGCGGCGAAGACCGCCCTCCGCGAGGCTGTCCTGCGGGCCAGGGATCTGGCCCGCGAGGAGATGCTGGGGGCTCTCGACAGAGATCCGTGGGGGCGCCCTTACAAGATGGTGCGGGATAAACTCCGCACCTGGGCCCCCCCGCTGACGCAGAGTCTCCGGCCTCAGCTCGTGGAGGACGTGGTGAGCGCTCTGTTCCCCTCGCGAGGGGAACACCCGCCCCCGCCTATGGCTCCGCCGGCTGCGGTGCCGGAAGCGGACCACCAAAGCGACGACGACGACGCTCCTGAAGTGACCGGGGTAGACCTGAGAGTGGCGGTACGAAGGCTAGGTGCCAAAAATACCGCCCCGGGACCCGACGGCTTGCCTGGCAAAGCCTGGGTCCTGGCCTCGGAGGCTCTCGGGCCCCGACTAGAAGGGCTCTTTAGCGCATGTTTGGAGAGAGGCCAGTTCCCGCTTCGTTGGAAGACGGGGAAGCTGGTCCTCATTCGGAAGCCGGGGCGCCCGGCGGACTCTCCGTCCGCCTACCGGCCCGTGGTGCTGCTCGACGAGGTGGGCAAGCTCTTTGAAAGAGTAATTGCAAACCGCCTCGCCGAACACCTTGCGGGTACGGGGCCGGACCTTGCGGAACACCAATTTGGTTTCCGCAAGGGGCGCTCTACGGTGGACGCCATCATGCGCGTGAGAGCCCTCACGACGGGGGATGCGGTGTCTCGGGGTGGGGTTGTCTTGGCGGTGTCTCTCGACATCGCCAATGCCTTCAACTCCATGCCCTGGAGCTGCATAAGGGAGGCACTCCGGTATCACCGGGTGCCGACCTACCTCCGTCGAGTGGTCGGGGACTACCTGGCGGACAGGTATGTCGTCTACCCCGGTCGCAGTGGAGACTGGAACCGGCGAGAGATGTCGTGCGGTGTTCCGCAGGGATCGGTTCTAGGCCCATCCTTGTGGAACATCGGTTACGACTGGGTGCTGCGCGCCGACCTCCCTAGCGGCGTCAGCGTTGTCTGCTATGCGGACGACACGCTGGTGCTGGCACAGGGGAGGTCGCACGAGGCGGCGGCCGAAATAATGACACGCGGGGTTGCGATAGTCGTTGAGAGGATCCGGCAACTGGGTCTCGAGGTGGCATTGCACAAGTCCGAGGCCATGTGCTTTCATGGGCCTCGGAATGCGCCACCTCCGGGATCAGCAGTGACGGCGGGAGGGGTATCCATCGGCGTCGAGTCGACGTTAAAGTACTTAGGTCTCGTCCTCGACAGCCGGTGGAACTTCGCGGAGCACTTCCGACGTTTGGCCCCTAAACTGGAGCGGACAGGGGCTGCCTTCAGGCGGCTCCTGCCCAACCTGGGGGGGCCAAACGCCTCCTGCCGGAGGCTCTACGCGGGAGTCGTGCGGTCCATGGCCCTCTACGGGGCCCCGGTGTGGGCGCGTTCATTGAGGCAGCGAGCTGCCAACCATTTGAACGCGCCCCAAAAGGTGGTGGCCGTAAGGCTGATCCGGGGGTACCGCACGATATCCCGCGAGGCGGCGAGCCTCCTTGCCGGATTGCCGCCATGGGATCTGGAGGCGATAGTCCTCGCGCGCCTACACGAGTGGCGCGCGGAGGCGCTACGCCGGGGGGAAACTCCGCTGCCGCGGCAAATTGTCGCTCAGCGGACGGACTTCCGGCGGGATCTCATGGCGGCATGGAGAGAGCGACTGTCGCAACCCCGTGCAGGGCACGCCACGATAGTGGCGGTAAGTCCCCTCTTTGAGGAGTGGCTGGAGAGACGCCACGGCGTCCTCACCTTCCGCCTGACGCAGGTTCTTACCGGACACGGATGTTTCGGTAAGTTCCTGCACCGAATCGGGCGGGAGGAGACGCCCGGGTGTTTCCATTGTGAGGATCGACCGGAGGACACGGTGGAGCACACGGTGGAGGTGTGCCCTGCTTGGGTGGAGCACCGCCGTGTCCTCGAGGTGTCGATCGGCGGCGGCGACCTCTCGCTTCCGGCCCTGGTTCGTGCCATGGTCCGGAGCGAGACGGAATGGGACGCCGTCACCTCCTTCTGCGAAGCAGTCATGCTAGCGAAGGAGGTGGCGGAACGTGAGAGGGAGATATCCTCACGTCCCGGCCGCCGCGGGAGACGCCCCGGGCGTCGGGGGCCACGTGGTGGCTACCGGCCACCGTAGGCGCGGGCCTGTGGACGGGGAGCTATGGGCTAGCTCGCCGTCCGTCCGTCTCATGACGACAGGCCGTGTCGACGGCGCGTTCGTGTTCCACGCGCGCCTCAAAGAGAGTCAGCAATAAGGAAGGGGTCCGCAAGGGCCGAAGCCTGCCGGGGCTGCGGGACTATTCGAAAGAGATACCGTGGCCCCGGAACACAAAGGGCGATGAAGGAACATGGATGGGTTTTAGTCAGTAAAAGTCTGACACTCCCTCCTGCTCAGCCCAGAGCGGGAGAAGTCATTTGATGATTTCCCATCCGAAAAAAAAAAAAAAAAAAAAAAAAAAAAAAAGGCGGAGAACGGAGTACCTATGGTATAAATAAGGTAGGGACAACTGGCGAAATATAGATTTCGCCAGTTATCTTTCGGTGAGTTTAGCCTTCGCGGACAAAATATTTTCGTCTCTACTGATCGCAAGTGTGCCACATATAGCTTATGGTAGTCACTGGGTTGTGGGAAAAAGCTAGGCAGATTATGATATGGCTTATGTATGGCATGAACTTATGTGATTATTAGCTAGCCAAGAACAGTGCACAAACAACTTCTGATAACAACTATTGGATCTCCAAACTTGATGTAAGCGAGAGCAGTGTATGGCGCAGGTAGAAACCCACTCAGCACAGCAAGTTTGCTCTCAAGCACTTAACTAATTACTAATTCGGCTAAGTTGTGAAGGATGTGCAGCAAGTTACAACTTATGTAACTTGGATGAGAAAGTGATAATAGCTAAGTAATAAGTCTAGTCTCTTATTTATTAAATCTGTTTTAAAATAACAGCATTTAAAACTATTAAAATTACACCTAAAGGATATCGTTTGCAAAATAAGTGGTTGTGGACTGGATAGTATGTATGGGAAGGTATAACGTTGGTAGGCTTCCCACAAAGTCGACCGGTGATCTAGTGAAGGCCGAAGGAATCCACTAAGTGCGAGAAGCGTAAGTATGAGGATATGGGGGAGGCCTTTACCCAGCAATGGAACATACAAGGCACTTAAAAAAAATATATAACACCCATAATTAAGATTATACTAGATAAAGAAATACTTTCAATACAAGCACTTAATCAATCTAATATTTCTATGTTTCACCCCACAATGCTCCTGGTGCTACCATTGGCCTTGGGGTCCTCTGCCAGGACAGGACGATGCACTTACTGCCAAATTGACCGATTTTGTAACAAGGCTCTTATATCATTTTTCAATCTCTGGTCAGCACGGAAATGGCTTTTAAATGTACCTGAAGTATTAAGTTGTCCCACGATGCATCGATTTGGAGGCAAGCCAAAAATAGATGCGGTTCCAATCCTATTGGCAGGCACTTTAGAAAAGTAAAGTATTATTACACTCGTTATATTTTAGTTTTTATATTTGTTATTGCGAAACGAGATTTTAAAACACTATTTTAAGCTTTCACGGTTTATAACTAAATTTATACGGTCATATACGGGATATCTTCCATTATTCTGAGCTCCCAGTATTTCGTCGCTGTTGCAAGCGCCATGATAGCGGGTCATCGGGAGCATTTTCAAGCGTTGTTGCTTTATGAGTTTTCATGTTGCAGTAAAATAAAGTAATTTATTTAAAATAGGTTGAAAACTTTATTGAGAACAGCGGTGGCCCAGTGGTGGCGGCCCCGACTTACTAACAGTAAGTCGTGGGTTTGAACTCAGGCAGGCGCATTACTTTGTGTAATTTATTTCATCACCGCTGCTCTCAAAACGGTTAAGGAAAACATCGTGAGGAAACCGGCATGTCCTAGTAGAACCAAAAAATTCGAAGAAATGTGACATCTACCAATCCACACTGGGCCCGCGTGGTGGATTATAGCCCATTCCCTCTCATGAAGAGGAGGCCTGCGTCCCAGCAGTGGGAACATTAATAGGCTGATGATGAGGTTGAAAACCAGCCCGTCAGATCAAAATGACATAATATGTAAGCCACCAAAACGCCCACGTCGTATCAGTTACTAGTGGTTCTGCTGGGGACAAGAAGTGGCGGTTTGAACTCCTGCAACACACTTGTCTATTCTGTTAGTGAAAGAAGGTAACTAAAGTGTATTGTGTGAGTCACTGTTTTGTCTGACCGCGAGCAGTTAGCTACAACTGTTTGCAAACCACTATTGTATTAGGCTCATCCTGTAAAGATAGTGTGTGTAAGTTTAAAATAAAAATAATAAAAAAAAACTCTTTAGGCTCAAACCAATTCATAGCGACTGAAGAGAGAGAAAAATGGCACGCACTGGGAATACAAACGTAGAAAAGAACGTAAAAGCGAAGAAATAATGTCCTGTGAACCATGATATTGATTTTTCATCACTAACTTCAATACAAAAAGAAATAAATCTAAAAGCTAAAAGTATCGAGATTAAAATAAAAGGTATACTTTAATACTAGTAACTCTACACCCACTCAAAATATCTACTACTCGTGAGTTCATTCACCTTTCCGTTGTATTACAGCTAACGAATAAAAGTACTGCTGGTCACTTAATTGAACATCGATACTACTCCGTGTTCGCGTTAGCAATTTTATTTTACCAAAATTGGATGAAAGCCTTCTAAAAATTTCATTTAGTTGAAATAAAAAGATGAAAAATATTTCGTGCCATTTTGCGATAATGGACGCGACTATACAAAAAGGTTCTAGATCATGCTAGCACGTGAGTCAATGCTAACAATTTTCAATAACGCCATCATTTATACTAACTAATGGAAAGCTAAAAGCATGACAATTTGCACAAGAATAAAACTTTTTTTTTTAAATGCACGTCATCTCATCACACATGCCTTCATTTTGCGTAACAACATTGAATTCATCTTACTTTTTTAAACTGATGAATAATGTAGAACTTAGCATTTTCCCAGCTATGTTGATCGTCTTTAGTGTAACCGGATGCAGCCGGATGTCAATTTTAAATGAAGCAACCTCCACAACCCAATTACTGGGTATCGTGTCCTCTATCAAGAAAGGTTGAAATACCTTCGAGCTTCCGACTGTCTCGTTACTACTTTCAAAGGTATACAAATCAGAGCCTCACGTGCTTCCTGGATAAGGCCCGGTTTCCACCAAAGCGGAGACGAGCGGAGATGTATAAAGCGAAGAGGAGAGATGTGCAAAGCGGA
This sequence comes from Xestia rhomboidea, assembly GCA_963853795.1. Lineage (NCBI taxonomy): Eukaryota > Metazoa > Arthropoda > Insecta > Lepidoptera > Noctuidae > Xestia > Xestia rhomboidea. Next base: position 19,494,671 of record OY970765.1, read on the forward strand.
ACGCCGCGCCGCTCACAGTACGCCGCTCACAGCAGACCATCCACGACACGCCGAACACAGCACTCCGCTCACAGTACACCGTTCACATCTCTCTTCGTCTCCGCTGGCTTAAACAATTAGGAGACATCTCCTTCTCCCTGCTCAACCGTTGCGACTAAAGCTATGCGGAGACGAAAAGTGTAAATAACGAACTTCTATTGGTGGTTTACAACACATCTCCGCTTCGGTGGAGTCCGGCCCTAAGAAGGGACTACGCACTTAGAATGCAAGTCGTGAAGTGAGTTTTTAACACCAACCTTTTTGGGATTTTTCACATTCAGCATTCTTCTCGTAGATTTAAAAAACCAGCGAATGTAACATAAATAGTGGAAATCCGACACAAAATAGCACACGTTCGGAATGTGTTATTACCTCGGGTTTCCGTGATGTTTTCCCTAACTGTTTGATGCCGTGATAAATTCTTTAACACGTGTAGTTATGTCTATTCATAGATAGATTTGACATATAGAAATGAATTGATGTAAATGGTAAACTTTATTAAGTGAATGCGAAGGAATCTAATATGGTATGTCCTTGTCCATGGCGTAGCTTAATAGGCATAACGACAGTATCAAAAAAATGCAAATCTATTTAGTCCGTCAGTTAGAGTGTTGGAAATTAATAGACACGTATTTTTTGTTTTTGTAAATCAATGAATATTAACCAAGATAAAACGCATCAAAACTCGGGAGTGGGGGCTCGTGACGTCAGAACTAGCTAAAAATTATACCATGGCGTGACGTATTGAGAATTTTAAAAGCGTCGTATCTTCGTCAATTTTGGTTTACGTAACAAAAGTAAAAACACGGGTCAAATTTTTTTGATAATCTAAGTGACGGACTAATTAGATTTTTTTTGTCGCCTCGCCTGTGTCAATGGGTAATTTTCCAGTGCTTTTTATGAACGAACTAGATGGCGCTGATCAACCTTGGAAATAATAAAATGGCAACATTGACTTATATTGAGCTGCCAGTGCAAGCCAAAACGAACTAAAGAATAATGCCTATTTGTTTTAGACGTAACGCAAAAACAATGAGAAGAACAATAGCAAAAACCATGCAAAAACTTGTAGTTTAGTTCAGTGATGAAAACGTTCAGTAGATTTTTTAGGTTAAAAATGTTTGAGTAAATGTTAAAAGGTTCTTTACAGTTCTCACTTTATATACAACAATGTATAACATAGAAATTTTACTATACCATGAGTTTGACCTGTGTCTAGGAGAGTTTTTTTTGCCCTGCTAAAAGATTTTACTATTGACCTATATTATAATACGTAGTAAATTCTTTTTTCATTGGATTTTACTAGAACGCCGCTTAAAAAAATAGTGCCAAAGCTGATCAGCGCCATCTATTGATATATACTGAAGCGTTGTGACAAACGTCAGTGGAAAATTCCCCATTGTATAGATATGACTAATTATTTTGTCTACGGCACAAGAACTGTCTCAACTCACTAGACTGCTTTATCAAAGATTATAAATAGCCCCAACCAGTAATTATATTCCTTTTCAACTTGTCACCACACCAGCCTTTCACGGTATATCCCTAACCTAGCGTCAGCACTTTATTGTGTTTTTACTATTGATCCATATATGTCCTGGTGGAAACGTTCTATTTTGTTAAAATTATAACCTCTTGACGTGGCTATCAGCAATTTATTTCCTTCTATCTATTTTTGTAGGACACATAATTGCGACCATTTCTACCAATGCTCCCTAAACGACTGTGTATAGTATTAAGCGATTAAAATTGAAATCCGAAAAGCATTGAGCAGACTTACGGTTGTTTTCTCTTACTTACGTATAACTGTTAGTTAATATGCCTACGTCTCGTAGCTATCGGTGTTTCTATAAACAAAGTTAGATTGAAATATCCTATGCGGCACTCGGAGGACTTCCGTTACCTGTTAGTAAGTTATTGAAAATGGCGTTAGTCAACATTCCTCTTTTATATAGAATGCAGAAAAGTTTCAGAAAATATTTTTCCTGGTGTGCAAATGTAGAGAGAGAAAGGATTTGTTTCCGGATTTAAGAATGGGAGAATCTACATGTTGTGGTTGCATGGCTGGAGCTTACTTTTTGTGGCGACTAACTGTGACTGAATAATCTTATCGTATCGTCCAGTAATAAATCATTTCATTTCATTTCATTTATTCAATAACAATAATAACAATTGTGTCTGAATGTGTTACATAAAAAAGTTTAAATTAGTTAAATAAAATTGATAAAATAAACAGAAACAAAAAACACAACTCGACTAATAATAAATAGAAAAAATAAACCATCACTAAATCAAATTAAATTAATAAAAAATCACAATAATAAACAATTCCAACAATTTTTAAAATAGATATTTTAAAAATTGTTGGAATTGTTTATTATTGTGATTTTTAAGTTCTTCTCTTCGCCTCCTGAGGGCATAGCATGCTGATGATATTGACCCGGCTATGGCTTTTAGTTCATTTTTCCAATTTAATAATGAATCAATATGAACTCCTAAAAATTTTACTGACTCCACCATATCTATTTTGTCTTCATTTAAATTAATGTCTAGATTATCACTACCACGTGATGTGGACTTAAACACTACTATGTGTGTTTTTTTAGCATTAATTTTTAACTTATTTGCTGTAAACCATTTTTGAAAAGACTCAAGAGCCGTGTTCATCGTGTTGCTCAAAGCCTCTGCAGTACTTTCACTAACAACAGCATTGGTGTCATCTGCAAATGCTATTAGTTTTAAATTTGGATTAAGTTTTGCTAATAAATTAAGTAAATCATTTGTAAAAATTAAAAATAGGATTGCAAAAATAGCCGCGAAATACCGAACAGACATTGCAAAAATAGCCTGGGGATGTTCAGTTTTAAATCTGATATTCATTTCATTCGTTTTTAGGGTTCCGTACCTTAAAGGTAAAAACGGAACCCTTATAAGATCACTTTCTTGTCCGTCTGTCTGTACGTCTGTCACCACCGATTTTCTCAGGAGCGGGTGGACCTAGCAATTTAAAATTATACCATATACTGAGGTGAGTCCCTATTAGGTGTATAAAAATCAAGGTCCTGGGTCAACACGATAAAAAGATATGGGCGAATTTAGATTTTCGCGAAAACTTGTAAGTACCAAAATTTACCTTAATTTTCAACTTTTTTTATTTTTCGGACTTTTCCCTTTACTTGTGCTGTAAGACCTTGCTTTAACCAAAATTGTCAATTCTAGGTCAACTGGAAGTACTCTATAGGTTTTGGGTCGAAAACCTATATGGTAGTTCTCGTTGACCTAGAATCATGGTAAAAAGCAAGGTCTTACAGCACATCTAAAGGGATAAGTTTAAAAACCGTAAATATGTAGCTCAATAACAAAAAAAAACGATTTTACTATTACAAACATTATTTGCGGTTGGAGCAATAGTCGTTTCTAGGGATCGAACAGCAAAGTTAAGTTTGTCCTTTAAAAAGTTTGTACGGAACGCTCGGTGCGCAAGTCCGATTCGCTCTTGGCCGGTTTTTTTAAATTTTATTTTAAATTTCCGTCTGTTGAGCCCCGCCGAATCGGCGTGACGCCATTATTAATTATTGTGTCTACTTCGTTATCCGATGAAAGGTTTAATACGTTCAGTGTCGTGATGGCCTAATGGTCCGTTAAGGTCTCGCCATTCATGCCCGAGGTTGTGATTTAGAACTTTAGGACAAATAATACTTTTTATTTGGGTAGTGGTCCCCCGGGATCTTCTTACCAAGCACCGGTGAAAGGTAACGGTTTTTATAAAGAGATCTTGGCTGTCATTTAACTAGGATTTTCTGTTATAAAACTAAACAAACGAATGAAAAAATACAATAAAAAATACAAATTTGAAAAACAACATATTTTTTCTTTTGATATCAATATAAAACGTAACAGAAAACAGTTTTTCTTTGTGTACTATCGCAAATGTAGGAAAAGGAAGGAATTGTGGCCGGATTTAAGAATTATAGAATCTGCATGTGGTCACATCGGTTAGAGCTTACGTTCTGTGATGACAAATTGTGATTCCGAATAATCTCCGTATATCCGTGTAATAATCCGAATAATTGTCTTGAAACAGATTTAAAAAAATATACTTAGGTATTTGTAAAGTAACCTTGGAATTATCACTTTGTAACCTTGTATATGCGGACTGTGTCGCTTTTCGACGGTCTAGTCAAGGTGCTCAATGTGGGCTTCTCATTACGCTGTGCAAGCTAAGTACACGACCACCTGCTTAGCCTTGGCCAGCAGCCCACGCTAGTGCACGTGTAGGTACTTAGCTTCGTTTTGTTTGAAAATGTACGTGGGATCGCCCACTAAACAAAACAAAACAACAAAACTAATGGACAAATCGAGGTATGAGTATTTAAGAATTGATCATTTTTGAGCGAATTGCGATTACTTGGAGTAATATTAAGAGCCCGGTTATTTGCAATTGCTCATCACATACTTTGTTCCATTTAAGCGGTAAGATAAACAAAACCTTTTTGCTTCCTCCACCTTATTTTCTTTAGCTAATTTAAACTCCACGCATACAAACAAACGTTCCACGAAAATTATTTAATTCTTGAAGCTCTCGCTAATAAAGCAAGCTACACACAGTTGAAACGCCACGCCAAAAGTGCACAAACGAAGTATTTCGTATGCGTATCACGCCGTCTCGTGGAAGACTCCACTTTCAGTAAGTATATTATTATGTAGACGAGGTTTGGAGGCTTCATTGAAAGGGGAAGATTTCCTGTCACGTGAAAGGGTGTTTAAAGTACCTACGCAAGTACGTGTGTTAGTACGGAAAAACGAAAATCGGTCCAGTGCCTTCGCAGAGATAGAGGAGACAGTCATCGTATGAAAAATAAAACACTTAGTGTGGAGATAAAATTTTATAGAACAACGATTTTTGTGGTTATTGATATTGGTTAGAGAAACTAAAGGGTGTAGGGTAACGGTCTAGAAAGAAGCGTTGAATATAAATTAAAGCTTAATTTTGCGGTTATCTTTTAGGAAGTACGTGGGAATGGAAAATCAGATACCTAATGTGTTGTAAAACGATAATATTCTGTAATGGTATTCTATAGGGATGGAGCACTATCAATATTGGCTGGTTGATTGAAAGTATACCAGTGTATTTTATAGGGTTGATGCAGGCGTCTAATTAGAGCCAGGTTTGTCGTCCCGAATACATACCAACTAAAAAAAAATTGGAAATCTTCGGGATTCTTCAAGTCTTGTCTAAGAAATCTAAGCAACTGTGACCTTTCTTCTATAATTATAACCACCGATTAAGCAAAGGTTTTCTAAGCTAAGACACCTACTCACATAACGTTTATTGTTAGTATCAATTAAAAATTTATAGCGTACTCGTACCTTACATCTCACAAAGTCAAGGACATCCCTGACGCACAACACGCCGTTCAATGTCACCGGCGTACTGCGAGCAATTGTAACTGTCTCGTGAGTACTAAGCCTTATATCAGGCGGTATAACAACTTGATTTATTAGATTGAGCTTATAATTTGGCATTATGTAGGCCCTGTAGGGGTATATACTTATAATTGAAACGTTTCAATATTCTGCTAAATATGATCAGAGTTTTGTATATAATGATTTCAAAAAGTTTGGCCAGAAGGTAATATTATAAAACTGTATGTTTTCAGAATAGTTATACCAGAAGGATAACATAAATGTAGGTAAAATACACGTACGTTTGTTGACAAATTGAAAACGATTGTAATTACTTGAGTTGATAACAAGAACCAATCACATTAGTCGACACGAGATTAAATTGAATAACCCCTTGGAAGTCGAGAGTAAATTCCTCACATGACAGTCAAACTTTCATCCATTAAATATTGACATCATTTTCACGTATGACCTATTTTCACTTGTATTAACTGAGTTGATGGAAACCGTGTAATGGTCTCTACACACTGAAGCATGTGTCGGCGACTTTTTACCGGCGGTGTAGTTAGCGGCTTCAAGTCATTGTCACTTAACTTTCTGGATATGCAAGTCGTCGATCGTTCTTTTGATATAAGAGCGGTTGAAGATTAGTGTATTTTTAAGTTATATAATATTATAAAATAACGTTTTTGCCACACGCGAAACACGCACGAACGTTGACGCGCTTATAAGCGTGAACCGCACAAAACGCCACCACTTACCCCGCGCAAACACACCAGAATAAGCGCATGTAGGTGTAAGCAGGTTTGGTTTTTTCAAGCGCAAAAAGGGGCACACGTGTAAGCGCGTAAACCTATACGAACTTATAAGTGCAAAAAAATGCGCTAGTCTGAAACCGCTCTAAGACCGTTGGGCCTATCGGCAGGGTTTGGTGTGTACAGCCCTTTACCGACGGTTTTCATCAACTTTCATCTTTCGGAGATACTCCCCCAAAGGTGAGGCGACGATAAATATTTATTACTCATTAGAAGGTAGTAAGGGGTTGCAAGGTGTTCATAATGTTCAAGATTGTGGTGTAAATGTATTTATAAGGAACCTTTCAACGGAACCCTAATCGGATCAAATGGCTTCGAGCAAATTTAATGGATTTCTAATTTATTCATAAAAATCTGTAGAAGGGTTTGAATTTTAAATACGTTTTAAGTGTCAAAGACATTGAGGTTACAATTTTGGTGAAATAACATTTTGTACTTAAGTAAAATAAGATGAAGATGATTTTTAGAATGTCGTTAGTTATAGACGGTATTGTTAAATTTGAATACTCGATTTCTTTCTAAAATAATAATGATTTCTAGAAACCGTATTATTTATCTGCGTGTATATTTTCACAAGTCATTGAAAGAACATTCGCCATCATTATGAATGTGTCGTACCAGATAATTTTAGCACACATTAGCCTTGGATCGAAAGAACTAGAAATCATGGGGCCTTTGGCCAGCAGTGGGAACCCAGGCTAACAGTATCCGGACAAAATGCCTTAGTCATTTGGAAAAAAACCAGAGCTTTATATGCTTTCTCAGTGCGAATATTCATCATCATCATTTCAGCCGAAAGACGTCCACTGCTGGACATAGGCCTCCCCCAAGTGTCGCCACATTGACCGGTCCCATGCGACTCGCATCCAGCGGATTCTCACAACTTTCACCAGGTTATCGGTCCACCTAGTGGGAGGCCTTCCAACGCAACGTCTTCCGGTTCGCGGTCGCCACTCCAGAACTTTTCGGCCCCATCGGCCATGCGTTCTGCGAGCAATGTGCCCTGCCCACTGCAACCTAAGTTTGGCAATTCTTCGGGCTACGTCGGTAACCTTGGTTCTCTTGCGGATGTCTTCATTTCTGATTTGATCACGCAAGGAAACTCTTTACTTTATTGCCCTTTTGGTGACTTTAAGCCTTCTGATGAGGCCCATTGTGAGCTACCACGTTTCGGTTCCGTATGTAATCACTGGCAACACACATGCCAATATTGATGGTCTCTAATTATCAGTCTTTAGATACTTAAATAATTTCACTAAAGAGGGATCTTTGTTCAGCGAGACATTTGAAGAAAAGCGAATATTCTTTATGAAGACTTTCTACGACCTACTTTTATTAAGTTTGGTTAAAACTTCTAGATCAAGATTCACAGAGAAATGTTATAAACTATCGTTTAGAGGGCCAAAGTTTTTGTGACTTGTGGATAAAGTTCTACTTTAATCTCTTCAATATTCGAATTCTGGTTGAAAATTAATGGAAAAGCGGGCTATCAAAATTTTTAATGGCGTCTATTGATGGTATTACAATTTTTTTCAACAAAAGAAACAAAATTTTATAAAATGCTTGATAGGTTGTTGTAAATATAAATCATTTTTATACCATACTCAAGGCAGTCTACACGTTTGTGAGGATCGACCGGAGGACACGGTGGAGCACACGGTGGAGGTGTGCCCCGCTTGGGCGGAGCACCGCCGTGTCCTCGTAACGGCGATTGGCGGCGGCGACCTCTCGCTCCCGGCCTTGGTTCAATCCATGGTCCGGAGCGAGACGGAATGGGACGCCGTCACCTCCTTCTGCGAAGCAGTCATGCTAGCGAAGGAGGTGGCGGAACAGGACAGGGAGAGATCCTCACGTCCCGGCCGCCGCGGGAGACGCCCCGGGCGTCGGGGGCCACGTGGTGGCTTCCGGCCACCGTAGACGCGGGCCTGTGGACGGGGAGCTATGGGCTAGCTCGCCGTCCGTACGTCTCATGACGACAGGCCGTGTCGACGGCGCGTTCGTGTTCCACGCGCGCCTCAAAGAGAGTCAGCATCAGTGAAGGGGTCCGCAAGGGCCGAAGCCTGCCGGGGCTGCGGGACTATTCGAAAGAGATACCGTGGCCCCGGAACACAAAGGGCGATGAAGGAACATGGATGGGTTTTAGTCAGTAAAAGTCTGACACTCCCTCCTGCTCAGCCCAGAGCGGGAGAAGTCATTTGATGATTTCCCATCCGAAAAAAAAAAAAAAAAAAAAAAAAAAAAAAAGGCAGTCTACACATGTATTTGAACTAGCCTGTTTCGAGAGAAACCAGTACTGCCGGACATATTATACATTAACTACGCGGCATATACTGTAACTGGCTGACCCATATCAGTGTGAAGCACAAAGTACCCTTACGGAGCTCCGACGCAACTACCTCACGAAAGAAAATTTACGTGTTTTGTTTATGAAATTGGACCATAACTTAACTAACTAATAGCTGTTACATTGACTCCACTACAGCAAAGTATACATACCTATCATAATCCTAACTAATATTATAAAATGCGAAAGTAAGTTTGTTTGCCTAAACCACTGAACCGATAATTCTGAAATTTTGCATATACGTTGTCAGCTGTACAGAAATGGACATAGTACCTTTCATCCCGAAAAAAAGTACCGTTCCCGAGGAAAACACCAATAACGTTCTTATGATAATAGATGAGGCCAAGTGTTTTTCGAATCATAAATTATATTATTACAAACAGTGTACAACCCGAATTGATTGTCAAATTCTAAATTAACGTCAGCGAAGCCGCGGGAAAAAGCTAGTCAAGTCAATCGGTAGTCAGACTATTCAGATCCGCAATACATAGCCAATACGCCAAAGACATCTTCAAACTTCAGAAACAAAGGCCAATAGAAACAAAATATACCTACCTATCACTATATGACCGTCCCTGATTAAGACAAGAAATAGTCTCAAGGAAACAATTCCAATCTAACAAGGCCAGACTACCAATGAGGCCGATCAAACGCAATCAATTGCCTATTAAGGCAAATTAACATTCAAAATTACAGGGATCTGTTTCCAAATCACGTCTAAATCATTCCATTGGAGTTGTATCTAACAGCTGACTTAGAAGGCCCTGTTTAATCAGGATGCCGTGAGGGTTGGCAGGTGAGGGTAAGGAAATTATGGGTGTACAGAAAAATGGTTTTAAAGGCGATGTGTATGGTTAAAGTACCAAATATCAATAACAATATGGCTGTCTTCGATAAGAATAAGCATCTAAGAGAAAATACTGAAAAAGTAGTTTAGATGTCTGCGTAAATTAATCAGTGCTGAGGTGCTGTGATCATGCTCTTTCAAGGTGTTTCGAATTTCTAAAAAGACGTTTTTAAGTCAATCCAATACATGTTTGACTCTTTTAACATCTTTATCGATGATGTATCGTATAACCCTACCTGTACTAACTGGGTTTTGGAGGTCAGATAGGCTATCACTCATTTTAGAATACTGGCAATCAGCTGCATCAGCATCATTATTTTTATTTATTTATTTTATTACAAAATGGGCCTGCTCTTGACCTCGATCACACCTGATGGAAAGAGATGGATGAGGTATATGACTGACTGGAAGCGGACCCCAACATTGTTGGGAAAAGGCTGGGCAGAAGATGATCATCGTAATTGTTGATAAATTCTGTCACTTAGTTGTTTTACAATTTCATTGTAAGTCATATGCACATTCTTGGTAATAAAATTCGCCCTTGCTATTTTTGTAAGTCCCATAAATAAATCTTTTCCAGAAACCAAATTGATAGCCTGGAAACGACGGTAGTCATCACTTCACGTAAAAGCTAATAATAAAGAATTAAGAGGATTTTCAATAGGTTGGAGAAAACCTTGTGAAGTTTGTGTGTGTTAAAACCACTTAATTAATAAGAAAATTAATTTCGAAAGTTTGATGTGTTTATTTATGTAACATTAACATTTAACTTAGGAGATTCACATACGATCGCGCGGACGAGGCGGTGTCTAAGAGGCAGACCAGATATCTCAAATCTTAGGACCTGTCGCCAAATTGGTAGATTACTCCCGTGCGAAACAAGGGTGGGTTACTATGCAAATAGTTCTAATCTCCCTAGAGTATTACCTTATTCATTTGGTAAATTGATTGATTAGCCTAGCATAAATTGTACAAAATTGCCGTACTAATAGGTAGGTATGTCCCACTGTTTGCAAAAGGAAGGGTTGTGGCTATATAATAACTGTCGCAAGGGTCAGTCAAAGGTTAGCTAATTGATTGCCGACCTCGGTCCATGGATAGCCCATGGATGGGTGACCATCCATTACTTATTGAGAACCCTCTATGTCTCGGAAAGCACCTTAACCCGTTGATCTCCACTGCCATTTATAGACCTTTGACAGTCGTACCAACGGGTACCGTATTAACCATCACAGTTTGTGGAGGTCAAAAAGGCAGTCGCTTCATGTTAATGATAAGTTTGGTTTTCACGGACTTTAAAACGGTGCTCTAAGGTGAAAATAAATAACTGTAGTATTCTTGCAGATGTTCGTAGCAACCCTGTAAGATCGCTCGTTCTGTTCGGACGCTTCTGTATCCCTGGTTCCCTGGTACCCTAGCGATTTACATAATAACAACCTCGCCATCGCATTGCTGATCACAGAATGTTGTTATTAGCGTACAAGATAATGCGGTTCCGTTATTTGTTAGTTTACATACGAAACCAGCAACATTGCTGGTTCTTTTAGTAACTTGTAAAGACAGTGCCCAAATGTGTCAGTAGATATACACTATTCTATTTCTTCGCAGAATCATCATTCATTTCATTTCAGACGAAAGACGTCCACTGCTGGACATAGGCCTCCCCCATCTGTGGCCACATTGACAGGTCCCGTGCGTCTCGCATCCAGCGGGTCCCCGCAACCTTCACCAGGTCATCGGTCCGTTCACAGAATCGTGGCGCCAAAATCAATAGCAAGGTGAGATGTTTGTTTATCGTTATCACTAATATACTGATCTGAGCCCATATTTTTCAGGGCATATCAAGTTGACAATTACAAAGCACAGAATTCATAACCTCACTGCAACTTCATTGCTATCTGTTAAATATGGTGTGTATGAGTTAATGGTTATCTCCCTAAACATGGATATAAGCTGTAAGCAGAATAGACAAAAACTCAATATTAATAAGTAAATTTCAACAAAGTCTGCGACATAATACCGACAGCTTTATATCTCAACCGCAGATTTCTATTCCCCCTCATCAAAAGAAAGACCTGAACCTCAATCCCAATACATAAGAGATATAAGTCGAACGCTCTAGAAGATAGCAGCCCTACTCAATCTGCGGGCTGCGCCGTCGCCGAATCATTTGCATAATAACACCCCCGACCTCCATCGAAGTCGCATTGGGTACAAGTGATGAATGAACGGGGTTTATACGATTGATTTACCACGATTTACGATTAAAATGTTTTCGAGTTACGTAATTGAAGGAATTGTTTGGGAGGAGACGAGTTTCGTGGTATTGAATGTATGTTTCGTGGTTTCATTTCAGATAAGTTTTTTCTTTAGGTAAGTCAATGAGAATTCTTAATCTTTCAGATTTTAATTTAAAAGTGAGTAACGCATATCTTTTTCTACACCTTATGTCACAAGTTTCTCACAATTTCGAGTATCTAGTTAAAACATATCACTCAAAAAACAAATAATTAAAGCTGATTAAATATTAAACATTTCTTCTGTATCTTGGGTGTATTTACAAACATTTAAACTCACATACACAAACAGCCAGACCCGGAACAACTGAGTCTAGGCCATATAAATATTTTTTCCGTGCGGGTATCGAACCCGCGACACGCAGCGCAGCAGCCCACACAATAAAACAGAAAACTTTTCCTTTAAAACAAAACCGTTTGTATTTTTATAAATAAAACAAGACAACAAAAAAGTCTTTTACATCGCTCAATGAAATTTTTTACAAACAAAAAACGACGGTCGTTTTCTAAAAAGCAAAAAAAATGTCACCGTAATTAAAAGTAAGGATTTAAGGGGAGGCAGTGTCGGAAACAGTAATTTAATCAGGAATATTAAAAGGTGGGCACGAACCGTAGGCTCGTGATTTTAAATAGGCCTCTCCTTAAGTACCTGGTTAGGGGATGGCCCTTCATTGTTCATAGCCGATCGGCTAATAAATTGGCACTAGAGAGATGAGAACAAGGTTTAAAAGGGCCCCGGTTGGTAATAATGGGTTGTTCTGTTTTTGTGTGTTATTTCTAATGAAGTTCATGGGAATTTGTGATCTTTAGTGGATTGGTACATAATAGGGATGATGACTGACAAAAAAATATGATTTTGTTTATTTCCGTCAGATAGATTATCGAAAAACATTGAATACGTGTTTTTTGTTTTATCAAATTAATAAAAATTTACAAAGATAAAACGTGTCAAAGATCATTGTATCGTCAAGTCGTGACGTCACATTTGAGTAAAAAAAAAAATGTACTCAAATGTGACGTCACACGAGTTTACGATGCACTGTATCGTCTTCATTTTTTGTTTACGTGAAAATCGAAAAAATGTGTTCAAAATTTTTTGGAAATCCTTCTGACGGACTAATTAGTTTTTTTTGTCATCTACCCGATCTGTCAATCAAATAAAAGTAAAGCGTATACTTGAATACAAGATGAAAGGGACACCGATGAATCTCCCCCCGCCCACCCCCCATATGGAAACTATCCAACGGTATTTTTTACCCGACTGCCAAGGAAGGGTGTTAAATAAAAGATCAAACGTACATTTTGCTTTTCGTATATTTTAATTATAAGTGACAATCCTGATATATTCGTTGTCCAGGAAACCTCTATAGACAAACGTCAAACCAAAGACATAACAGCCCTCGGCCGTGATTCCAGTTGCTGCACTTGGGGTGCTGCCAACAGCTGGTCAAGATGACGGCGCCAGACATTGCCGTCATCTGTAAGCACCTCATAGTGTAAATGTCCCAGGCGAGACAGGATCCTACCGAATGTCCACCTCTGATGCGGTGACGAGTAACTCCTAGCTTGGATCCTGTCTCCCAGTTTAATTTGTCGTAAATTATCCGGCAATGTTCGGTGATGAGTGGAATTCTCTGTTTTGAGCAGCATGGCGTGCTGCCTGGTCCTTACTTCCCTGCCAAACATCAACTGATAAGGGTTCTGGGTACTGGGGCCTGGCGTACGTCTCAAACGTGTTTTAATAATCGTCAGTTTGGCGAATAGATCACCGCTAAACACCTACGCAACGCTAGAGCACCAACTCTCGGTGATCTAGTCGGCGCAAAAAGGGTTCAGAGAAACGGGTACGTACAAATTATGAACGCGGCATCAAACACCTTACTCTTACTGACTGATAAAATGTACTGAAATAAATAAAATAATAATACCTCGGAGTTTCCGTAACCGGGCTGCCACTTATGTGCACCGGTTTCACAGAACTTTTAAGAAAATGCTGACTTTACATCATAGCTTATTCACTTCAATCTTTCTTGATGAAAAACAATATTTTTGATGAAAATCAAAAGTAAGTTCACTGTCACAAGCAAGTTCACAAGTTGTCAGTCTTTTATGTTTGACAACTTGTGAACTTACTTGCCAGTAATCTTTTGGAGAATAATAAAAGAAGTGTATACGCTTTTTTATTTTTCAAAAGATTCTTGGCAGATTATCTCCGTTACAACTAAAGTACAGCTAAACTTCACAGGATTTCCTTTTCCAGACTAGAAGAAATTCTTAGAAACATTAAACTTTACACGTGCAGAGGAACTTGAGTGGAAAAAACCATCCCAAGTCAAACTCGTGCTGGGAAGCTTCTATAGTACATTTTGATACAAGTGGACAAAGTTTGTTATTGCATTCGAGGCGGAATTAACACCCGAGCCGTAGGCGAGGTTGTTTTTGAGCCGAGAACTGCAATAACAAATGTCCACGTGTACTAAACGACGTTTTTCAATACACTTTTGAAGTAATAAAATAAAAGAACGAATATATTTTTACGAATGAATATATATTTTTGTCATGAATTATTGGGAAACTATGATTTAAATTTATCTTTTTTTTCCGCGCTATGTTTTCGCCAGGTTGAAGGAGAAGCAAAGGTATGAAGCCGCTAAACAGCCTAACATGAAAAATAGAAAATTCAAATGTTTTTGAGTTTAGAACACAAATAAATGTGAATTCGTTCATAAACGTTTTTTTATTGTCATAATCATGGTTTTTGATGATATTCTATTTATAAACATTATTTAAATATTCAAAAAATATTAAAGCCGTAAAGACGCATATCTCTTTGCCGAGTTTAAAAAAAGACTTTCACTTCCGAATAGAGAGGACCGTGTCGCGCCAGTTTCATTTCGGCAGTTGGCACCGGTAGGTCTGTGCCAAAACGAAACTGGCGCGAGCCGGTTGTGAATAGAGGCATTGAACCAATTTGGACTAAGTCTAGTTATAAGTTATCTGTGGCAATTTTCATTCCCGCATACGTGTTGGACCATGAAAAATCGCACGTGTTTGAAATACATTGCATTGTGAACCTAATCGTAGTGCGATATGAACCAGTTTTCGAGGAAGTGTATTGAAAAATATATTTTTAAACTCAATTTTTTCTGTATCCCTAACTAAAAAATATTTGAATACCTATCTAACATACAGACAACTGGAATGAGGTATTTGAAAAATTTATTTTAACTTCTTATGGAAATATAGAGAAAGACATTACGTTATAGCGTTTGATTTATTGCCCTTACCTTTTGTCTTTTTTATTGTCGAGACGAAAATTGTGAGTATGAATGTAAGCACAAACCTAAGAAACCGATCGACTTTAAGAAAGATAATATGGCAACACATGGGGTGATCACTGGGGACGTCCAATAAATAAATAGGGTGGAAGAATACATGCTGCTCCAACCCCAAATAAATTTTAATAAAGGCATGATATTGGAAATCAGGATTCGCAACTCTAACAAGTTAGGCAGGACATCTATCAAGGTGCAGTGATGGCAGAAGGAGTAAAGCTGAGATTGAGTAGCGTCCAAAGAATGCCAAGAGAAGTGTTGTTCGTCCGGTAGCGAGATGAGCAGACGACATTATTGCCATCGCGGGACAAATTTGGATGAGGCTGGCACTGGAGCGTGGAGATTGACACTAGCAAAGCAAGGCCTATACCCAGCAGTGGGTAAACTTGGGCGGCGGATGATGATAATGGTGATGAAGGGCAGGAGAACGATGATAATTATGATGAAATGAAAATAAAGATATTACGCTTCATCGTTTCCCTCAGACCTTAACAGCTACACTTTAACACTGCACAATATAGATTGTGATTCTCATAATGAAAGCTGTAACACTGTTATCCGAGATTTTATTACGTACAGAAAGATGTTCCAGTTAAATGTAAGAATTAAATTCGCAGCACGGTAAGGAATCTGCATGTTTAATGATGGTGAAGTGTTTCAAGTTTGAGGGGATTTGTTTTCTAGGTTTGCGAAACCGTGGGAGTTTTTATTTTTACAACGTGTCTTTGTTACTTCACACATTTTCTAGGAATTTGACACAAAAAATAACAAAAGGGCTAGACAACTGGAAATCTATTTCAAAGTTTTTAGTTATTCTACAACGAATTCATAAAGTGTAATATATTTTCAGTAGCTTAGTGTCACTTCCTGGATACATTGTTGATTTTTCATGTCTTTTTTTTTGAAGATTCGCTAAGTCTCCAGTCTGATTATGTTAATTATTTTAATTTGTAAGATACCGCACAAAAGCAGTATCCAAATACCTTTATCCTCACAGACAACTTACCGAAGTTTATGTCCGTACAATACTGTTTTAAAACCTAAGGTCTGTTCCTAATATCTGACGAAAACGTAAGCGAATGGTTCAAAAATCATCCTGTGCATAACAATTTGTAGAACTTTTCTGGATCCCTAGAATCAGAATTCACTTTCGCTCGAAACGTTACTGCATGCCAATACAGGGAACTTCAACAGACAACGTTGAGCAGTCTCGGAATTAAAAGAGCGACGGACAGACAGATAGACTGACGCTGAGGGGTGAGCGAGCCGCTTTCCAATTTAGAATCAAACTCCTAAACGAGCATCCAAGTTTGACTTGTGCTTCAATTGAAATAGGAGCCAAAGTTGTTTCCTATTAACTGTAATTACACTTCACTTGTGTTTGAGGAATGCGAGGTGCATGTCTTGGCGGGTCTAATTAGTCGATTCGCGCTATCTAAAGTTACATGTGTAATTAAGCCTCACTTGCTGCTAGCTGAGTCGCCCATTGCAAGTTGATGATGAGAAGACATAGCTAGAAATAGGGTGATGACTAACATGACGACTAATAGAAAGAAAGAAGAAGACATTATGTTACGCCGACTCCAATAAATTGGTAAAAAGCCAGGAGAATGATGTACGTACAACATTTTGAAGTATTTATTGATCTTTTTTGCAACCACTTTTATAACTATGTTACTGCTGGTTACTACTGCAGCATGAATAAAAACCTCAGTTATCTATTCTATGAGAAACTTTTTACAGTATGTAAGAGTCAGTAATACCCTCTTAGATTAGAGTCTGTTACTGTCATATTCAGTCCCTTTTCATCTGTTATCTAAACAAAAACACGACGCGCACAATAATCAGACGATCCCTCATCCAGAAATACAATAACACCTCCTCAGGTGACTTATATACAAAAAAAGATAATCATGTAATACATTCCGAGTTCGTGGAAATGAGCGGTAGGCCGTTAAACATCTTCTTTATACACACCTCGGTGAATCTGTAAAGGGTAAGTCACATGAGATACAGATACAAGGTAAAGAATAACATTTTGATTAAATAGCTTTATATAATTATTTGGAGATATATGTTTGTATCATTAACTAAAGAATAGGTAAGTTATAAGTAATCAGTTTGTAGACCAGTTTTACGAATTCAGTGAAATGTTATTAAAACACTGGCAATAGACCTTATAGTAGGCGTAACTAGAAACAATCAGACTGAAAAATAAAAGAATTGAATTCATCACCAGAAATTCAGCGAAGTTTATGAGAAGCTTGTCAAACCGTTATCTTTTTGGTGAACATGGCCCTTAAAACTTTTAACGTCATGTCATGTTGTAATGACAACTGTTCTAACACAAAATATCTTAACGCCAGGCCCTGTAATCGCCGAAAGATATCGCAGAGGTAATAGTATCGCGGGCCTGTGACAGTGAGCTATGGGCTAGCTCGCCGTCCGTCCGTCTCATGACGACAGGCCGTGTCGACGGCGCGTTCGTGTTCCACGTGCTCCTCAAAGAGAGTCAGCAAAAAAAGAAAGGGTCCGCAAGGGCCGATGCCTGCCGGGGCTGCGGGACTATTCGAAAGAGATACCGTGGCCCCGGAACACAAAGGGCGATGAAGGGACATGGATGGGTTTTAGTGAGTAAAAGTCTGACACTCCCTCCTGCTTCGCCCAGAGCGAGAGGAGTCATTTGATGATTTCCCATCCTAAAAAAAGAGGTAATAGTATTATACCCACATTTCGCCAGTTACCTAAAGTTATGTTTCAACCGGGCACAAATCCAGACTCCGTGGCTGCTACTCAGAAATTCTTAGTGGAAAAACCCAATAACACTTTGCTCGACCTGGGAATCGAGCCTCTTGGGCTCGATTCCCAGGACCTCATGCTTAGCAATTGCACTTGCGACCACTAAATCAATCGTAGAATATTATATGGACTAGCCTGACCAACAAGTAGGTGAAAGTCCACCTGGTCCTTTTTCATTTACTTTCCTGCATCTGCAGGCTTAGCCAAGTTGACAATCTACAATCGTTAACGCTAGTAGAATGACGTCATCTCAACGTTAAATCACTTGATCAACACAAACGAATAGAAAATTCGTAGACAAGTTTACATCGTTCAAAATTATAGAATAGAATGTTATCGTTTCTACAATGTTGATCGCTATACCTACTCTTTGGTAGGAACGCTCACCATATACTAAAGTGTAGGTTTTTTCTACAGACAATAGAGAACGAACGATCGACTCAGCTGTGTCAACTTGGCTACCAAATTAGCGCTTTCTACAATCGCTTACGCCGAGGCGTTTACGATTGTAGAAAGAGAATCCATATTAAACGTTTGTAACTTGGCTAGGCCTGCTGTACTGTTCATTACCAAATCGTTGATAGTCCGGTTTTGGTGTTTAGCTAAGAATGGACTAATTAGTTCGTTCTGATGTGGTATGCACAAAGTTCTCCCCCAACACGACATCAAAAGCCTTAATCTTTTTGTGATCTACCTAACGAATTTACAAGGATTCAACCAAGAATAGAAGCAGCCAAACATATCCCGCGTCTCACAGTCCTTAGCGAAAACTGAACAGCCGAAATGTGTCTCAAAGTACAATGACGCATTTTACATCATTTCCGCGCAGTCGGTATATATCCTGGTATATTTCTGCCTGGAGAGTGACTATTACTCATGTAAATAAATACTTCGCAATTTATCACTTTGTTCCCCTAAGCAGAGTTGTTGGAAGAAACGGATGATTTTTGAAGAGATTCTCTTCATATTAATTTTGCTGGAAATTGGGCATGAAATTGAATTGGTTGTTTTTAATCTTATTGTTGTTCTTTTAGATGTTTAGTACAGATTCGAGAACATTAAGAAGAAATTAATTTGATTTGGTTTAAAGTGGTCCTTTTTTTCTGGGAATTTAATGATTTTAAGTTAATGAGAACTGAGTTCTATGTTAAATGCCACTGTCAAAAGGAGAAATATAAAATTAGCAAGAATCTTCAATTATTAGGATGTCGTTGTAATAAATGGCAATATTATACAACTGAATGTATAAATAATGAAACATTAATAGGAAATCAAAGCTCTGAAAGTCCTGAAGTACACTCAGGTTTATTTCAAGAATGATCTCATTTGTTAAAGCTCACTCCCTTTAGCTCTCGGAATGAATAAAAAGGTCATCATTAACATATGTATATAAAACATTATTCTGTCTACTCAATAAAACTCATTATAATATTGGTAAGCTGCTATTATTAAAATATAAATGCCTGTAAATCGATGGAACAATTCTAGAAATTGTAACAAGTTTCAAAGGCTTGAAACAATAGTGTATAATTTATTATAAATTGATAAAAATATTATTCAGTAAAATAAGACTCAATTTTACGAGTTTGAAACACGGTTGGTATACTCGGGGTATGTTAGATGTGTTTTGTATACAGAGTGTAAACGGACCCTTCACGAAGCAAGCAAGTATTCTGTCCATTAAACCAAGAAAGACTACGCAACACAAACTACAAACACAATTATTTGGTGTGAATAATCACGGTTTACGGCAGAGCTCTCAATGTAACGCACTCAAAACATTGTGCTGATGAATGCATTGAATAATACAGGGGTCCTCCATGACCCTCATGACCCTTTGTATTTAGAGTAAAGTTATGACATTTAAAACCCGAACATAAAAAAAGAACGTGTGAAACATTTTGAACTTCGACTTTCAATATCTTCCTAACCAAAAGATTCACAGGTATGGTCCTAAACAAAAAACTTATCACAAAGACGGGAAGAAAAATTATCACTGTCTCTCGGCTTCGTCAAGGATGTTTGTTGTCACCCTTTAATATTGTGGGCACATTCTGTTTCACTCTGCACGTATAAATTTATATAGATCTTGTGAGATCGAAAAAAATATAAACAAATACGTTAGTACAAACTCCATCTTCCTCTCAGTCAAAGGACGTAAAACAAACGCTGACTCTAGTCATCTTACTCTGAATCTTTGTGGATGTTCGTAAATTTCCGTGAATGCTCGTAAGTTTTCGTGCACGTACCCAGATAACACGGGGTACCCCATATCGGGGCCAAGTTTGAGGATTGGACGAACAAGCTGGCTGTAAAGTTGAACCAACTTTGTACGGAACTTGTATGAAATGTTAAGTTTTGATCAATATTTATTTTGAGGGATGGTTGTAGTTTTGGAGTTTTATAAAGTGACCACAGCATTATTGGATGTAAACTTTACTTGTTTGTTTTAGTGTGGAATGTGTGGATGTGCAGGTTTTAATTAATTTTAGAGAACTATAATGCTGATTTTTAGTGTTTACCTCGTATTTATTAATATGTCCGATTGTCCGTGTCTCTGTGAAAAATAAATAGTTTTCTTTCGTAGAATGAACAAACTTGTGTTCTCCTAAATTCACAATGGTTTTGGGCACCTGAGGTCGTTTTAATTTAGCAATTAGTATAGAAGCTTCTATAAAACAAACACCTTTTAAAACCAAAACGAAAAAATCTCCACCACTATATAACTAGGCATTCTTAAATTCAATGAAGCTACAAAATCCATACCCACAAAAAGCATTTAGTCCAAACTTTACCAAAGCTCAAGTCCACTAACTTACATGTAGCTTTGCTTAGTCCAGCGGTATTTGCATTGGAAAACTGGAGACGGCCGGTAGTCGCCTGTAGCCGGGTATAGCCGGGTATAGCCGGGTGTAGCCTTCCGAATCTGTAATCCAAATTGTTTGCTCCCAGTTGCCCAATTAATAGTTTACCAGTTAGCGGGTTGTCGAGCCAACTGGAACACTGGAAACATTTCCACTGCATAATACACAGATAGTCATTTGCATATAAAAGTAACGAAGCTTGGTCAGTTGTCGGTGGGAAGGGTAGATTGGAGTTAGGGATGGAAAGATTGGCTCATCACTGGAGGTGTCCTTTGAGACCTTGTGGTGGCAAATTGTAGTTTTAGTTAACTCTGCGAATGTTTTAGTCAATGTCACAGTTGCAGCACTATTATTTCTGTTGCAGTTTCCCAAATTACTATTATATTAGTCATACCCTGAGCCCATAGTCTTTGCGATAATCGATATGCGCCTTGCACTACACCAAAATTATAGGAAACTTCATAAGCTGAACTACTTACAACTTCTAAAAGGTTACAAGGCTTCATATATCTAATAGCAATACTCTTCAACTTCAAGTCGAAGCAATCTCGGATTACGAACAGTTTGTATTTACAGTTCATGGGTCTTTGCCGCAAATTCACCCTCACTATCCTCTTGACCCCATTCAAATAGACACTCTGTTGCTTCAAGATATGGTTGCTATTAGAAATACTACTTCGCCGAAATAAGACCAACTTTGACAATTGGCAATGCCTTAGGCGTTTTTCTGGTATTTGTAAAGGCTTCAAGTTTTATTTCGGATATCTTTTATGCAAATCAATACAAATGATTCCTTTTTCCTATATCTACAAATTGTGGTTGCGAATAGTACCTATCAGTTTGCTCGAGAAAACGTTTTGTGCCTAATATTACTTTTTGTTGTTTATAGAATGTTGGATATTTTGCAAATATTGTGTAGGTACTAGCTTATGCCCGAGGTTTCGCCTGCGCGGAATTGTCCCACGGGATCGTATTACCGGGATAAAAAGTATCCTATGACGACCCGAATAGCGCAGCGGTAGTGAGGCTGCCTTACGTTCTTAGGGTCCCGGGTTCGAATCCCGGTTGGAGCAAATGTTTGTGTGGTGAGCATGGATATTTGTTTCCGAATCATGGATGTTTATATGTATAATAAGTATGTTTTTACAAACAAAAAGTATCTATGTAGTATATTTATCAACTATCTGGTGTCCACGACACAAGCCTCGTTGCTTAGTGTGGCATTAGATGGCGCTGTGTGTTAATGTCCAGCGATATTTATTTATTTATGTGTTAATTCATGCTATACACTACGTGTGCCTTATTCCATCTAAATCCGGTCAGTAGTATTTGCGTGAAAGAGTAACAAACATCCAGACATCCATACATACTCGCATTTTTAATATTTGTAGGATAAAGGAAGAAGTTTTGGTAGTTATGTATGTACAGTCGTGGACTTTTTCGCCTGATCAGTTAATTTTTTTTCGCTAAATCATGCGGAGGCGCCGAGCCACGCCCCCTTAAAGTTTAGGTCTATTAGGAAAGCGTCAACTTTGGCGCGTAAAATAACAATAACTCTCGTTTGGCGTGCGTCGTCGGTGCGCTCGGCCGATCGGTACCTTTCATTCATTATTTCTATAGGTACAAAGTCAACGGGGTGGGGCTAGAGAGCGTTTCTATGTTGTAAGTGCAAGCAAGAATTAGCTTAGTGGTGATCAGGCGAGAGTGTCCTCGATAGTACATGGTGAAACTTCCTTATAACCGATAAAAGGAGCCGATAATTTAGACCCAACAGCCAATCCCAAATGCTTAAACAAGTATCAATCGCTTTCAAGGCGTTTCGCATTTCAACAACAACTTTCAGTGGCTTATGTGTTTTGTTTTAATATTTACGCTCAATGATCGTTAAATCAATGATACAATATCACTTTATCTAGGTCCTCAGTACCAAAAAATACCCAAACATAACATTTTTGAAGTCAGAAAGAACCACAAACTCGAAACGAACCAGAACTAACTTTTAAAAGACCGTTCCTATCAGTTGACAGCGAAGCATCGATGTTGCCAATGAAAAAAAAGGCGCACCCGTTGACATGGTTCCGTTCAATTTTCGTGATTCCAACGCACATACGTACAGGACAAAATTGTAAAAAATAAAGTATTCCAACTAGTTTCCCGTCTATGCAATAAAAACAAACGGGTGAATTGAGTTTTTTTTTGTAAAAAAAAGTTTTATTTTGACCGGTTTTTTTGGACAGCGCAGTTTTTAGAAGCAAGCTGGATTTTTGGTGGCTTGTTAGATAACTACACTCGAGAGCAATGAATCCGGGTCACTTAAAGAATCCTAAAAATCTCGGAAACTAAAAATGCTAGGTTAATGCAATAAATTATATTTAATAGACAATGTAATACTCCTTAAATGAAGGTATTAAAACTTCTTAGTTATTGTATAGTTATATCATAAAAAAATCAAATTTGAAAAAGGGCCACTTTCGAAGATGGAACTACGAAATTACAGCATTTGGTTTTGCTTTTGTTTGTAATCTGTCATTTATGTGGGTACATAAACCATGTTGATAGTGCTCTATATTCATTATTCAAGCTGAAATTATGTAGCTTACGCATGAAGAATGCACCAGAATACTTACAATGCTGGAAACCGGCCGGAGTCAGCGCGATACAGCCAGGACTGTCGGTGTGTCGCTGTCAACAGTACAAAGAGTTCTCCGACGTTACGAAGAAACTGGTTCTAACCTACGCAGACCAGGAACGGGCAGAACCAGGTGTACCACAGCACGAGAAGACCGATACTTGGTGAACACCATGCTTCGAAATCGCTTTCTCACAGGAACTGAACTCACAAATCAGTTTCGACGCCTCGGAGGAAGTAACCCAAGTGCATGGACAGTAAGACGTCGGCTTGCTGAATCTAACTTAAAACCCCTTAGACCTGCAAACGGCCCTAAACTGGAGCGTGGGCATCGTATTTCAAGACTAAGATATGCCCAGAGCCACGTAAATTGGAGTATTGAAGATTGGTCAAAAGTTATGTTCTCCGACGAATCAAAATTTATGCTCTACAAGCACGATGGAAGACACAGAGTGTATCGAAGACCAGGGGAAAGATTCAAGCAAGCATGCATCGAAGAAAAAGTAGCCTACGGGGATGGGTCTGTACTTGTGTGGGCCGGAATTTCTTCTGAAAGTCGCACAGAGCTGGTGATCATAGAAAACGGCTCTTTAACTAGCGTAAGATATGTGGAAGAAATCCTCAATGATCACGTTGGTCCATTTATGGTCAATTTAGGTGAGGATGCTATATTTATGCATGACAATGCCCGACCTCATACAGGTAGGATTGTGAATGACTACCTTCAAGAGATGAACATTACTCGTATGTAGTGGCCAGCGCGCAGCCCGGATATCAACCCGATCGAGCATGCTTGGGACGAGCTAGGCAGATGCGTAAAACAACGAAACCCTCCCCCAATCACGCTTCGTGAGCTCAAAATTGCTCTCACAGAGGAATGGGAGAATATTCCCCAAAATCGTATAAGGAACTTGGTGTACAGCATGCCATACCGCGTAAACGCAGTAATGGAAGCACGAGGAGGCAATACGAAGTATTAAAAT
Source organism: Xestia rhomboidea (assembly GCA_963853795.1). NCBI lineage: Eukaryota > Metazoa > Arthropoda > Insecta > Lepidoptera > Noctuidae > Xestia > Xestia rhomboidea. The sequence continues at coordinate 19,519,029 of OY970765.1, forward strand.
TCAAGAAAATCGTAATAAAGTTCAAAAATTTCATGTTTCCTATTTTTGTTTTAAGGAGAGATCAGCAGTTTTTTTCTTTATGTAATTTTGTGTTAATAAAATGTATGGTGACTCATATTTTTTTTACTTTCATTTAAGGAGTATTACATTGTCTATTAAATACAATTTATTGCATTAACCTATCATTTTTAGTTTCCGAGATTTTTAACATTCTTTAAGTGACCCGGATTCATTGCTCTCGAGTGTATATTGCTAGGTATTGGAGACGCATTAATGAAGCACTATTTCTACACCAGATATTCTTGCTTGAACTGTACAACGTTTATTTGTTTTATCAAAGAAAAGAATGCACGATAACGAAAAAGAAAGTTTTGATGAAACTATTAATTATAACGTAAGATATGAAGACTTCTTCAAATATACAGACAATGTTTTCAATATTTTGTAATGTTATGGGTTCTCAAATACTCAGTCCAAAATCGTAGTAAAAGTAGCAATCAACACAGCTGGATAATCACTTTTAAAAGCTGAGTGAGGAGTGTAAACTTGCTGCGGGACTGTTCGAAAGAGATACCGTGGCCCCGGAACACAAAGGGCGATGAAGGAACATGGACGGGTTTTAGTCAGTAAAAGTCTGACACCCAGAGCGATTGCCCATCCGAAAAAAATAGGAGTGTAAACTTATCGTGATTGTAGGTACATTAAGTTCCTACTTCAAAAACCTAATTGTCTTATCTTGTCTATCTCTCCAGTAAAACAGAGCGCTTCGGTTTACGTCAAGCCTAATTGTAAGCTAAGGTAAAAAAAATATCCAGCCAGGATTGCGGATAGGGGATTCTGGCCTTTTCACGGCAAATACGAGACGCCGAAATGAATGTGACGTGCCCCGCATAGTTCTACGGATTTGTGAGCTTTAACTTTTGCTGTCGAGTTCGAAAATAGATAATTTATTTTGGGTTGGGGATGGTTTGATACTGTGAAAATGGTTGTGGACAGTTTTAAATTCAGTCAAAGGCCAGTTTATGAAATGCTTTTTGTCAGAATTGCTTTCTGTGAAAAATTAAGGATTTGTTGGAAATCACATTGGCGGCCAATTGCTGCTTTTGTAGAGTTAACACAGATATCAGTCGTGTCGTTGCGGTCTCTTATTATGATGGTTACTACTTTTTTATAGTAGCCTACTTCGTGTCCCATTGTTGCGCTATTGGAAAGAGAAAAAAAGGCAATAATATTTTTGCCTTTCTCCTTCCATACCTCTCTATTCTGAGCGATCTCGGGCTTTTATTTGTGACTATTTACTTTCATATCTCAGAGTAAACATGGCCTAAGCATTCGGAGTCATTGCCTAGTGAATCTTCAAGCCTTTACAAGTAATAGTCAAGATAAACATTGGCGTATTCGCTAATTTATTTACTCAGTTTCGAGAGGCCTTTAAACCCACTTACAAGTCATTGGCTTAAACTTGAAAGTTTCAAGACTTCTAAATAATTAGAAAATTATAGATATTTTGCAGAATTGCGAGATATTTGGGAGATATTCAAGTAGTTTATGCATTCTTTTATCAATTCTGTAATTACATAGTTGATGATCGATTACTATTTTTAGAAATTCCAAATTATAGCTCAACATACGCTTAAGCATACCAAATTATACTGTGCGTAATAATAATAAACCATTATTTTATTTTCAGTAACAAAGGCCCCTAGATAAATACCTTAACCTAAAAATACATACTAATAAAAATTTTTGTTAGTATAAGCATAAGCAACTTAAAAAAACTATGTTAGTAGCACTTCACTTCACTTGCACGATGTTTTGTGCATACTTGTGGAATTTGTCCGCGGAAACGACGGAACACCACATCCTGCGGCCAAAAACTTTCTTCAATCACCAAATGGAGCATACACGTTGGGATGCGCACCACAAACGCGTTGAAATTGATGTTGCGGCGTGACTCCAGAAGCAGTACTCTTGGCGTGTACGTCATCCTTTGGCGCACGTACTCCTCGATGTCCTCAGCCTCAGTGGTGTAATGTAGGCGAGAGATGTACACCGGGGTGTTCGAATTTGCGGCGCGCAGTTTAATGTTGAGCTCCGCAGGAGCCTTGCTCTTGCTTCTTACAACTTCGCTGAGGGCGTTTCCTCCTTTGCACCGTCACGAAACCGTCATCATCAGCCCGGTCGATGCCTTTGCAGGCACGGTCTTTGCTGGGAGAGCAGCCGGGATGCTCGAAATGACAACTGACCCAGGTGGTCGCGTCGGCACGTGTTTAGCATTGCCTCAACTCGAGTTATTCTTTCTACATTCTCCATACTTCAACACACGCTTAAGGTCCGGACTTCACCAAAGCGGAGACGAGTTTAGCGAAGAGGAGATGTGCAAGATTCAACCAATCACAGGAGAGACGAGAGACGCGATTTAGATTTCAATTAAGGTGATTGGTCCTCCGCTCGTCTCCGCTTTGGTGGAGTCCCGGCCTAAGCATTGTAATGCTTCGTCTCTGAGATGGAAAAATGTCGATCCGTTGTAGTGAGAGCTTATAGTGTGCCTTGATCCTAATTTTCGTGCCAAATAATTTTATCAATGGGTTTCATAATCAAATCAAATCAATTATTACTTTGCAAACATGGGTAATAGGTACATAGATGCTTTATTATAATAAGGTTCTCCACATTTCGCCGTCACAAGTGCATGCAAATAGTTCGTTTACATTTATAAATTTATAAAATTTAAATAAGTGGCATGTCACTGGAATTATACTACTACAATAAACAACCACACTATACTACTACACTACACTACTACTATACTAGTACAATAAAAAAGTAAAAAAAAAATGATTAATATATATAAATTATATATGAATATATATTAATATATATATGAATAATAATGGTCAAAGTAATAATTTTTTTATCAACAATGACAAACGGAATAACATACTCATACAGACACAGATAGACAGACTCTGTAATGATCACAAAATCAAAATAAATAATAATTCATGAGATTTATCTTTTTATCAGTGTATAAAATAAAATCACAAAATCACAGGTTAGTAATTCAAAATATTCCGTTGCTAAATCCCGCAATAATGTAGAAGAGAAAATCAAGATATTAGTTAGATTTCGTGTTTTCAGCGATAGAAGGTCACGTACGAAGCGTACTGAGTAAACACTCGACTTCAGTTGCTTGAATATGTAATTCAAGGGGTTCCGTACCAAGCTTTGTTTCATTTTGTGTTATTTTGGCTTGGTTTTTTTTTTCTTTTTTTTTTCTTCTTTTTTTATGGGGTATTCGGGACTTGGTGAATGACATAAATGTATGATTCAGCACATTTTTCTAAACCACCATTGATCTTTTTTTAAGGTTTTTAGACCGACAACGAATTTGAACGTGATATCTTGCTTAAATCATGTACTATCGAGGACACTCGTACTTACAACATAGAAACGCTCTACGTTAACCATTTGTATATAAATGATGAACGAAAAGATACCGATCGGTCGAGCGCACTGACGACGCACGACAAACGAGAGTTATTATTATTTTGGGCGCCAAAGTTGACGCTTTTCTAATAGGCCTAAACTTTAAGGGGGCGTGGCTCGGCGCCTCCGCATGATTTAAGCGAAAAAAAAATTAACTGATCAGGCGGAAAAGACCACGACTGTACTATCGAGGACACTCCCGCCTGATCACCACTAAGCTAATTTTTGCTTGCACTTTAAACATAGAAACGCTCTCTATCCCCGCCCCGTTGACTTTATAATAAATAATTAATGAAAAAAATACCGATCGGCGACACATGCCAAACGAGAGTTATTGTTATTTTGCGCGCCAAAGTTGACGCTTTCCTAATAGCAGCGCCTCCGCATGATTTAAGCGAAAAAAAATTTAACTGATCAGGCGGAAAAGACCACGACTGTACATATACTTTCCTTGGAAAAAGCACGTAACTTGGAACCCAAAACAGACATTTTACTTTTATTTCACCACCACTGCTCTCGAAGATGAAGGAAAACATCGCAAAAAAAAAATATCGTTGAAAAAAAACCGAAGACATGACTGTACCATTCACCAACACCATCAACCTGCACGGGACCCGCAAGGCAGATTACGGCCCATTAATTCTCACAGATAACAGAACCCTAATAATCAGCTTCAAAAACAAAATATCTAAGTCTTAAACTAAGTAGAAATAAATATTAATGTAGCCCAAGTTGAGGGACAGACTGTCGGCGGATCGGCACCTATCTGACGGGTGAACCAGAGCTAAGTGGCAAAGTTTGGCTCGAGGTCTTATGACAGAGAAGCTCAATCTTAGGTATGACAGGATTGGCGCTGAGAGAGCAATCTGAATTTAATTTTAAAGTTTCTGAATAAATCATTTTGTTTTGCGAATTGTTTAGTTTTTGCTTTTATTTTCATTGTAATCTGAAGTAGTGTTTTGAGTAGAAAATAATTGTGTTATTTTAAGAGTTAGTTTGTGTATTGACTCTGAAAAGATAATCTTTCAATTGATTTATGTAGATTATGGTGGAGTTTCAATTTTGTTTTCTAAATTCTCGATTTTCCGTTTTAAGATAACAAATTAAAGACATGCACACTTTTTGCAGTTAATTAATGCCGCTTTAAATTTTGTTTTAGTAATCCGATCCTCACGTTCCTCAACTCCAAAAATAAAAAAAAGAAGAAATCTTTTCAAAACCACATCTAAGTACAACCAGTCGCAGTCTATATTAAGTGAGAAATTCTCTTGTGATGCGACTATATGCGGATCCTATGACAGCGTCGCTCAACATTGCCATCCTCCCCCGACCTCCCCGGGGAGTCCTCAGAATCCATTACGCGACATACAAGGGACGTTTCCGATGGAAGCCGACGAATCATAAATCATTTCGTATCTAAAACGAATCTACGATTACGTAGAGTACTATTATGGCTGGTTTACATATTGGTTTTGGTTGTTTCAATTTGTTTGGGGTAAGGTGTCAATTGGTCTTGTATATTAATTGGAACATTACCCCTATTAATATAAATGGGTACACCACGTCTAAGTAAGTCATGTGCTGAGTGACGTTCATAGATCTCGGCCTGGGCTTGTGAATAGGGAATAATGCACGTAATTTTTTCTTTACTTAAATCAATAAAATACAGTTCTATCAACCCAAGAAAAGTATTAAAAGTTAAGTTCAACTATTGCTTGTCGCACAAAAATAATATTAAACTCCTGCAATTTTCTACGACAGTTCAAACGTCCGAAGCTGTCGCGGCCATGATGTGACGTTATTATCCACAATCTGCCTTGTTTACATCTAATTTTGTTGGCCTTAATAAAATAAATGTTACTAATTGTATGTGGTTTATTCAAGTAACAATATTATAACAAAATTTTAGTGAAACTTTTAGCACTTTTCAAATAAAAGTGTTTTTTTGACACAATGAACTCTGACGTTAATACCAAACGACGTTTCACCAAAAACATGCTACATAAAACAGTAAATTGCGAAATAAGTGATGTATTAGAAACATAAACAACATGTTTTTATGCGCCAATACAAGGCATTTTTCATAAATAAAAAGAGTTTTGTATTTCATGCATATTCTTGTGTTATCAGCATTTTCCAGATCAGAATTATTTGCAGCTTCATCAACTTTGAATAATATTGACAAACCCGATGTCAGCTTACCTAATTAACAGCCATCAATGTTATTACTTAGACGGTCGCACCATCCAAAGAGGTTTTCCTGAACCATCTTTTAGACAAAGATTACTTATCTCACTCAAGGATTGGTTGAAGAAAAAAAAAAAAGTTTCTGTTTCGTTGAGTAGTATTGTCCCATGCTCTCATATTGAAAATCATATCGTTCCATAACAAATATCACTTTTTCGCGTCACTCAAGCATATAACATCACGCCTATAATTCACCAAAGGGTTAGGCAGAGGTGTACCTTAGTACACCCACATTTAGCCAGTAATGTGTAAGTCCCGTGTAATAGGAGGCCAGCCTATTGCCATCAAGCGGGCGCAAGTCCAGACCCCGTGGCTTAGAAATTCCTGATGGAAAAACCTAATGGCACTTTGCCCGATCCGGGAATCGAACCCAGGACCTCATGCTCACTGCTCAGCTGTCGTCTTTCCGACCACTATAGACTAACGAGGCAGTCAAGCATATCTTACTCACCCAAGCATATCTTACTCACCCAAGCATATCTTACTCAACCAAGCATATCTTACTCACCCAAGCATATCTTACGATTTAATTTTTTAGTCTGACTTCTATTAACGTTAAACAATTATATCTTTAGCATGATTAATTTACAAAGACAGAGTTACAGGAATACCAGTAACATGCAACCAACGCTGCTATAAATCATTTTTCATCCCAAAAAATCGGGACCTCCAGCCAATTCTTATACCAAATAAAGGACTCAGACAGCCATAAAAATAGCTCATTTTTTGCTCTCAACTTTGGCAACCACGGTCCACATCAATGACAACATTTATCTTCCGATTGGCGAGCGAGTCTCATAAGTCACAGACAGACGAATAATTTCGTAGAGACCTGCTCTGGATTGGCTGATTCGTGGTCGATATGTTCTTTTTTCTTTGATATTTTATTGGCTTGCCGTTTTTGTTGAAGGCTTGTGTAGTATTGTTATGGGATAAAAAAGTGTTGCGGTGAATGTTTCTCAAATATTTCTATTACACTTTATTTAATAACGATTCAAAGTAATTCATTATATTCGTGTAAATATTGAAAATTTAATAGGTACAGTAAATACTGACCACTTTCTTACGTGAAAAAGATGAGACGTACCACTATATATGTATACTACATCTTATTTCTTTATTTCAGCATCTTTGCAACTTGTTACCACAACCTCCTGGCGTGGTATCAAGTCGCATTTAAAATCCAACCACGTTCATAATCTGCTCCGCCTTTTCCTAACTAAGTTGGGGTCGGCTTCCTGTGTTACAGGGGCAGCTGATTACCAGAGTTTACATCGAGCGACTGCCTCTCTGACGTGCAAGATAATCTCAATATTTGTAAAGTCCTTTCAGTTTGAAGACAAATCTAAGGTATAATAACGGTAGAGAGTCAGCAAAAAGGAAGGGGTCCAAGGGCTGATGCCTGCCGGGGCTGCGGGACTGTTCGAAAGAGATACTGTGGCCCCGGAACACAAAGGGCGATGAAGGAACATGGATGGGTTTTAGTCAGTAAAAGTCTGACACTCCCTCCTGCTCCGCCCTGAGTGGGACGAGTCATTGGAAGATTTCCCATCCGAAGAAAAAAAAAAGAACGGTATAATAACGGTGAAATGACTGTGGCAGCTTCATGTTTTATCTTCGATAAACTTTGCTTTCTTGTTGCAATAACATGTTTACAAACGGTTCATACAAAAACAATACACAGCCCAACCATACACTACTACATCAAACAGTACACTTGAGGACAAACAAAGTTGCTTACAACCGACTTCTACAAGTCGGAGCAATAAAACGGACCACATAAACTGTAACCGAAGCGATCACGAACTTTCACGAATCAGTTTAGATGTCATAAAACATCGGAACAAGATATACTATCGGAAGGGTAGTGTTGGGTTTAGTGGGTAACGCGCGGCTCGAACGCAAATCGAAAAACGAGAAGGGAAAATGACAAGTGTGGAGATTTTGTTCTTGAGTTTACTCATACTCCTGTACGACTCGTAGCTCCTGTTTCCGTGTTATTGGGAATAGTTTCATGTAGTTGGTACTTTAGTACGATATTATCTTATGATTGGAAAATATTATAGTATAGAATGGTCACTTTGGACAACTAATATTTCCTACCGTATTGATTGCAATAAATCAACAGAAAGCTTGGTGGTTAACGCCACTGTATAGGTTCGTGCAATTTTCCCGCTAATTTAATTAATTGTTCAGACTTAGTGCAATGTTATTTGCAAAGAAAAAAACTAGCTTTTTGTGCAAGTTAAAGCAAAATAAAAAAAATAACAGGAGAATACAACACCATAGGATCGTGTTATCTGCACTGCATTAACGGGTTTTCTATGTATTTTTTGACACAGGGTTAATGTAAATATGAATTTTAAGTTATTCAATTAATGTCAACAATAAATAATTTGTAAAGGAAGTTGTGATGTATTAGTATTAAGTCACTACATAGTATAAAACAAAGTCGCTTTGTCTGTCCCTTTATCCCTATTTATGCTTAAATCTTTAAAACTACGCAACGGATTTTTTAATAGATAGATTGATTCAAGAGGAAGGTTTTAGTATATAATATGCGGGTTGGCGAAGCCGCGGGCAGTAGCTAGTTATTATAAATTATTGATAAGAGCTAGATATTAAGAATATGTGGGTAGGGACAAAAATGTAGCTGAACGCTAGGGCTCATTGTATATGCCAGTTGGATGAAACTTGTAAACGTGAACAGCTGCTTTATTCCTGGACTCCGTATCCAGATATCCCGTTGTGCTCTAAACACTTCAGTGGCGACGAGGATGGTTTGAAAATGAAGTAAGTCGTTTTCTCTCAGGGACAGTTGTCTACTCTTAGCAACGCGGTGGAAAAGAGGCCTTTTTAAAGAAAGCTAGATCATCGTCTGCCTAACCTAACCGGATGCAGGTGAATACCAGTTTTTTACGTGGAGCGACTGCCTATCTGACCTCCACAATCCAGTTAGTACTGGGTAATACGATACCCCTTGGTAAGACTGGTTGTCAAACTTTTTGGGCCACTGACTACCTGTAACGACTGTCAAAGATCTACAAATGATAGCCGGGACCAACGGCTTAACGTGCTTTCCGAGGCACGGAGGAAACTCGGTATGTAAGGGTGGTCACCACAGAACAACTTAGGCAAGCACGGTTTAACCCAAAGATAGTCACGAGCTCCTTAAAGAAGGCTAGATATTAAAAGTAATTAATTTAATTTCAAATATTAATTTCTTTTAGTTCATTGTAATAAGAACATCGAACACGGCCATCTTTCTAACTAAAAGATACACGAGCCGAGAAAACTGAAAGACAAAGAATAGAACTGCATTACCGGGGATTGGAACCGCCACCCACTGAAAACATCCAACTGCTAAGTCTACAGAACTTTGTGTAAGCACTCGGCCGTGAAGCTTCTTATAATGAATAGTACTAGCATTCACCAACACTAAGTACCACCTAAATGATTGTCTAAATAAAATCGAGCGGTTTGATTTTGACCGCTTGTTTCAGATCCACGAGTTGAAATTCCAATAGTGGGACAATATTAGAGTGAGTGAGGATATAATTAAAGTGTTACTGTGTTTTTTCATTAATAGTAGTAGCCCGGAGTTTCAAAGTTGCAGATTGCCGTCCGACCAGATTATGAGAGTAAGGCCCGGTTTCCACAAAATCAACTACATGTAAATATACGACAGCAGTTTTCAGACTACTTTTGGTAAAATAGAATTAATTAAAAACATTCTTCCTACATGCACTGTTTTAGACTTTCACGGTTTTTTACTACACTTAAAGTACTTACGGGATGATATCCGGAAACAAAAAACAACGGAAACACGGAAAAACAAAACACGGATAACGGAAAAACAAAAAACACGGAAAACACGGAAAAAACGCAAAAACACGGAACAAAAACGAAAAACGGAAATCACGGATATCATCCCGTAAGTACTTGAAGTGTATTTTTTCTACATTTACCTAACCTAGCCTTGTTAGGTACGTTTACTGTTAATAAATCGATATATTTACTTTCAATTCCCAGTTTTATTGCTAGTTCTCTCCACACTCTCTATTTTTGTATAAACAGTGAGTAGATAACCATATTTCAGGTTTATTTTGTATTCATAATAAATAATTTCTTCAAACGACAAAGCGCGCACGCTCGTCTCGCCGTGCGCCGCCGCCGCCGCTCCGAAACACAAAGAGGTTTGAACTCGCACGCGACGCCCCGCCAGACGCGCCGCAAGACGCAAACTCGCACGCTGCAGCCGCCGCGCGGCGGGCGTCTACTCAGCAGGCCTAGCCAAGTTACAAACGATTCGTATCGATTCTCTTTCTACAATAAAATTGTAAACGTTAAGTCACGTGGTCAAAACAAGCAAATAAAAAGACAAGCTTACATCGGTTATGATGATAGAATGAAATGTATTCGTTTCTACAATCGTGATTGCTATATCCCATATATATCGTAGCCAACTTACAGTTTTGACTGAACTTAAAAGTTTATATTCGTTTGTTTCGACCACGTGACTTAACGTTGAAATGATGTCATTCCCATACATTTGGGTAGTTTTCTATTAGCGTTAACGATTGTAGATTGTCAACTTGGCTAAGCCTAAAGAGAAACTTGAATTCGTAGATAAAACGGTTTTCCTGGGGATTACGCTTGATTCAAGGCTACAATGGGGTTCTCATTTAACATCTCTTGCGGGGCGGCTAAGTTCAGCAGCATATGCCATTAGAAAAATCCGTCAGTATACTGATGTAGATACCGCTAGACTGGTTTATTTTAGTTACTTTCATAGTATTATGTCTTATGGCATTTTGCTATGGGGACGGGCTGCAGATATTGAGTCTATATTTATTCTGCAGAAAAGAGCCATCAGAGCCATATATAATCTTCATAGGCGCGATTCTCTAAGGGAACTGTTTAAGGATATTGGCATCATGACAGTACATTGTCAATACATCTACGAAAACATAATGTACGTCAGAAAAAATCTGCACCTTTTTGGTAAAAGGGGTGACAGACATAATTACAGTACTAGAAATAGGGACCAACTAGTTCAGCCAGGCTTCAGACTCGCTAAAGTAGACTCATCTTTCATGGGGTACTGTTTGAGATGCTATAATAAAATTCCACAAAGTATTCTTGAACTGAATGAGACGAAATTTAAAACATGTATTAAACGCACACTATGTAAGCAAGCATATTACAAGTTGAGCGATTATATCGCTGATAAAAATGCTTGGCTCAATGCTGGTCCTGCTCCACAAGGACAGGGGCGCTTAAATTGATAGCATTAAATGGTATTGTTGGAGCTGCTGAAGATTGTACAACTATCTTTGCATTGTATAGATTCAATCTCTTTAGTATTATATAATCGCAAAGCCCATATTGTGTGAGTACTATGTACTAGAAAGTTATCATTCACTGGAAACCTACGTCTTTTCTTGACTTGAATGTGCCCTGGCGGTTGAGAATATGTCATGCTCACTCAAAAGTCTCGCTGATGGTGGCGCATGTGTCGGATCATTTAGTTCCCTTCAAAATGGTTGAGTTGAATGGTGCTGATCTATGCGTCATGTCCGTGAACGGGCGCTGTCGGTTGTGACTGGTCATCTCTCAGTTGCCATGGCTTATTTTAATGAATTATTTTAGTTTTTGAATTGTTTTTTTTTTTCTGTTTTGTTTTACTGTGGACACTTTTAACGTGCACATCTTGCTACATTGTTCTCACATAATATACCATCTCAACATGAATGATGTAACCAAGATTTTGTAACAATATTCTGATTTAAAAGAGTGTCCATGGAGTTTCTTGCCCGTTCTTCTCCATAGAGATCTACGCTAGGGAATGGGCAACTACAGTACTTTCACAGTTTCACGCTGCACGCCCCGCCCCGTCGCACGCTCGATTCGAGCGGGCACTCTGGCTGTAGGCTGTACACTAAAGGTACAAAGAGTGCACCGGTGATTGAGCATCGATATTGGTGCCGATTCTCTTGTACACCGAACTAACCTAAACTATAACTAAAATTTCTTATTTTTAGTTAGTTGGTCTTGGTAAGTTATTCTGAAAACAAGTTTCTCTAAACTTAGATATAGTTTTGACACAACTAAAATCGAGTTTGACATTCGCTAAGTTGAGTAGACCATAGACCAAGATAGCTGAATGAAAGTGAACGAAATGATCTGAATTGCAAAAAAAAACCTGACCAAAATCAAATAATTATTTAAATTGGTTTATCAATAATCGTAAAACTTTATTGTTGTTTATATTTATTTTTTAGTTTTGACTATCTGTGATCATAGTAATACTACTAGGGTTGTGAATCGAAAATGATTTAAACTTTGGTGAAACTTTTACGGTTTTCAATAAGAAAAATAGCTATAATTTTATTGAAATCGACAAAACAGCGGTATTTAAAAATTTATCCTGCTATTTATTTTAGTCTAATAAACCTAGTTTACTAATGAAAATGTGATCTTGAGAAAAGAAAATCCGGTTTTTGGTTAGTAAGTTGAAAATCTCCGGTATTATTCTCGCCGTTGGAAAGCCCTATCAAGGACATCTTGAATTTGCAAACAATCTGGTTTTGTTAGAATATGTAAATATTATTTGGTAGTCGGTTTTGTTACGCTGTCTGTTCAGTAACGAGTAGTCAGAATGCAGGTGATGCAGGCTTCGAGAAAACGAGCCAATAAACGACAGCAGGAGCTGCTCGTGGAGCGATTCCATAATAATCGGCAAATGGCCAGAGGTAAGAAAATTTCGCGAACAAGCTGAAAGCATCAATTTACCCTTACGTAGTACCTGCAGTGTTCATATCTATAATTATTATGTCATCTTTAACTTTACCGGTCTACTATTGTATTTTTTTTGATTTTTTTAGAAAATCAAGCTGATCCCGAAGTATTGGAATTTTAGGCCAACGTCAGTAGCGAGCTAAACTAACTGGGTTGCAGCAGGACTGTAGAGCAGTGGCAACATGTAAGTTGTTTCAGTCAGATGAAATGTTAAACTGGATTGGATAAGTACATGCATAATTTTCATGTTGTATAAACTAATTTAATTTCAACAGATTTGGAGTGTGTGGGTGGCAAAGGTCAAAACAAAGGCAAGAAAAGTGAGGGATTCCATCAGGGCCACTGGTGGAGGACCGGCAGGGGCAGATCTCAATGATATTGAGAAAAAAATTCTTGACATCATTGGTTCTGCTTCTGTAGATGGTTTTGCCACTATGGAAATGGTAATTTATTTAATAATATAATGATAAATATATTTTATACATATAAGTAGTATAAATTACTAAGACTGATTTAAAAAAATTTAGTATTAACCTTTCAAGCACTGTTATTTAGAGTTCTTGTCATGTAAGTTTGCAAATTACAAATTACTAGTAGACTAGTAGTAAAACAGCAGGCAAGCCATGTGCATCGGAAAGCCTGGTTTCAGAGCAGCAAGCATATGTAACACAAACTATAAATGCGAAAATTATTAATAATCTATTATTAATGGAGCTCAATGAATTAACTGTTTTTTTTTATTCCAGGGAATACCTGTCTCTTCCCCACTACCGATGTCGCCTGCTCCTAAGTGAATATGTCGCCCTCTCTACAACCCATACTGGAAGAGCGGCCCGTGGAAACCGATGGCGGGATGCTTGGAGTACCACAGCGGCAGTCAAGCGGCCGAATTTCGCGTCGTCGAAGACTGCCGAGGACTCCCCGCCCGCCAGTGCACCACAATTTGGTACAAGCACTGAATGAAAATAGCCGGTTACTCCGGGAGAGCATTGTGCAGGCTGCTGAAATTTTGGCAGCTGCCATTCGCTCTTCCGGTATTCAATACCAAGTGGAACATGCCCAAGACGAAGATAACGGGAATGAAACCTGATGGGTTTCATCTTCGTTACTTTGTCTTGGAGCTTACAACTCCATGTACCCGGCTACTCTCATTAGTGCTTGTTCCGAAGCTCGCTACTGATATTGGCCCAACTCTTCATGTACCTAGTTTAGTAAATATTTGGCTGATTATTAATTATTTTGTTGATTTTTATATTTTGTTGATTATTGTATTTTGTTAATTATTTTTAATAATCGAAGAAAATGAAGAGAGAAGTGAAGTACTGAATTTTGTGGTTTCAATTTGTGATACCTGATCGCCACTCTTTTTTGTTTAGGGTTAAGGATAGGTTTAAGGATAAGAAAATTAAAATTTTATTAGTAAAGAAATAGTGTTTAATTTAATTAAAATTATTAACAAGTGTTTGTCGAATTTCTCTCGCTTCAGCAAGGAAATCTATGTTGTTATCGTCCACAATAGCAACCTGCTCTCTATCCTCGGCGTCATCGATATCTTCTTCATCTGCAAGGATACACTTATTTAGATTTCTTATTTTGCAAACAACTAAAACAGAAGAAGAATTACATAATAATATTATTAAGTAAAATAGTTAGGTACACTTACCATCAAATGTTTCCAAAAACATATTGTACAGGGTGCAACATGCCAGAATAATTTTAGCAGCCTTTTTTGGTTGGTAGTGGAGACAGCGATGCCTGTGTAGGCACCTAAATTTGTTCTTTAGGCGCCCATTACACATTTCCACAACATTTCTTGCCCTTGTGTGGCACTCATTATATGAAGCCTCTGCTTCAGTAGTTGGCTCCATAATGGGAGTCAAGAGCCATGGATGTAGTGGGTATCCCTTATCTCCTAAAATAAATAAAACTTTATTTTGGTACTTAGCTAATAAATATACCCAGTAGGTATAAAAGTTGACTAGTGACCTACCCAGAAGCCACTGAGATCTTTCCCCACGTACAAACTCATCTCTCAGGACCATATAAATGTTAGATGCTCTCCATATTGCAGCATCGTGGGTGGAGCCTGGAAAATTTGGGTTTAACCCAATAATCTTCCCCCTCGCACTGCATACCTGAAAGATTTTTTTTAAAATGAATGTTTTAAGATAATTAAGTGTGTTAATTATAATGTAGTTTTTATACTCACAATCTGGTAGTTGATGCTATAATAACCCTTTCTATTGTAGAATAGGTTGCCGGGTGCAGTAGGGTGATTGAGAGGAGGTTTCGCTATTGCAACATGGGTCCCATCTACTGCACCTAATGTGTTGGGCATATTATATAGGTCTCGAAAACTGAAACAAGCAAAGTGTTACATGAATAAGAGTGGTGCAGTTTTCAGTTTTGATGGAATGTTTTATTTTATTTTAAAATCTTCTTGTGTTTAAAAAAATAAATTAACTCACTCTGTCTTGGCCGCCACCTTTTCTTCAGGGGTTACAGGAAATCTCAAGTATTGAGGCGATAAAACCCTCAAAATTTCCTCTGCCGTAAGAGTGAGGCACCTGCTCACTGACGGCTGGCTGAGCCCAAGTAAGTTGTCTTGCCCAACAGCTGTTTGATAACTGCCTTGGGCAAACAGATTTAGTGCAGCTAGAATCTGAATATGAGTTCTATTAACATACAGGTAGGTATATAGAGATTTTTCATTCTAAAAATGCATGCTGTGCCACTGCTTGTTGAATACACTTTCGGTCAGTGCGTCGTTCAAATGTTTGTAGAGAAATTTTAGTGGAGGGGCATGCAGTTTTTGACTGAAAGATCTATATTAAGTAATGACTAGGTATATATCACCCATAAATATAATAAAAGTGAGATACCACTCACTATGACTAAAAAATCACAAAATCCAGGAACTATATATACATTCTTATAAACTTGTTTTAGCAAGTGAATTACTGCACATACTAGGTATACTTATAGGATTGTTCTAACCTTTAGGTGTTTGGGGATAAATCCTTCATCCAAACGAGGATTCCTTAACTTATCCACCAAATATAGTGCTCCCGCTCTAGGGAGTCTAAAATTTTTTTTGAATTTCTCCTCTGCCATTTGGAATGGGTTGGATCGGTCTCGCAATCTTTCCAATTGTATTCTTTCTTGAAAGTGTCTGAAAAATATTATTTCTTATTAGTTATTACACAGAACCTGGAAGTGGCTTTGATTATGAGAAGTGGATTTATCCACTTCTTTTCCAACTAATAATGTAGCAAGTGCATCTAAATGTTCAGTACAAAAATCCCTTGTAAGTTTTCATGAATGCATTTTCTATTGTATCCTAATAAAAGAACACTAAATTTACCTTTCTGCCGCATCAACAACAGCTGCAATTACGTAGGCTTCCATACTGAACTCAAAATCTTCCAAACTTTCAAGAACTAAGAGACAAATGTGGTTTGTAAATTTTAGTTCATGACAACTAATTTTATTCCACACCTTTTTAATCGCGATTAAAAATAGTCTAATTTAGTTTGACAATCATAATTTTAGGTGAAAAACGTCAATTTCAGAATAGCAAAATTGCCATTTTCACTAAATTGAATAACTTAGTGCTGTCAAACTATAATCTATTTAGGTTATGTCACTTTAGTCAATTTCAGAATTGGAAACGTCTTTTGACAGGAATAAACTAAATTTTAGTGATTTTTAGTCTAGTTTAGAGAAATTTGTGACAAGAGAATCGGCACCATTGTCTGCCGAGAACTAAAACCGGCCGGAAAGATAATTATTAATATTTAGGCATTCATTTAAGTCTCCCCAAGTCTTAGTGTAAACGGGTTTTAGAATTTAGAGGGCAGGCCGAGACGAAACTGGATTAGTTTAGAAATTAATCCAATTGTTTTCGTGTTACCCGGCCTTGGGTCACTGGCCGAGGAATGAAACTTGAACAAATAAAATTATGGATGATAATAATACGGATAAATTCTGATTTGGAGGGTAGTTTAATTAAATTTGTTGGTATTCCAATAAAGGGTTCGTCAAGCAACAATATAGTTTCATTGAACTGTTTCTCAATTACGTTTCAATTCAAACAATTAGTTTGTGAGGTGTTAAGATGTTATGAAACTCAATATCGTCGCAAGTAAAGTCACAAGCATAAATATCTTACAAATAAGCAAAACTCAAAATCCATTACTTCATAAATTATTAAAAGGGTGTTCCGAATATTATTTTCGGAACCATGCTTATAAGAAATAGGGTTTTTCGCAAGGTTGCAAAGATATTGCAATTTTTTCTCAAGAATACCGCTTTTAAATTTAACGTACATAAGTGTAAGGTTTATTCTCGTGGCTGTCCATAATCAACAAATTTTGTTCCGCGTGTACTAAACAGAGTTGGTACTAATGCAATTTTGATGAACTAGTTTGATCTAGGGTAAATCGGGTTAAACGTAAACCGCTCTCAAACCCATTTTCCGTATCTAAACCGATTTATAGACAGATATATAAGAAATCAAACCCAACACACTTAATCTTGAGTGGAGACCGCGAATCGGCAAACGTAAGGTGGGATGCCCTCAGGCTCGGTGGATCGACGATCTTCGCAGGGTGGCTGCTGGCAACTGGATGAGAGTTGCTGAGAATCGAGTTAAGTGGCGGGCGATGGAGAAGGTCTATGTCCAGCAGTGGACTGCTGTATGCTGATTATGATGATATAAAAAAAGAGAGATGCATTTGAATGTATATAATCATCAACAGTCATGGAAGGTTAATAACTCCTGAAGGCCTAGTCAAACTAAAATCCGCCAAAACAATGACAACCACTACTTGCCTAATGAAGTCGAAAATGCAACAGAATTTGTTTGGAATTAATGTTCAAGACAAGAATTTAATCGGAGGTGTTGAAACAGCCCTAAACACCAAAAGCATGTAGCGTGATGTTTATAACTTTATGAGTATAGCCAGATTCTTCGAGTTTTATCAGCGATATTTAATGTCATAGTAACTAAACAATAAAATTTCATATCAAGATTTACGTCCCCATATTTTGTTATATATCGCCACGATTTTTATAACGTTCATCATAAAACTGTGCGTTTTCAAATTTTATAGCCGTGCGTTTTAATGTTTTAGTATTTGTAGTTCAACCATGCATCCATTTGGTCTCAAGTGATGCCTTCTGTGCAAAATTTGTTGCACCCTCATGTACAAAAATGGTATTTAGGTACCATTTTTAGGCGATCCTGCATTTGAAGCCAGAAGGCCTAAACAAGTGGCGGCTCCTTTTATGGCGTTTCGTATTTCAATAGGATCAGCCCCCAATGGGACTTAAACATAGCTGGTGAAATGTGAGTGTACTATTAGGCCCCTCTGCTGAGGCAGACCACCCTTTAGGGATTACAGGCGTAATGACCATGTTATATCGTATTGCTACAACGACTTGCAATGGGAAGCTGTAGCTTCTGTCAAACGAAAATCCCGTCAGCTAATTTGAAGCCCCTTAAATAAGAACAGTATCAGACTAAACGACGAAAAATATTCGGCCATTACTCAAAAAATAAATGAAAAGTAATCCTTCCATTTGTCCCAAAAGGCAGTGTTCCCAAACAGAGCTATAAGAACCCAAATGGCGACCCACATACGACGTAAAATATTCGCATATTTGTGAAATTGCTTTCCAAACACGCGACGATGCTTGCATGTTGCCGCCATTTTCCGGCTTGCACACAAAATCGCGTCGTCTGGGGATAAATTCGTTGTATTTCGTGGTTGTAATTATGTAAATATCTGCGGAAGAAACACCTGGGCTATCTGCTGGAATTTGTTAGTTTTTTCTTGTGGTAGGAACTGAAAAGATGGCTCTTTTTATTGGCAACAATATTGCTATAAAGGTATAAAGCTAAAGCTAAGAAACTGTAAAATCAACATCGTAAACGCAAAAAAAATGCTGACAGGGTCGACTAGATACTGTAGTTTGTTTGTATGACGATATTCATTTTATAGATAAAGTTGTTAAGTTTGATGGTCTAAAAATACGAAACCTTTAAAAATTACCATGCATTTGTGAAACACGCTGCAGACCCTAGACCAGACCCGTCCAATATACGGCCCCCGGGCCACCTAGCGGCCCGCATAGGTCAATCATCCGGCCCGCGAGCTATTTAAAACATTGAGACATCAATGAACATTGTTTAAAAAATGTCCCTAACAAGTCATATTTTATTCCCGCGCCATATTTACCTACCCGCCCCACCTCACCTACCACTTTTTAAATTATTTTTATTATTTCTTGTAGCAATAACAGAAAAAACATTCTGTGAAATATTCAACTGTGTACTTATTACGGATCATGAGATACAGCCCGCTGACAGATAGACGAGAGAACGGACGCACGGACAGCGGAGGCTTAGTAATAGAGTCCCGTTGGTTACCATTTGGGTACGGAACCCTAAAGATAAGTACTTACTCTCAAAATAAGCTTAGTGCCAAACTGTTTGAAATAGCACTTACACTAAACTAACCGTAGTACACACAACACATACAGAACTAGCGATAGGATATAAATATTTCATGAAGCAAGCAAATACACTTTTATATTTTTATTTCAGCATTTCCATAGAGCGCACGTTTGCACTTTGCGTGCTGTTCCCGTTTGATTTTAAACGAGGTTTTTTTTCTAAGTGTGATGAGGACCATAGTCGCGTTAAAACAGTAATCTGAATGAAAATTCGCATTTTTATGATATTTTTGATACAGTCAGAAATTGTAAAGGCATAATTGTTTTGAAATTTTACTACCTACTTACAACTTTTTTCAACAAATTCATCTTCTACGAAACGTCTGAGATTGATTTTTGGATGGTGTGCTTAGAAAAGTATTCATAACATATTCGCAGGATTAAGCAGGCCTGTACTTACAGTGCATGAGTTGTTTCATTTCGTCAGGGTCTATTCCATCCATCAAGCGGTACGATTACAGAATTCGAGCTGTTATTAAGCTATTGATGATGGAAAAAAATCACATAACATTTTGCCTGGACTGGAAAGGTCCACATGCTCAGCGCATAGGACTAAAGAAGAAAAACGAGGACAACCCGACCCCAAGTAACGATACGGAGAAGGAAGAAGAAGTTTATAGTACATTCTATCTATCTTAGATCACTGTTTTCAGTGCACTACAGCACCATCGTTTGCATCAAATATACGAGACAGTTCATACGGAGTTTTGAATTTAATTGGGAAGTATCGCGAAGTAGGTCAACTGCGCTTGTTTTTGTTTGTGGAACTTTCGTTCTCAGTGTGTTTAAAATGAATAAATAAATAAAAAAATCTTATGCAGATTACGTGGTAGACATTAGTGTGGTGATCGGAAGGACAACTGCTTAGAATGTAGTATGGGTTCGATTCCCAGGTCGGGTAAAGTATTAAAGGTTTTTGTTTTTTATTTCTATTAAGAGTCTGGATAAATGGCTTACATCCTGTAACACATGATTGGCGAAATGTAGGCTTGGTACACCACTGCCTACCCTTTCAGCAAATACAAGAGTTGTAATGTTATTTTTGAATTCTATGCTACATAAAATTCTAGATCAGCTTACGCCTGACAAACACACTACATCTTAATTTACTCTGAATCCTCATACACTAGACTAACTGTCGCTTCGCTCCAAAATATAGTTTTTCCAAGCCTTATAAACCTGTCTGATAACACAGCTTAGTGTCGCATCAAGGGCCATTGTGGGCCATTGTGTGCGGTATATTGTCCATGGTCGTCCACTGTATATCCTGCTGGCTGTGACTTCAATGTGATGGAAGGGTATCGCGTACAATACATATGTGAATGTTACTTACGCATATACAGCGCTTAAATACTGGGTAAGTAATTTGGTAGAATATTTACAATCATTTGGTTCTTATGAAGGACAAGCTTTTGGCCTTGAAGGTCAGATATGATTCCAAGGCAACGCACTACCGAGATAAAATGTTACCATGGGGCCGAGTCTGCTATTACAATAGTGTCTCAATGGTCTTTCATTGATTTCATAATTGTTGATCGATGACAATGGTCATTTTGCAAAAAATTCGTAATCTGCTAAATTCATAACGGTCGATCATTGTTCGGTCAATGGTCTCGTAATAGAATTGTGATAAAATGACATTGTTGTATTGCCATTATTAAAAAACCTTACTATAAATGATTTTCGAAAAACTAGAATTAAATTTGAACATCTAATCATGCCAGATTTCATTTATATATACCTACCTATATTTTACATATTATTTATTAGTTAAGTGTTCTATGCAATCTGAAGTAGTAAGAAGTTCGTAAATAGCAAAAAACATTAAGTTATGTGTAACGCGAATTAATTTGAAACATTTATCTGTTTAGCTGTCAAAGTCAAATGAGACATTACTGCTTACTGACGTTTTATCTGTTTTTATTTCTAGCGGTCGGTGTTTTGATTTATTTTCATTTATGGGTTTTAAATTATCTTTATTATAGAAGCCTATATTATTTATTTAGCAATACAAAATGGTGCTAATTGAGCAAATTTCGGCTGGAACTCTCAAAATTTTAGCAGATTACCGCGTAAGTCAGTCATTCATTTGTCATTGTGTACGAGATTACCATTCTATGCCATTTCTTTCAATGGAGTGTCAGTGGTTGATCATTGGAAAGTCATAATGACGCCAATATATTAGAAGATTACCAAACTTGTCAAAATCAACAATTATGAGATCAATGATAGACTATTGTGACACTATTGTAATAGCAGACTCGCCCCCCTGGACACTACCCAGGACATCTATTCCATTTAGTTGTTAAGGCGTGAAAAGATTAGAACTGACAGACAGACATTACAGACATACTTAATTATTATATATTCATTTTTTACCGACATCTACCCTAACCCTGTGATGTTGTATTACGCATATATATGTTTTTTGTTGTTTTAATTTTCAAAGCATTTTATATTCCGTCATTGAGCTCAACGCAGTAGGTACTCTACGGCTCTACAGCCGGTGCAGTGCGGCCGAAACACAGTGTGTTATAGGACCTGAGTTGCGGTCATGTCTCTTTTATGGGTCCATTCGATAGATCTAGCCATGCCTCTCTGCTCTGATCTTGCCTTGCTAAAAATACCTACAGTATTTTTTTGCTTAGTTATTTAGATATGATTTTTTTAGTGAAAGGGCAATGACCTTAAGAAAATCTTAATTTCAAGATTACTCAAAAAATATAAAATTTTTAGTTTTCTTTTTAATTGATAATGATGTTGTAGGATTTTATATAACTACATGTTAAATTAGAGGGTTGTAGCTTAAATTATTGAAGAGTAAGGATTTTTTTTCAGAATTTCACATTTATTTATTTTTTTATAAAACTATGGCGATGTAGCTTTTTATTTTTTCACATAATATACTCACCACTGTTAGTAATCATATTCCAAAATTTCACAAACTAAACTAATGGGGCAAAGGAGATAAATCGTTTCTATGTATTTTAGGAATTTCTATGGAAATAGGGTTGTACGTAATAATAATTGTGACATTATATTAAATACCTAGTACATTTATCGTATCGTTTGTTATTGCATTTGAGACGAGATTCTCGCCGAGACTCGTACAGCGACGAGGGTGATAAGGAGCCGAGAACACTTAAAACAAAAATTATAAATAATAGAACGAAAAATAGTCTTGCCATAATTATTAGCAAAATATGACATAAATTTTCTTTTTATTCGCGCTTTGCTTTCGCAAAGGCCACTAATAGTCTAATATAAAAAATATAAAATTTTAATAATTTTGTATTTAGAACACAAATAATAATTGTTCATAAAAGTATTTCTTAACAAATTTAATAACACAATTTAAATACATATTCAGAAAACACTAACGCGTTTTTGCTGAAATTTTAAAACAAATCAAACATTGCCAACTATAGACATTGAAACAATAAATTTAAAGTGTTCGACAAAGAAAAGAAAAAAGTAGGAGTGTGAAATACGTTGCATGTTAATCGTAGTGCAATAAGTGACAGTTTTCGAGGAAGTATAAAATGTTCGAGAAGTATTAAAAAAGTATTATTCCATGATGTCATCATCAGAAAAAGAAAGTTTCTTCCGATGGCAGTGAAAGAGGTTCATTATCTGTTGCCATTTCCCTGGTATCACCTATGGAACTTAATAGTAATTGATCATGAAACGTAACATTTTGCATTGACGGTTTTAATAAGGAAATGACTTTTTCGGGGAGAGTTAAATGTTTCGTTTTCTTTTTTCGTGTTCCAAGGGACATAGCCGATATCAATAGATCTGATGATTCTAATGCTCGATGAAACAAGTCAAGTACTGTAGTTTTACGATCTAACTTACGTGAGTGGTGTGCTTCTCCGGACATCGTGTATGAGTATTGGGTTTTAGCATAGCTTAACGAGAGCGGACCCCTTCCCAATACCACACGATGACCATGATAAAAAAAAAAAAAAAAAACATAAAATGTTACAATCACTTACTTTGTTGACAACCCTAAGAAAATCTTTGAAAATCGATATCTCTGGTGCCCAGCCTTTGTAGCCTCTGTTTTTTTTTTAATATACATAAACATGTATACAATACGAGTATTAATACACTAAAAGAAAATACGACCATGCAAAGTTTCGCCAGAAAAAAGAAGATTATGAAATGATATAAAAAATAAAAAAACTGCTTACACGAGTTAGATTAACCAGTTATTTATACGTTAATTTGTTCCTTTCGTCATGTTCTATTATACCGCTTATCAGTTTTTAATAAAATAATAGATAGAATGGAAGTAATCACTTTTTTTGGTTTCTATGGACTTTTCTCAATTTTTTTAAATTCTCAAAAACTACTATAGGTAAAGATACCGGGATTTTTTTAAACGTTATTTCATAGGAATGTCTTTCTAATAAGCATTGAAAATGGTGATGACCGCAACTCGGCTCCCATAACACACTGTGCGAAATGCATATGGTTTTGCCTCTCTACGTTTTTTTCATGCCTATGTGATTCATTTATTTATTATAAAACGAAAAATCAAAAGCAAAACGACCACGCCACAGTAGTTTCTTAAACTACAGTATTTCAACTAGGAACAGACGTTCAAAGTTTGTACATCCATACTTGAGACTATAGCCCCTGATATAAATAGACCAAATGTAAACCCTTGATATAAAAGATACACCGTACAGTCAGAAATAATCTGACTGTACGGTCAGATTATTTCAGATACAATGAAATGAAATGATAATGATGATTAGGTATAAACTGAACTTCATGAAAGGTGTTTCGTGAAGGTGAGTTTATACCTACCTAATCTACGTACGCAAATGATTGTTCGCGGTGTAAAAAGCACTTAAAATCTTTCATTCTGGAAAAGTACGATTTTCTACAATCTACAAGTTTAATTGTCATCATTTCTCAGGAAACAAGCGTAGTAATAAATTCTGTGCTAGATCGTAAACTCGGGCAGTTTGTGAACGCATATGACTATGGTGCGGTGATATTTCGCGCCTGCTCTCTGCCAGTGACGTTTATTGTTGCAGGGATTAGTGAGCCACTAGCCAAGATTATTTTTGGTCAATGGTAAGTGCGTCGCACTGATGATGGGTACTGAGTTTGATCCCCAGGTTAGGCAAAATGTGAATGGGATTTTTCAATAAAATTTAGATTCGTGACCACAACCTAGTTCCTGATTTGTGACCGATTGATGGGAATGGTAGATATCCCGTAAGTGACATTTTAAGTGTAGTTATAAACCGCGAAAGCTTAAAACAGTGTTTGAACATGCCATTGTAAAGAACTGGCAGAATGTGGCCATCATCATCGGGAATTCCTACATGAATGTGTTGTTGTTGGCTAAAAGTGCAGCTCAACTTTGAAAATCGATCATCATTGTTACGCCATGAGCCCTTTGACCAGCCAAACATATTTTTACAACAATTCTCATCTCTTTACACCTACCACAAACTCTTGAAATCTGACGTCACTCACTGCCTACGAGCAATAGATAGTGAACACGCAGTTGATGGTGGCTGCATATCACAGCCGCCATAATTCGAGCCTCTCTCTCTGCCGGTGACTTTTATAGTTACAGTGAATGGTGACGCACTAGGCAGGATTATTGTTATGGATAGCCCTGCGGTTATTTCGCATTTTAGAAATTGAGATTTTTTGGTAGTCGGTTATGTTGAATGACTTTTTGAGTGTCAAAAACGTTTTTAAATTGTGACGGTAGCATTTTTTGCTGTTATATGTATGCCTGTGAAACAGATATGATTTTTGATTTAGATTATGAAAGGAGTAGTTTCCTAATTGGTAACTTTGTCACAATGCACTCCTATAATTATAATGTTTTATTAACGATTCATCTAAAATTCATTCTCCTTCCCATAATACTGATGAATGTAAAAGTATTTTTGACCAAAGAGCTTTTACCGGCGTTATGTAATTTTAATGCAACAAACGTCATTAATACGAAAAAAATATTCAGCTTAGAAATGCAAGCCGTAATGGACGCCTCAATGCTCGTCAAACTCAACAATATGGTAGATGACAAAAAAAAAAACTAATTAGTCCGTCAAATAGATTTCCAAAAAATATTGGACACATTTTCTTCTTTTTTCACGTAAACAAAAAATGAAGACGATACAGTGCGTCAAAAACTTGTGTGACGTCACATTTGAGTACATTTTTTACCAGAAAGTGACGTCACAAGCCGCCACTCATGATCTTTGACGCGTTTTATCTTCGTAATTTTTTATTAATTTGATAAATCAAAAAAACGTGTCCAATATTTTTCGATAATCTAACTGACGGACTAAATAGAATCATATTTTTTTTAGTCAGGAATCATCCCTATTCTGCATCCCTTTAGCGGTACAACATAATTATATTATGCAGTAGTTCATATAAAATATTCAAGAGTGATTGGAGTACCGGTTTTTCACACTGAAATTCACTTCGCTGGCTCCTAGCAATATTAAATTTTAAGTCCAACGAGAGTTTCGGAAGATCAAAACCAATATCTGATGTTATTAAATTATTTTTTCATTCATTCCCGGAAATAAAATACATGGTAATGGCATTCAATTAAAGTTAAATTAATGTTTACCAGTTTACCAGCAGCTACTGAATGTTGCCAATACAATTAAATTTCGGTGTTCTACGAATTCGTATTTTATAAGGAGGTCATTTGATTTTGTAAATCGGTGAAAGCTATAAGCCGGCTATTTTCGATAAATAATCATTATTTTATTCACAAGAGTATCGAAATTAATATCACCATTTAAAATTATTTTGATTTTAGATGTTGTGTTATATTGTGTGTGCTTATAGATGAGCCAAACAAACATATGATATTTTATTTCTTTATTTTTTGTATACCGTCAAGTAGCAAGGCTGTTATAAACAGTGGTGACATAAAATTTTAGGGCTAAATTTTTTACCAGATTTCTAAGGTCACACTATGCCCAATCGCCCATATCTCACCATGGTATCAAACAAGTCCTTCCCCTGTTCAATTTCCAAAGTGTATTTCCACCATCGTAAAAATAACGAACAAAAACCCGTGGCGCCTACAAAAAGCGAAGATCACTGACCGGATTCCATTTCAATCTAACCAATCTTCGATTAGGGGTATAATTCATTACACCAAGAAAGGGGGGCGTTGCAGAAATGAACGACAATCATCCGACCATCAATCAAACTGATTCGTTTGATTAATGAATAGGTCACCCCCGATACGTTCGCGTGAACTTTCTTTCCACACCGCCCTAAGAAATGGTTCAACTTTCGCAGTATTTCTTCGAGAGGTCTCGCATTAAATTCTTAGGTCCGAATATTAAATTTGGTACTTAGCTTATTGGTTTTGTTCAAATTTCGCGACTGTTAGTCAAGTTTGTGTACGCCGTTTGAGTGGCGAGAACCTTCTATTGTTTTTCTTTGATTTTATGACGGTGGGTTCTTTTGTTCTCGCTTTGTTAGAGAAGTCGTAATTGCATGGACGTATTGGATCGAGTTTTAGAAGTTTAAGGAGTTTAATGTTGTCATTTGTTTTGGCTTTGTTCGGTGAGAGTTCTGAGAGTTTTCTTGTCAAAGTCCTTTTGGTTCGCTTACATTTTACGTATGAACTGTTTGACCATTGTTTGTTACACAAGGTATTATTTCAATTTGAATTATTCCATTAGTATAATCTGCCACTGTATCCTTAGAGATTTATTCTTATGGCAACTCCAGCTAAATTTCTACAGCGTGTTTCAGCTGCACAACATTCCGCATGATACCAATCCAATCATATTGGCGAAAAAATAATCAGTTGTCGCATACATTTGGGTCAAGTAGAAGTATTAAAATATGATATTGGTCGCATGAAGAAGTTGTTTAGTTTAATGGTTTGTACCACACCTATAAATATCATAACAAATTTCTGATATTCGCAACAGTTTTCACATCCTAGATTTTTGAGTGTCAAGCTCAACGCTCAACGCAGGAACATAGATCAACATTTACAAACTCCTCTAAAATAATTCCCATTCGCAAGTATAGAACTCAGGAACTTGTCATTCAAAGGCGCTTAGCAAAGCCGCAAGACCAGCGAAGCGTCACCTATGTAAGCCCAAATAAACGATCCCTTTCTTCCATCCCCACAGCCGCGTAAGGTGACAGTTATCTCGGAGTTGCCAGCCAATAGTTCCGCGCTGTCAACCCGTCACAGTGTAAGTTGGAAACATAAGAGGTTTTAGTGAGTGCAGTGATGGAATTAAGTGTGCTCGTGAATTAGTTATTGTGTTGTTACTCTGTGGTTTGGGGAGATATTTTGAGTAGTTTTCAATATATGTATATTGTAAGGGAGGTCAGGTATCAAACTGGGATAGCGCATTATTTTCATCATTGAGACTTGGGACTTCCCAAAATAATTCAGTAATAATTAAAATTAGCATAACTTGTTGCCAATTAGTAGCATTATCAGCCTTTTAGAGCCCTCCACCAAACCGCACTGGGCCTGCGGAGTGGAATGGTCCCTCTTACCAAAAGAATTGTCTTGTGTCCCAGCACTAGGAACACTATAGGCTGTTTTTGCAATTATTGGATTGAATGTAACATTCTTAGTATATTTCACTCAAATTAATAAACAAAAACATCCTGTGTCCTAACAGTAAAACCATTTAAACCAATGTTTAACCATACATCTTTTAAACATCGTGAGTGTTCAATATAATTTGCTAAATTAAGCAGTTGATCTTTGATAGTCGTAACAGTTAGTCAGTGGCCCAAAAAGTCTCACAACCAGTTTTACCAAGTGGTACCGTACTACCCAGTACTAACTGGGTTGTGGAGGTCAGATAGGCAGACGCTCCATGTAAAATACTGGTATTCAGCTGCATCCGGTTACACTGGAAGCCGACCCCTAACAAATTTGGGAAAAGGTACCTAGCAGTTGATGATGGTGCGAAGATCATAAAAACACCTTCCATATCAAAAACACAATCAAAATCAGAATAACATTTTGTTCGCATCCGCCCGTATCTTCACCCCGTACCCCGCAGTAGGTACCTACTGTACAACCAAGGTATATACAGGATGTCTCATTAGCTGCGGGAGTTTGATTCAGTCACCCCGCCGCCGGTCCCGGCAATCAATACCCACCGGTTTAGCGGATGCGGGTTTTTACTCCGACAACATTTGGATTAGGATTTCCCCTTTCTTGTTGTCAATTTGATCCGGTATTTTTTTCGGAGCTTGATTTCGTGTGTGTGTCTCAGATCTTGGTAAATATGTGGTGTTTGAGGTGCGCATATTTATTAAGAATCAGCGGATCGTTTTTGAATAAAAAATGTTTTTGTATGGGTAGCATCATCACATTAAACATGCATGTTTTGGCGCTGTCACGTTGGTATTTTTTGAAAGGCTGGTTAGTTTAATAAGTTCATGTTTAATTTTAAATCTACTTCGTTATTCACCTGCTGAACATTTTTGTGGTTTAAAAACTTACCTCATTATGAGCTATATCACAATTTTGATGTCAAATTTTCTCAAACAACCATGAACTTATAGCTACGGCGATTAAGTTTAAAATCTTTTTTATAAATTAAAAAGGAATTTGACATATTGTAGAAGCTTATGTGCTGGCATTTTTACAATTACCTACAATAAAGTATGTTTTCTTTCCATCTATCTATCAAAACGGAGATGGGTAGGACGAGTTTGACACCCACCAAAAAGACCGGCAAAAGTGGTAGCGCCATCAGTGGTTCATAATTGGCTTGTATGTAAGTTTAAAAAACTTGTGAAGAATAAATAAGTGTTTGGTTTCTGGTTAGCCGATGGACTAACCGGAAACCCAAACACCCACCTAATCGAACAAAATGACTCCCCTGCCCAAACAGTCGTGCACTGATAACTTCTTCTCCAAACATCTTGAACGATAGCTAATAAACATAAGTGCTCCCCATAACACACACACAAACCATCACAAGCACACACACACGCGCACACATCGCACTAAAAGCGTCAAATCAAAAACAAATCTAAAACTACGCATCTAACTCTCATTCAAATCGAATGGAGATGGGTTCCGAATTCGTAGTAATGCTGAGATATAGGGTTGGTGCAGGCGAGATTATCTGTCTATTAACATCGTGTTATATCTCAAGGCGTTATACATACATACATAAACTTGCGCTTTTTTTCCCCATGGGGGAGGCAGATACCACATAACATAACCTGCTACGATACTTATATACTCATTTTGCCTCGTTCATACATCTAGTCATACACGTACGCCTGATTTTCGGAAGAACCTCACCACTAAAGCGTTATACTTTGTGAAATTTGTTGCTCTTGAAACGGAGAAGGAATACAGCGTGTGGAATAGGATTGAGGAAAACCAACCAATCGAAGAAATGTGCCATTTAATTGACACCAACCCGCACTGGGCTTCTTGATGGATTATGGTCCACTCCTATTCACAGAGAGGCTTGTGTCTCAGCAGTGAAAATTTTGAGTGTTTAAATGTTTGTTAGAAAATAATAAGAAGAGGAATACTAGTATTCAGCTTCATCCAGTTAGAGTTGGGTAAAGGCGAGCAGATAATGAATAAGAGATTAGAGCCAAGAAAGCATATTGTCGATCACGTCATCCATTTACATCGGATAAAAAACTAATTAAACGCAAACTGATGAAATATTAAAAAGCATTAAACCAAAATTTAAGTATTAATAAAGCCTTTGCAGCATCTTTTGCTTTCCCTATTAGTATATTTACGTAGATCTCCCCTCTTTATGACGACTATTAAGAGGATATGAATACCAAAAAGCTCTGCCCACATTTAAGTGCTCATTATTCAAATATTTTCAGTAATGTTCAACTCAAATTGGGGTATTTAACTGCCGGCCGAGTAACAAACTTCAGTCGTAAAGATATCCAAAAATGGGCGATTCAATCAAAAAAGTTAAAGGGAATCGTAAAAATTTTAGTATTATATTTTTGTAGGCAACGATTTTAATATAAGACTTAAAAACTGAAAAGGACTTGATTACAGATGAACGCCATTGTCTCGAATTCAAATCAAGGGTTTTTTTTAAAGAAATGCTATTCGAATTTGAAAATTTATTTTAAAAGTTTCGCTGTAATTAAATGAGTTGATACTTTTTTATTGGAAGTACCTAAGCCGATTTGACAATTAAGTTTCAGAAATAAAGTAAGCATTGTGAATTTGAAATAAGAATTTTTCAAATCAAATATATTTTATTTGAATTTGACCTCACTGACTGGTAGGCGTCTACTCAATATTACATTTATATTGATTTTAATAACTAAGTAATTTATTTATCTTTAACCTTTGTGTGACAACCATGGCGACGACCTCCACACAGCCTCGATTAGGGAAGATGAATTACGATGAATCACCGACCAGGGTCGCCCCACACATCTATTATCAAACAGCCATAATGGCCGCACAACGCCATCTAGTGACACGCTATATAACTTCAATAACCACCGATTAGGAGCTCGTGGCTAATAATAACAGCCAAAAACGTGTCCATCTATAAGTTAAGCCGTGCTTGCTAAGGTCAGTCGGTAGATGGGTGACCATCCATTATGCCGTTCCTCGGAAAGCACACTAAGCCGTTCTCAGTCCCGACTGTCATTTGTAGATTTGTTACAGGCAGTCAGTGCCCCGAAATTCTGGCAACCAGTGTTACCAAGAGGTACCCAGTACTAACTGGGTTGTGGAGATCAGATAGGCAGTCGCTCCATGTAAAGTACTTGTATCAGCTGCATCTGGTTAGACTGGAAGCCGACCCCCAACATATTTGGCAAAAGGCTAGGCAGATGATGGTGAATTTAACCGATTAGCTGAACGCTCGTTACTTTAATGAAATTTAAAACTTTAATTCCCATGACACGAAAATGAGGTAAAAATATTGGAAAATGTTGAAACTAGGTCATGTTATAATGATGTATATGCAATGGGTTGAAAAACATCTGATTTTGTGGATGCGAACAACACCTGCGCCTCTGAGGTAAGAGGGATAAAAATAATGAAGGTACATACGAAAATGTTTGCTTACAAATTTGCAGGTATTTACAGCATGTTTTTATCGGAGACTTTTTAGAGCTTGTGTACCAAGTTTTGGTTTAAATTATATCATGAAGTTTTAACTTAATAGTCAAGAATTTTTTTGTGTTTCTATTTAGACACTTCATTTTGTTAGAAATTCGACGTCGTAAAGTCAAAATGTCGGATAACGGGTAGCGGTTCTAAAATAGAAGTGGGCAGGACACTTGGCAATACGATACAACACCAAAATAGCTGGTGAAGTAGAACCATCACTGAATGGTGGCTGTAAGATGGTAGAGGAAGTTTTGGCACACCTAATGACATCCACCCGTTTGGCTGTAACAGCCAAACGGGTGGATGTCATTCACAAGATCGTGGGTAAGACCTGGACCAGCTTGAGGCTCATGCAAGGAAAGTATGACCCAAAAGTGCCTCAGCTCACAATGGGTACAAACAAAGCTTCCAGTGATGATAATGATGACATAATTCTGTAAAGGAAAAATCAGGATACATTATTGAACTCGAACGATTCGTATTCAAAAACATTACTGCCTAAGTTATAATCATAAACCACCTAAAAATACGAGAATAACATCCTCAAAGCATTACACGCGTACAAAAGATTCCTTTTACGTAAGCTACTTAGCGTCACACAGACTCACGAACTCACAAAGTCAGAAACTTTAAATTCGTAAGGTCTGAATGTCAGGATCCACCTTCTCAAAGTTTGTTTAGAACTTCAAACTCGGCAGGACAATTAATTAAACAAGAAATCTTTTGAAGTACGACACGTTCAGAATAGTTCAACGACTAAATTTGAATTTGCGTTTCGCATTTTAAAGAGGCTTCAAATGTTTTAGCTAGAGGAGTAAGTAGAATTTCGGCTTGTAATTTAGAAAGATTCGAGGTATTTTCATCGACAGATTTTCCGTCAGAACTGGAACGAGTGGATGGGATGCTTTCGTTCAGGAGTGGGACAGAACAGACTAGGAAAAAAGAAAACAATACTCGTATTAGCTTGAGAATAGCCAGTAAGCATAATTTCTTATGTGCAGGTCTAATGAGAAGTGTAGGTATAGCTCGATCAGGTATTAAGTTATTCTTAGAACTTTTCAAGCATGGCGCAACTGCTTATCTGACTTCCGAAAACCCAGCAACTAAGCTAAACGATATTATCGTAGGTATATACTGTAAGACCAGTTGACAAGTGATTCTGACACCCTGTAACGACTATCAAAGATCTAAAGAAGACAGCCGGGACCAATCGCTTAACGTGCGGTACGGTATGCAGCAATCCGAAGCGCAGTCTAACGGCTCGTACACATAAACACGATACGATATCGCATCGTGCTACGACGCGGCATCGTTTCACGTTGTGACGTCGTATCGTGGGAATCTATATCAAAACAAGTAACAATAAATCTGCAGTGTTCGCAGAAAATAGGTCGTATTTCCCTATTCTAAAGCACAGTAAAAAGATAAGCAATAGGTTGACTTCAAACGTAGATTCCATGCCACGTCGTATCGTGTTTATGAGTACGAGCCGTAACTGAGTATTGAATTTTGTGGCTCTTACTATTTAGCCAAGAGCCCCGCGATCAGATCAGAAAGTGGCTAATTGGGGTAATCCTACATTAATTATGTATACTTTCATATCATTTATCATCATATAGACCTCTTTATTATTTATCATAGGTACACCTCTGAGCGTGCTGTTGTGTTGCATAATAGACCCAATGCTACAAGAAAAATCCGATTTCCATTACTTTTAATCTCGCAAAATATCTAGACATAATAAAACTAGATTTTTCTAGCCTGAACGGCTCTAATCAGTTAACCCACAATGTCTACGGGATATAAATAACTAGCTTAAAGTTTAATAGAATTTCAGGTCAAATGGATTTCAGGCAAAAAAAAGGCTATCTTGGTTTCTTATATTATGTTACGGTTCAAACTGTAAATCAGACAAAACTACTTTATCATTCTTCTGCCCATGACCCTATATAATTTGCGGTCGGCGCAGCATGTCTTCTTCTTCCATACTTCTCTATTACTCTAACCACCACTAACTATAAGTTCTCTGCTCCTCACTACATTTTCCTCAGTCAATATTTATTATTTGACGGCCCGAATGGCGCAGCAGTAGAGAGGCAGATTTACGTTCTTAGGGTCCCGGGTTCGAATCCCGGTAGGAGTAAATGTTTGTGATGAGCATGGATATTTGTTTCCGAGTCATGGATGTTTAAATGAATAATAAGTATGTATTTACAAACAAAAAGTATCTATGTAGTATATCAACTATCTGGTGTCCACGACACAAGCCTCGTTGCTTAGTGTGGCACAAGATGGCGCTGTCTATAGTGTCCAGCGAAATTTATTTATTAGATTGGTTAGTTTTTTGTAACCCTTATAAAAACATTTTGCTTTGTACTGAAAACAAAATTATAACTAACGAGCTCTGTATAAAACTTATTGTAACAGAGAAAACGCGTTTCAATTTAACAACGGTTTTAACTGAAACCAGTCAAAGCTGCTTTTGACCAATTCACATTTTTGACTGTAATACAAATTATATACTTAAAGCCCCACAAACTGAAGAAAAAACCAATAAAGCTCATCATTACGATAGTCTGCTGGCATCACAAGATTACAAGAATAAATCATATCGACGCTATTTCCTACGCTTTTGCGGACCGTACAGTTTCCGACCTTTTCAATTATATTAATACCAATATACTGGAGGATCGCGACTTATTTTATTGAGACAAAAAGTTTGTCGTGCGTACTCGAGACAAAAGAGCGTCTTTAGAACTTTGGCGGCCATTGTGATATTGTGTTGGAGTGTTAGAGCGGAGGGTGGTTCTATAGTGAGATGTATCTTCTTTGGTGTTAGATTAGTAGGAGGTGTGTAGGTATCGTAATCTTTTTCTACATGCACCTAGGTAGGTACAAGAAAAAGATTATGATACCTAACTACTAATAAGTTTTCGACAAAAAATATAGGTATATGAATATATAGACTACTAGCGGATGTCACGCGGTTTCACCAGCGTAGTTCCCGTTCCCGTGGGAGTACGGGAATAAAATATAGCCTATGTTACTCAGTAAAGACGTGGCTTTCTAATGATGTGAATTTTTGAAATCGGCGCATTAGTTTTTGAGTTTATTCATTACAAACATACACATACAGAAAATACCAAATAATTAGTGTAGATGATACTCGGGAATGATGTAGCTTCCCATTAATGAAAGAATTTTCGGAGTCGGTTCGGTAGTTCCGAAGATAACCACCTACATCCAAACTTACACACTACCTCTTCTTAATATTAGTATCGATACCTATCATTTGCTTAGCCATTTTTCCAACCATGTTAGGGAATTTGAGGCAGCTACCTGTCTAGCCAAATGCCACTGAATACCAGCATTTCGATTAAAACGACTATCTATCTACCTAAGAAAATAATTGAAAATATTAAGCAAAGTCATCTGTTTCAACAAAACCATATTTACCCGAACCTTTCATAATCTACAAAAAAAAAACATCTGTATTTGAAATCAATAAACAATCATACACCTATTCATAAACTAATGTACCGACATATTATATACAAACAAACATACAGATATCACCACTTGACCTATCGCGTAATCAATCAGTTGATTCAAGCGGAATTGAATAATCAATGAAGTTACAATCGTACATCTGGACTTAATTGCTTTCCTGACCGATGATTGGTCGACCCTTTCGGTGTAACTTCGCTATCTATGAAATGTTTGACTAACTTAAAGTTAGTACTGAAAACGATTAGCTTTGATTGATTTAATTTGTAGTTTGTGTCAAAAAAAGTTCAAATTGGCAGAAAAATTTTGAAGACTTATTACTTTGCCCGACCCGGAAATCGAACCCAGGATTTAGCAGTAGCACCTGCAAACGTGAGACCAACGTCCTTGCTAATTGACTGTGTATTTATTTATTTAATGCACAACGTACACAACTAATTTTACACGCTAAGCTTAAAAACCAGTGAGTACATGACCCTGTAAGGGCGCAGCATAATAACTTGAAGCTAAAACTAATATTGCAGATTATCTATTATTTATCTAATATTACTTACATAGATCATTAGGAACTTTCACATTTAAATATTACCTATATTAATTTAACTTTTATCTAGCATTCAATTTTATTTACTCAATAGCAATAATTACAATTATGTCGGAATGTGTTACTTAGATGAATAAAATCACAATAATAGTAATAAAAATGTCGGAGTTTCGGAAGCAGCTGAAGTGGCTACCTATTCGGCAGCGTCGAGATTGTCACATTCTTTCGTTTCTCTTTTCCATTCTTCACAATTCTAAGGCTCCTTCGTATCTTCGGGAACGCTTTGAGTATCTCGTTCCTAGAGGTAAACCTTGTCGCTCATCATCATATCTTCTCCTTCGTTTCCCTCCCCACTCCTCAAGTCGGTATGATGGATCTTTCACCGTTCGTGCTGTGCGCCTTTGGAACTCACTTCCACACTCCTTGCGGGATAGCCCTTCGTTAGAGGTGTTCAAGGGAACATTTCCTGTCAACTTGATCATTATATATGTATGTATGTTTATATATATATATATATATAGGATTTTATAGATATGTATGTATATACTGTATGTATTACGTATATTATATTGTATGTTTGTAGTTTAGTTTATAAAATTAAGTAACCACTTGTAATGTTAATGCACATTCATAAGTGAATCCCTTTTCTGCAAATCTCGCTATCAAAATTAGGTTTGCTGTAAGAAAACCCAATTCTGGGTTAAGCTCGCCTTTGTACATAAGCTATATTATTGCAATTATATGTATATTTGTTTTTTGTTTGTGTGCAATAAAGAATAAAAAGAAAAATAAAACCATTACAATATTGGAAATAAGAAAAAAATGTCATACCACAACTTCATTGAACGTCAATTTTTTTTTCTTTCTTAATTTACACACATTTTCTTGTAGGTACATACTGTTGAACTGCCTACAAGAAACGGTACAAACGAAAGACTTTAAACATAGGTGGCGATATGTGAGTGCATTATAGAGACACTTCTGCTTAAACCTTCACGAATTGCAGGCATAATGTTATGTATTTATATAAGTAATAAAAACGAAAAATAATGACACATCTAATCATTGTTTTAGAACTGACGTAGGCTCCCTTGGTTTCTGAGTAGGGTTTCGGTACAGACACTGAAATTAATCTGTTTTCAAGAGATTTGGCTGGCTGCTGTCATATCAGTCAATCAATAACAATAGACAACATGGATTTGACAGCTGATTTACCGATAAGAAAGACCAGGCTTTCAGTACAAAAATTGTTGGTCTTTTTCTCAGTAATTTTTCTTTGTATAGAATACTGGCTTTGGTTCGTGACTTCTCTCACGTGGAGGTCGAATATTATCCCACGAAGACGTAGCAATGGCATAAAAAGTAGTTTTTGCCCTGTTTTTGTACTAACCCCTGGGGGGTTAGTACAAAAACTGATATCTATTCAAAAAAATCATGACAGGTTCTGCGTGCCCAAATCCGTCCAACCCTTAAGGCGTGAAACGGTCTCAGACAGATCGGGTTACTTTTCACATTTATTAGTATAGATACGATATTTTATTTATTTTATGTAA
Source organism: Xestia rhomboidea (assembly GCA_963853795.1). NCBI lineage: Eukaryota > Metazoa > Arthropoda > Insecta > Lepidoptera > Noctuidae > Xestia > Xestia rhomboidea. The sequence continues at coordinate 19,555,813 of OY970765.1, forward strand.
GAGCAGCGGTGGCCCAGTGGTGGCGGCCCCGACTTACGAACAGTAAGTCGTGGGTTCGAACCCAGACAGGCGCATTACTTTGTGTAATTTATTTTATCAGCACTGCTCTCAAAACGGTGAAGTAAACCATCGTGAGGAAACCGGCATGTCCAGAACCAAGAAATTCAAAGACATGTGACATCTACCTATCCGCACTGGGCAGTCTCGACTTAGTTAACGATAAAATCGCTAACTTTCGATTGTTAATTACTAACGAATAAATGAAGTCTCTACATCCAAGATGCGTTTCTCGCAAGCATCATTATTGCAATCGAATTTATTCGTTACTAATTAGCAATCGAAAATTGGCGATTTTGTCGTTATCTCTGTCGAGACTCCGGCTCTGAGCCCGCGTGGTGGATTATAGTCCATTCCCTCTCATAGAGAGGAGGCCTTTGTCCCAGGAGTGGGAACATTAATAGGCTGATGATAATGAAGTTAGGCACTTGTTTACAAACTTTTTTTCTTAGTAAAATAAGGCACCTTCACGTAGGTGGTGGATAAAGCAAACCTCACCTCACCTTATACAGGGATTATATCTGGAGAAGAGTAAACAATATTCTAACCATCACTAATCGGTCTAACACGATTATAATTATAAGCTCTTAGCCAGTTTACTGAAGCGATTAATTATATTCATGCTTTCTTTTTTTTTCGGATGGGAAATCATCAAATGACTCCTCCCGCTCTGAGCGGAGCAGGAGGGAGTGTCAGACTTTTACTGACTAAAACCCATCCATGTTCCTTTATCGCCCTTTGTGTTCCGGGGCCACGGTATCTCTTTCGAACAATCCCGCAGCCCCGGCAGGCATCGGCCCTTGCGGACCCCTTCCTTTTTGCTGACTCTCTTTGAGGCGCGCGTGGAACACGAACGCGCCGTCGACACGGCCTGTCGTCATGAGACGGACGGACGGCGAGCTAGCCCATAGCTCACCGTCCACAGGCCCGCGCCTACGGTGGCCGGGGGCCACCACGTGGCCACCGACGCCCGGGGCGTCTCCCGCGGCGGCCGGGACGTGAGGATCTCTCCCTCTCACATTCAGCCACCTCCTTCGCTAGCATGACTACTTCGCCGAAGGAGGAGACGGCGTCCCATTCCGTCTCGCTCCGGACCATGGATTGAACCAGGGCCGGAAGCGAGAGGTCACCGCCGCCGATTCCAGATTAGCCTGTGGGCAGAAGACATAATTCTTGGAAGATATAAACAAAACACCATGCCTGTAATTCCCGAAGTGTTAGGCAGAGATGTACTCATAGTACACAAACGTTTCACCAGTTATGTTTAAGTCCCATGTAATAGGTGGCGAGCTTATTGCTATCAACCGGGTACAGTTCTAGACTCCGTGGCTGCTACTGAAAAAATCCTGATGGAAAACCCCAATTACACTTAGTCCGACCCGGGAATCGAACCCAGAAACACGTACTCCGCAGTCGCGCTTTCGACCACTCGAACAAGAGAGACCGAGGTAATCAAAAACAGTATAATATATAAATAATTCATCTAAGCTAAAATAAACTTCGCTGTACTGTAAAATTAGGTCAATACTGAACAACTCTGTCTACAGGGTGTGTCTACAGGGTGTTTAACTGATAGTGGGCGATGGTAGTCGTCGAATAATTCTCTCGCTGAGAAATGAGGTTCTTGTTATTTTGCTTCATGTAATCCTAAACCTAACTGTCTAATACTAAACAATTAACTGGCAGAAGCGCTAGACGTGTATGAAAATGAGACCAATCTGGTATAGATTGGTCTCATTTTCATACACGTCCATCCTGCTATTACTAAGAAGTGATGCTGATTGTACTGAGGCTGCCTTACGTTCTTAGGGTCCCGGGTTCGAATCCCGGTAGGAGCAAATGTTTGTGTGATGAGCATAGACATTTGTTTCCGAGTCATGTATGTTTATAATTATGTATAATAAGTATGTATTTACAAACAAAAAAAATATCTATGTAGTATATCAATATTAACTGTGTGTGTGGCAATAGATGGCGCTGTGTGTAATGTCCAGCGTTTTTATTTATTTATTTTCATCACCATCTATCTGCCTAGCCTAGCTTTCTTCACAACTATGTTGGGGTCGGCTTCCAGCCTAACCGGATACAGCTGAATACGATTATTTTACATGGAGCGACTGCCTGTCTGACCTCCACATCCCAGTTAGTACTGGGTAGCACGGTACCACTTGGTAAGACTGGTTGTCAGACTTTCGGGCCACTGACTACCTGTAACGACTGTCAGAGATCTACAAATGACAGCCTTAGGGGCATCGAAGACCCGGGGCTGCGGGACTATTCGAAAGAGATACCGTGGCCCCGGAACACAAAGGGCGGTGAAGGAACATGTATGGGTTTTAGTAAGTAAAAGTCTGACACTCCCTCCTGCTCCGCCCAAAGCGGGAGGAGTTATTTGATGATTTCCCATCATGGGGCATGGAAGAAACTCAGTATGTAATGGATGGTCACCCATCCACGGACCAACCTAGGCAAGCACGGATTAACCTGAAGATCGACCCGAGTGGCTGTTATTATATAGCCACAAGCACAATTTCATTTTATTGCATAGTATAAAAGAAGCTTTGTTTAAATACCACTAATTTTTAATTAGTACAAAAAAATGGGGCTCTGTCCGTAACCTATACTGATCATATTTATGTAGTCAAAAGGCAAAACAACAAAATCCCATAATTGTCTACGAAAATTTGTCATAATTGGGAAACTCATAACTGAATCAATCATTCATACCAATTGCTACTAGAAAATTACCACGCGAACGTGACAGTGAGAGAAAACGATTAATGAATACTATTATGAATGGCCTGTACAATATTTCCATAAATTGAGTGACATTATGGGATAAACAAACGCTAATAACTTTGCTGTTTGTCAATATTATTTATTGATACTTTACCTATTTAATAAAAAGACCTTCTTTAATAAGCCCTTGAAGTATTTGTACTAATTAAAAATTAGTAGTGTAGGTATATGTAAGTATTATTTGGCCCCTCTTCATTTTAAAACGACAGTCAACCGTTAACTATAAAATCGAATCAAAATCAGCAAGCAACTTAATTTCCTCCAACGTTGGTCGTTTGAGCAAATATTTGCCGCAAAAATATTTGTTGTCACACCAACACTATCATAGTTTATGTACATTCTTCGCAAGTTCATCGTCCCCACATATTGACGGATTGAGAGATCATTGACTTTATATACAAGGTCATGAATGTGATCGATTGTTCTTCATCTCTCGTATCGATAACAAACGAATAGTTCATAAATAGCTATAGTAATATAATTATGAGAAAAGGGCAAGGATCCGCCGAATGTTGATTCGATACCCGACTGGTCATTTCCACCAATCAATCAAATACAAAACTACATTGCTTCTTAAGCCAGCAAACTTCATGTTTCGTCATTCCAAAAGGAAAAAAAGATGAGATTTTCAGTAACTATTAACGATCGAGGCAAACATTTTTGACAAGAATCAAATATTTTCTTATGTCAACCATAATTTTGAGATGCTAATTTTATTTTGCATAGCGTAAGCATAGAGCATCGCACAAGATTTTGGTCTCACAGACCGAAATAATGCCTGTGGTAAAGCAATTATTTCTATTTGCGTATATTTTAACAATATTTTAACCTAAGCCTGCCTATCAATAAAGATTGATCGTGCTTCTTCATTCGCACCTGCCCTTGATTTCTTATTTGACGATTATAAATGGAAGGTGCCAGATTTGAGCAGTGACTAGCCGCCATTTTTGTATTAATTGCACGGAAACAGACAGACGAGGCATCGTTAATATTATGTCTATAAATGTCAGGATTTTGTTATGACAAAGTAGGATCACTTAATTTTGTCCCTCGTTGGGTTCAGTAGGGTTCTTCTGGTGCAAATAATATTGGGAATGTCTCAAAGTTCATTTTGGTCCTAATGATCCCTAATCTATAATAGGGTGCTTTGTTATCTATAGTTATCTACCACATTTATTCAACGCATTAAAGTGGTTTAACAAACGCAGTGACAGAAATCGCAGCACATTTCATCCAAAGAAAAAAATAGCAATTTAATGTCATGCTAGATCCACTTTAGATCCAACAAATAGAACAGAGCTACAATTTCATGAATTTCGTTTTTTACGTTCATCGTTTCATTTTCGCGAGCATTTTTCTCCGAAACGTCTCAAGAATATTTGATACTGAGAAAAAGAGGGGTTTAAAATCTTATTTCTGTTCTAGCTATCCATAAAAAGGCTCTAGGGGCGGGTTAGGTCCATTTCATTACCTATCCCGAGCATAAACAAGCGCAGTTGGGACACTTTGCCCTATTGTACCACTTGACGTCTGCGTCGTTTAGTCAATACATTTGAATGGTACAGTAAATAAACATTTCGCGAATCGAAAATCGTAGACGTGTCAGCGGCCAGGATCCCACCTATAAAGTAATGTGGACCCGAGACCCTTAACCCTTTGCTATTGAATTTTATTCAACATCTCTATGTAAGGAAGTGCGTCCCTATTTTTGCGATGTGTAAGGGAATTAGGGGCCGGTGACAGGAGGGGTGTTATTATTTATTTGTTTATCTTTGCGATATTCTGAGCGTTTTGGGTAAGTGGCGGAAGGAATTGTTGATGTATTGTGGGTAGTATTAAGTTAAATAGGGCTTTATTAGGAATACGAAATGGTGGTTGTTGTGACCTTTGAAAACTAAAACGTAATTCACGTTCACCGGGATGATTTACATAAAAAAAAAACATTATTACATTAGGTGTAAATGTTTCAAAGTTTCTCAACTGTGTTGGGGTTTGATTCTAATCTAACTAGATGTAGTTGACTATTTCAGTAACATTAACTTGAATATCTAAACAATAACTCGAACCATTTAATAAAATACGCTTAAAATGCAAAAAAGAAGCACAAGGCTTTACTTGCAACTTAACCAAGCCGCAGAAGCTCTTCAAAAGAAATGAACTTAAATGAAAACCTTTTGACAAAAGAAAATCACGTGCACGAATCCCAGAAAAAACACATGATAAACGAATGTACTATTAGATAAATTCTGCGAACGTTTGTAACTGCTGAGTGCCGTAGAATGTTAGAGAGTAGGTATCTCGAGTGATAGTCTGATTCGAGAGCGGCTGTCATTCGAGTGAATTTAAAAGTGAAATTCTTCTGGTTTCATTTTATGAAAGGAAACGTTGAAGGAAGAATTAGGTTGGATGGTTGTTGTCTGAGAATGGGATGAAAAGTGAATGTTTCAATTGGCACAGTAGGTATTTTTGTAAGTATTTAACCCAGAAACATTGTGTAAGAAAAACCTACTGCGTCAGCACTTTTATAAAAACATAGATTTCCAAAAACCTTATAAGAAAGTTTTCGTCAATAAGTAGCGCTTTAGGAGCAACTGGGAGTGATTAATTAACATGATTAATGTAACTATATTAGGTTTACACGAATATAGTTAAATTAATCATGTTGGTTGGTTCGAGGAGGCACGAGAAAAGAGCACATGGAAGGAATTGGGGGAGGCCTTTGCCCAGCAGTGGGACAATACAGGCTACCATAAAAAATGTTTACATGTTTTACCATAACAATGGAACCGTGAGCGAACCATTTACACATTACTTTTCCAAATAGGTCAGATTAGGTAGGTCCACTTGCATCTACCCCAGTTATTAAAGTGCGACGCAGTGGTTAAAGGATGATATGGAGCTGCATTGCTGACTATGTTCCCTCTTCTGTCCTGTCCTTTATACCCCACTAGCACTTCGTCCGCGACTTTGTCCGCAAAACTTGTGATAGCTCGACTAATATGCATGATATAAATATAGCTTATAGCCTATAGCACCCACGAATAGTGTGAATTCTGCCAGTCAAAGATTTTTTGAATTGGATCATTAGTTCCGGAGATTACTACATACAAACTTACTAACAAAATTTACTTTTTTTATAATATTGGTATAGTAGTATATAAATAAGCTGCAATCAAAGTCGAACCGAACGAAGCGAGAAAACTGGTGAGGTTCAATTAAACAGTACTTACCTTCGACACACTGAAGAATAGTAAACCAGAGGCAACAATGTTTGCCTTTTTAAAGACTCGTATTGACGAGTATCTTTTACTTTTCAAACCAACAGTAATTCCTCTCACCTTCAAAGTCTTAACTCACGAGGAGGTAAGCGATAACTTGAAAGGTATAACTTTTATAATTCAAAGTTAAATGAAAGTTTGAATAATGGCGGAGTCCTAACCTACTTTGGAGCACTTCAAACTTGGAGCAGCAGTAAGTTGCAAATTGACGACATTTTAAAATGACGATTGAGAATGGGCCTTATGTCTTTTTTTTAATCCGCGTTTGCAAAACTGGTTGTAATTGTAATTTCTAATTTGTTAACAGCAAATAAGTACTTATTGAAAGTGATGCCTATAATGCACATTTTTATTTTTATTTAAAACAAAGATTAAAAAAATATCATGTATGTTGTAAGACATGAGTCTAGTTCATTAATTTGTTCAACATAGCCACAGGAAAATAAAGTTGTTATAAAATAATAATGTTCTCAAATAGTTAGAATTTGAGAAAAAAACAATACAAGACTTCTACCCGAATGGCGCAGCGGATCCTCGGCACGTTCTAAGGGTCCCGGGTTCGAATCCCGGTAGGAGCAAATGTTTGTGTGATGAGCATGGACTTTTGTTTCCGAGTCATGGATGTAATAAGTATGTATTTACAAAAAAAAAAGTATCTATGTAGTATATCAACTATCTGGTGTCCACGACACAAGCCTCGTTGCTTAGTTTAGCACTAGATGGCGCTGTGTGTAATGTCCAGCGATATTAAAAAAAGAGAACACAAATGAAAAAGATGTTTTAAAATCCTCATTTCACTGCTCTTATAACTTCACGCTTTAATTCTCCGAAGAGCTAGACGGAGCTGAATATGAAATGTGACATTTTTTTTAGCCTTTCATGTGTCCCACTGCTGGTTAAAGGTCTCTCCTTCTCCTCCGACTCTCCTTTCTCCTTCCAAACATCGTAAAATGTTCTATGTAACAGCTTATTTTCATAATCTAATAATAATAATAAAAGCCCTTATTTAAAAATCTTATTATGTTACATTTCATCTTATAACTACTTATGTGTTACTAATATTAAACATTGTTTGTTTATGAAAGCAAAGTAATTAAATGTTATTACTCGTATTCGACACCGGTTCCGTGATTGTCTTGCTCTTTGGCATAGGCCTCCCCAAGTGTTCTCCACGACGATCTATCCCTTGCTATCCTAATCCAACATGGTATGGTGTTATCATAATAGTAAGTCATAAATGTTGAAACATTTTCAACACAGGCGGGTAGTAAAACGTACAAATTCAAAGCGTTCTTCATTTCTGAATAAGAACAAGGTACAACCGCCACTCCGCCTAACACAATATTTTCTTAAATATGGGAACAGTAGTAATTCGCGCGTTACAATGTAGTATATCCTTCGTGTTAGATTTAAGAAAAACATGTTCCTACCGTTTGTAATGTTATTGAAACGTTTAGCCAATTGGGACTGGCTTTTGCCTACCTAGAACTCTATTTTGAATTATAACTACATTCATTTTTGAGTTTTGAAAAGCTTAAAATATGTATGATAGTCAATTCACCCATTCAGTTACTTTGATTTAAACGTTAAGATATTATAATCTTTTTGCCATCCAACGTATTAATATTGCCTTCAGGGCATTTTCTCGTAAACACCGATGCGTTTTTTGAGGCTATGTCATTCTTTTTACCATCGCCACTCCAAAAAAAGCATTTTAGTCATCTATGACAGTGAATAAAACGGTATTTTACTCACAGAGTGGATAAAAACATTTTGAATTTGGAACAACAAAGATTTGCCGATAAGAACTTTGAGGCTTTACATACTTTCCGACGCACAAAGGAAACTCGGTATGTAATGAATTAGCGATCGCCCTTCCACAGACCGACCTTGGTAAGCTTGGCTTAACCTTGAAAATCGACTCGATTGGCTGTTATTATTAACTCTCGGAAAATAAAATACTATACTTCTATTTATTTTCTCGCAGTCAATGGTTAAAAGTAGAGTACACAACTCGTGAAAAAAAAAATATCTCGGATCTTGTATCCCACGCTCCGCTCAGGATTCTACTCTAGAATCATTTTCTTTTAAATGCAAATACAGGTACTACATATTTGCCTGCCAGGGCTGCAGGACTAGTCGAAAGAGATACTGTGGCCCCGGAACACAAAGGGCGATGAAGGAACATGGATGGGTTTTAGTCAGTGAAAGTCTGACACTCCCTCCTGCTCCGCCCAGAGCGGGAGGAGTCATTTGATGATTTCTCATCCGAAAAAAAAAATAAAGGTACTACATATTTTAATTATTAATTTAAGTCTTTGCATAGTTTGCAAATTAAGTCTATTTCTCAGTTAATACATTAAATTCCCTGTTTATGTGTATTTACATCTAATACACACACATTCCGCCAGTTATTATGTAAGTCCCATGTAAAAGGGAACGAACCTAATCACATTAACCGGGCACAAATCCAGCCTCCTGGCCAATAAGAAATACCTAATGGAAAACCCTTTACAGTCCAGTTGCTGAGTTATACTTTTGATTTCACTAACAAAATAGTAATTTTCCACGAAGAAACCTATTATGCCTAGTCATGCGTCATTATAATCTTCTCGTACATTACTTCAGTTAAAATATTTAACAATGGAGAATATTCTCTTTATTTCTATTTTGATACGAAACCTGAGCGCTGTTGTCATTCGTTCTGTCTAATGGCCGTTATTTTAAAATTATGAAGAAGTTTTTTTTGTTTCGTTTTTCTTTAATTAAAAGGTGGTAGGGGTTTGTTCTCGAGGGCTTTTATTAAAATGTAACTTGAGCTATTTTATTTGACTTTTTCGATGTTCGGGTAATTTGAAACAAGACTTGTGAATTAAAAATACTACTATTAAAATTACAAAATTACATACAGACCATCCTCGTCAGATTCAAATAATATGTACCCCGATGTATGTATGTATGCGTCAAGATTTGGCTGGTACCTACTTATTCTTTTTTCTTTTCTTTGATGGTGGATGTAGGTAGTTATATCATCATCATATTACTAGCCTTTATCCAACAATGTTGGTTTCGGCTTCCAGTCTAACCAGATGTGGCTGACCAGTATTTTACATAGAGCAACTGCTTATCTGACCTCCACAACTCAGTTAGCACTGGGTATTACGACACCCCTTGGTAAGACTGGTTGTCAGACTTTAAGCTTCTGACTACCCGTAATGATTGCCAAAGATTTACAAATGACAGCTGGAATAGAGGGACCTCGGTCTTTAATGATGGTGACCCATCCTCAGACCAACCTCGGCAAGCACTGCCTAACCTCGAAGCTCGACCCGTGCGGCTGTTATTATTTACCCACGAGCCCCTATCAAAACATTTTTCTGTACAGTTCCTATAATAGTATTAAAGCCTTCATAAATGCTACGCAGTTTGATGTACCTACAACGTAAATAGGCCGTCCAATTTTTAATCTAGCTCGAGTTTCGTTTTAAATATCTTGTCTCGACGACACGATCGAATCGAGATTTAATTACGTCGATCAAGTTTCCTCGTTTAATATTGTTTAAAGGACATTGAAACTACGGAGACTGAAGGCAGCTCTGTTGCCTTGCTCTTGTTGTCTGTTTGGTTCAAACATCCGCTTATGCATACTCTGCCTATAACGTTCCTACTGATGGAACTCTGGCCTCTTCTGGGAGAGGAAGTGGACCATGATCGACCACACGGGTTCGTAAATGTCATCATCGTCTGCTTAGCCATTTCCCAACTATGTTGGGGTTGGTTTTCAGTAGAATCGGAACCTGAATACCAGTATTTTATATGGCACAACTGCTTATCTGACCTCCATATACTCCATACATACAGGTAATACGATACCCTTGGGTAGGACCTGTTTTTCTGACTTTCAGACCACTGACTACCTGTAGCCACTTTAAAAATCTACAAATGAAAGCCGGGACACAAAAACCACAGACTGTCATCTGCTACGATCCTTACAAACTCCTTTCGCCTCGTCCACATTCATACACGCACGCCGGTTGCGAGTACTACCCACCTGACTTTTCTGAAGAACCTCAGCAATAAGCTCAGTGTATCTCCTCCTAAAGCCTCCTCTTGGCGTTGCCACTCACATCGGTAAATACCTTTTGTAAGTCGCCTTTCGCTCATCTTCTCCACATGCCCAAACCATTATTTTGTTTTTTTCGGATGGGAAATCAATCGATTTCTTTTTGCTGACTCTATTTAAGGCGCGCGTGTAACACGAACGCGCCGTCGACACGGCCTGTCGTCATGAGACGGACGGACGGCGAGCTAGCCCATAGCTCCCCGTCTACAGGCCCGCGCCTACGGTGGCCGGAGGCCACCACGTGGGCCCCGACGCCCGGGGCATCTCCTGCGGCGGCCGGGACGTGAGGATCTCTCCCTCTCACGTAACGCTACCTCCTTCGCTAGCATGACTGCTTCGCAGAAGGAGGTGATGGCGTCTCATTCCGTCTCGCTCCGGACCATGGATTGAACCAGGGCCGGAAGCGAGAGGTCGCCGCCGCCGATCGTGCCCAAACCATCTAAGCAGATTCTTTTCAATTTTAGTCACTACATAATTATCTTCTTTAAAACCGCAATTTTGTTCATTTAAAAGATTTGGCTAGTAAACTCAATTTCTAGAAACAGACGAACAATGAGTATCAAAATTATAATCAGAAGTATATTTCCACTAGGAATCATACAACCTTTGTAAAAGGCGATTACAAATCGCCTTTTACAAAGGTTGTGTGATTCCCGACTAGCCCGAAGCGTTTTGTTATAATTAACGGTGCGAGGTTTCTTTCACAACGTCGTCGGTTCGTTGGTGCGGATGGGGTATAGCGAATATACGATCTGAATTATTTTGGGACTGACTATCACACCACAGCGTAACATAAAGTGAGATTTCTGTACTCGAATATCATCCTACGGACCCAAGGTGTTGGTCCAGTAATATGGTTCTCGACTTACGGGTTACTTGTGGGTTGTGGATTTGAACCCTCATCATCATCTTCATCAGCCTATTGATGTTCCCAGTGCTGGGACACAGGCCTCCTCTCTAAGAGAGGGAATGGGCTATAATCTACCACGCGGGCCCAGTGCGGATTGGTAGATGTCACATGTCTTCGAATTTTTTGGTTCTAGGACATGCCGGTTTCCTCACGATGTTTTCCTTCACCGTTTTGAGAGCAGTGGTGATGAAATAAATTACACAAAGTAATGCGCCTGCCTGGGTTCGAACCCACGAGTTACTGTTCGTAAGTCGGGGCCGCCACCACTGGGCCACCGCTGCTCTCCCTCCTCTGCTGATTTGAACCCTAGCCGCATTTATTCAATTACTTCTCTCAAAATCGTGAGGAAACCGCCATGTCCTAACCCAAAATATCAAAGACATGTGGCATCTACTAACCCGCATTGAGGCCGCGTGGTTACTTGCGATCCACGCATAGAGAAGGGATCTATGTCTCAGCAGGGTAAACGGCAAGGACCCAAGTTGATCAAACTAAGTAAATAATTTCGCCTTTTTATCAGTTATTTCTGACTACTGAATTCAAAGATTTTATTTTCTTACCCGGAGTTATTGGTAAACAAAATCATGAAAGGAGTTCTAATTTAATCGAAAATAAGAATAAAATCCAAAGATTTCCCGTAGCTTTGATCTCGCGAATTTCCTTTCGCAGTAATTGCCTGTGATTTACCATTTTACGTGGAATTCTATGAAACTGCAGCATTACGCTGGCTTCCCTTTGGTATTGGGAAGTCAATTTACCAATGAGTAAATATTAGATTTAATTTTTGCGAATAGCTTTTCATTTAAAATCTGGGATCCTTGAATCTTGGCATGTTTTGTGTATGAATGTGGATGGCTATAAGAGTAGAAGAAGACCAATGAAACAACGGATGGAGTATGTGACAAGCCTAGACAGGAGATGACGAATATAAGACAAGTGTGGAATAAGAAGACATGCTGCGCTGACCCCAAATAAACGAGTATAAACATGATGATGTTGGCATGAATGGCGTGGACTTGCAAAATATTACTTACTAGCGGACGTCACGCGGTTTCACCCGCGTAGTTCCCGTTCCCGTCGGAGTACGGGGATAAAATATAGCCTATGTTACTCAGTAAAGACGTGTGGACGGTGAGCTATGGGCTAGCTCGCCGTCCGTCCGTCCGTCTCATGACGATAGGCCGTGTGAACGTCGCGTACGTGTTCACGCGTGCCTCAAAGAGAGTCAGCAAAAAGGAATGGGTCCGCAAGGGCCGATGCCTGCCGGGGCTGCTGGACTGTTCGCAAGAGATACCGTGGCCCCGGAACACAAAGGGCGATGAAGGAACATGGATGGGTTTTAGTTGGTCGTGGCTTTCTAATGGTGAAATAATTTTTGAAATCGGCGCAGTGGTTTTTGAGTTTATTCATTACAAACATCCACACATACAAAAATACAAATCTGTCCTCTTTATAATATTAGTATAGATTTACTAGAAAATTAAATGAAATCTAAGCAGTGGCGAAAATGAATTGAATGTCATATCTTGTTTCTTGCTACAAAACCGAAAATACATACGTTAAATAATTTTTGAATAACTTACGACACTTGTAACCGTAATTACGTATTGTCATCTCTGTTCTTACCAAAGTAATGGATTTTGATACGATTTTCAACGTATTTTTTTAAGCCACACCTGTGTCTTAAAAAGGAGTTTTAACTGTGAGTTATGGGCAAGAGAATGATGATGATCTGTCCTACTCCTGGACAGAGACATAACACGGAGATACCACCCACCACTTCCACTGCCCACCTTTCCACTTCTCTCGGTGTTATGCTTCTTCGGTCTTCCGCGAGCTGCGACTCCGCCTAGCCGATGATGGTTTAGATCAATTATTCCGGAAACTGTATGTGCTTGTGTTATTTTAATAGGCATGACGACAGTATCAAAAATTTGCAAATCTATTTAGTCCGTCAGTTAGAGTATTGGAAATTAATTAATAAATGTTAATTAAATAAATTTGTACGCCTCTGGGCAAAACATAGAGGATCTATGATCTACGATCTATCTGTAACACCGCCATTGTAATTTGACCTATGTTTACAAATAAAGCATTCTGATTCTGATTCTGATTCTGGACACATATTTTTTGTTTTTGTAAATCAATAAATATTGACAAAAGATAAAACGCATCAAAACTCGGGAGTGGGGGCTCGTGACGTCAGAACTAGCTAAAAATTATACCTAGGCGTGACGTATTGAGAATTTTAAAAGCGTCATATCTTCGTCAATTTTGGTTTACGTAACAAAAGAAAAAACTCGGGACAAACATTTTTTTGAAAATCGAACTGACGGACTAATTAGATTTTTTTGGTCGTCTCGTCTAATTTGCGTATACCCAATAAAGAAATATCGATATTTAGTCAAGTAGGAACAACAAACAGTTCAAAAGCCGCCGCCTCCTTGGTGCGCAGAATACGGGCCAGCTCCAACACCGTGCTAGCGATGATTGGGGGAAGGCTTGACTGACCCTTCACCCGACATTGTTTTATTTGGTTTTAATTGATTTAATTTTGATTCTATGTAAGTAGTTTTATTTGGTCTTATTGGTTATGTCTTGGGATTTCTAATGTATATTTCTAATGTATTTTTCTAATATATTAATGACAATGGGTGTTATTTACCTGAAATAAATGAATTTATTATTATTATTAAAAGCAGGAGCGTTAGTATAAGGTTAAAAGATTAGTGTCCCACTGTTTGCATTTTCCTTGTTATATTTATTTGCGTTCTATAGGAGGTGAGCTTATTCGCATCAATAGGATTCATATAACGAACCACGTTCACGTTCGGGACGACCCGAATGGCGCAGCGGTGTTGAGGCTGCCTTACGTTCTTAGGGTCCCGGGTTCGAATCCCGGTACGAGCAAATGTTTGTGTGTCATTTGTTTCCGAGTCATGGATGTTCATATGTATAATATGTATGTATTTACAAACAAAAAGTATCTATGTAGTATATCAACTATCTGGTGTCCACGACACAAGCCTCGTTGCTTAGTGTGGCACTAGATGGCGTTGTGTGTAATGTCCAGCGATATTTATTTATTTATATCTTACTTATACTTTGGGCTGGAGGCTACTGAGGAATTTCAAAGACCAATTGATTCAACCAAAGTTTTATAAAGGTAACCGTTCACTACGGTATAACAAGAGACAACCTCGCCTGTCACACAAGTAAGCTGCTTTATGCACAGCACGCAAATGAGACACATTTTTGGTACTTCCACAGCGAGAGAAAAGTACAACTGTATTTTGAGCCTTCAGCGTTGAAAAGAATTTAGAATAGGCATCAGAATGTACGGAACTGTGACTATGTACTTTTCAACAGACTTCTAAATCAGGAGGAAGTTATTTAAGTAGTGTTCATTATAAAAACATTTTTACCAAGCAAATAAATAAGTCAAACTTCATATTGTCTTTGTAGTTTTGTCATCCAACTGTGACGTCTTCAGCAAATGCGTGTGGTAAATTATTTTCAGGGTGGTTGAGAACTTAGATGAGGAGCAGTTTTCAAATGTGTGTACTTATTATACGGTTCGGTTTCTAGTAATTCAAATCTGGCTGGACGTAGTTTGGATATTAGTTTGCCTGAGTATGAAGCTACCTAAGTATTGTTTGTTTGAATCAATATTGCTCAAGATGCTATTACTGTTTGCACACTTTGGTAATACAGTATCATAGAACATATATTATTATGTTTGTACGAGTATGTATTTTTGAGGAAAAGCCTTTGCTTATTAAAAAAAGAATGTTTTAGTATATTTTGTAGGAAGGAAAAATAATAACTGGATTTCTTTGATATTTTCTTCTTTCTACTTCTTCATTGAAATAATATTTATTCATGCTTCATAATTCTAACATTCATTGGCTGTTAAGTTTTTCTAACAGGATTTTCTCAGTAGCAGCTCAGAGTCTGTATATGTGCCCGGTTGATGGCAATGGGCTCGCCTCCTATTACATAACACCACTCACACAACTTGACCATAATTGGCAAAACATGGGTGTACTATTAATAAGGCCCGTTGGGAACCACAGACGTGATGTTCGTATATTATGATATTTTCATTTCTACATTCATATTTTCAATTATTAAACTGATGACTGATTAAGATAATTCAAAGAAAAACAGGTTATTAATACAACAATGAAGAAATTACGACTGTATTAAGAAATGTTAATACTTTAAAACTGTAAAAATAGTGCGTTATTTTTCATTTCTGTTTTGTTTTAATAAAGGTGACCATTCACTACGGTGTACCGCGTGACCTAGTCAGCTCGCAAACAATAGCACTCGCGAGGTTACCCCTAGATTACCGAACCATTGTGAGGGTTTCCCCACAAAAATATAAATACAGCTTCATACACAAAAGAAGACTAAGTAATATTTTTTATAATACCACAATAATTTGTGTTAAAAAAACTGAATGCAATAATGTAATACCACGCATGTTTTCTTCAAAGGTTTAGAAAGAAGTCGCTTTTAAGTACCTCCCACACTTCGCCAGATGTAAAAGACTCATGTCATAACAGAGGACAAGCTGCATCAACTGGGCACTAATCTAGACTCCGGGTCGCTTCCGGCAAAAACCTGATGAAAACCGGCCAAGAGCGAGTCGAACTCGCGCATCGAGGGTTCCGTACAAACTTTTAAAGGACAAACTTAACTTTGCTGTTCGATCCCTAGAAACGGCTACTGCACCAACCATAAATAATAAGTTTGTAATATCTTTTTTTTGTTATTAAATCATCATGATCTGTCAAATGACCAATTTGTTCGAGCCACCATTGCTGTTGTGTCTACTTCGTGGACAGATCAAGGGTTAAACTACATATTTACGGTTTTCAGATTTTTACCATGTGCTGTAAGACCTTGCTTTTTGCCAAATTTCGTGATTCTAGGTCAACGGGAACTACCATTTAGAATTTCGACCCAAAACCTATAGGGTACTTCCGGTTAACCTAGAATTGTCAATTTTGGTTTAAAGCAAGGTCTTACAGCACAAGGAAAGGAAAAAGTCCGAAAAATAAAAAAAGTTAATAATTAAGGTAAATTTTGGTACTTACAAGTTTTCCCGAAACTCAAAATTTGCCCATATATTTTTATTGTGTTTACTCAGGACCTTGATTTTTATACACCTAATAGGGACTATAGACCACAGTATCTGGTACAAATTTAACTTGCTAGGTCCACCCGTTCCTGAGGAAATCGGTGGTGACAGACGGATAGACGGACAGACGCACAGAGAGACAGACGGACAAGAAAGTGATCTTACAAGGGTTCCTTTTTTACCTTTTGAGGTACGGAACCCTAAAACCGCTATAAGATAACACTACCCGACTCGGGAATCTAGCGCAGAAGATCATACTCTGCAGCGAGACCGAAGGCACCTTAGAACCCGATTCTTGCCGGCTTCTTTTAGGGAACAACCATTTAACGTATTGGCTACTGTAGTCAAATAGAATATAAATAAAAAAAAATGGAAAAAAATAGAATACACATTAATTTGAAGTTTTGCCTTTTGCTCAGCAGTACCGCGTGCGACTAGTAGACTTTTTTTTTTTTCGGATGGGAAATCATCAAATGACTCCTCCCGCTCTGGGCGGAGCAGGAAGGAGTGTCAGACTTTTACTGACTAAAACCCATCCATGTTCCTTCATCTCCCTTTGTGTTCCGGGGCCACGGTATCTCTTTCGAATAGTCCGGCAGCCCCGGAGTCCCACAGCCCCGGGCGACTAGTAGACTTAAGAGCTAGTTTAAAAATTTGATGTGTATTTAGAATCTAACGCGTGGTTATGCTTACACAAAATAATAGCAGATTATGGAAGATTTTGATGTGTGTAACAATAACAAGAATATATCGAAGTTTTGCTTGAGTAGACAATGTCGACATATCGTATCCACATATTACTTAGTCTGAACAAACATGTACCTACGTTTCATAGCGAACCAATTCTAATCAATATTAGTATTTACAGTTGAGATTGTTATGATATAGCTGTAGTATGTTGGGTACTACAGCGTGTAACTAAACCACAGACCACTGGCTAATAAAAACTATTTCATAACATTTAATTATTGATTATGAATAAAAGAGAGATCATAATTTTATTTAATTGTAACAGAAATAGAAGATGACTCTGAGCTTTCTTCCTGTTGTCTTAGTTTTGGATGTAGGGATCAACTTTCGCGGGCCTGTGGACGGGGAGCTATGGGCTAGCTCGCCGTCCGTCCGTCTCATGACGACAGGCCGTGTCGACGGCGCAGGAGTGTTCCACGCGCGCCTCAAAGAGAGTCAGCAAAAGGGAAGGGGTCCGCAAGGGCTGAAGCCTGCCGGGACTGCGGGACTATTCGAAAGAGATACCGTGGCCCCGGAACACAAAGGGCGATGAAGGAACATGGATGGGTTTTAGTCAGTAAAAGTCTGATACTCCCTCCTGCTCCGCCCAGAGCGGGAGGAGTCATATGATGACTTCCCATCCGAAAAAAAAAGGGATCAACTTTGGAACTGCTGATCCGATTCCAAAAATTCTTTTACTAATGGGAAGCCAAAGTATTCCCGAGTGACATAAGCTATATTTAATTTCGGCCATAACATAAGCGAACCACGGGCAAAAGCCAGAACATAATACAGAATATAATAATATATAATAATCAATCCAACTGTCTAGCTGGTTCTGTTTACTCCAATATTAAAGTAATAAAACAATGTATCCTATGTTTGCACAAATAAACAATGTTCTTTAGGAACATCAAGTTAATATATTTGTAATATGAGAGGAAATAACGATTTTCCTGTTTGTGTCCTTATCATTCATGATTTTATGGAACATCCTTTAAGATAATTCGAAGGAAAACAAATTGTTAATGCAATAATGAAGAAATTACGGCTGTATTAAGAAATGTTAATAGTTTTAAAAGAAAAACTTGGTCCGAAAAACGTGTAAATTAATGTTTAACTTTGCTTATTCAAAATCTATAATGTTTTTTTTAAGTATCTTAAAAACAGACCACTGCTTTCACTTTAATAGTGGAACTCTTTGCCTAGGGTATACTTAATATCTTTAAAACCTGCAGTGGTAACCGCTTGTAAGTTACAACTTACGAGTTGCAGGTCATATGGGTTCAAACCATCCTGTTCTAGAAATAAAAAATCGAATGCATGTAACATCTACAAACCGGCAAGGTCTGTATTGTGGATTACAGTCCATTCTGTCTCATGGTGAGGAGCTTGTGCCCCAGCAGTGAGGACATACCTATGTAATTATGAGTCAAAACCTATCGACCACGATGATTTTAAAGCTGTAAACATTTTCCCCAACTGTCTAGTATACCAATAAATGCAAAATCACCATATCCTAAACAGTTTCACACGCACGCAACCATACAATAGCTGTGCAATAAAACGTAACATTCAATAACACGTCAATGTATTTCCTCTCCTAACAGCCGTTATGAATATCAATGAAAGAATTCGCACACATTCCCACATTCGCTGCAAACTGAAATAACAAACGACTGTTTTCTGAATAAAATAAATGTCGGAGTAACGTGGTGGGTACTGTCGCACGTCGTAAAGTTATGTTAAGGTTTGAACTTACCAAAGCGTAACAAATGCAAAAATCGGAATTATATTATTTATACATTTCAAAATTGGGAAAAATGTAACTTTTATTTTTAGAACATCTTTTATTGAAGTACTAAGAGCTTAATGTACAGTCCTGGTCTTTTCCGCCTGATCAGTTAAATTTTTTATCGCTTAAATCATGCGGAGGCGCCGAGCCACTCCACCTTAAACTTTAGGCCTAAGGAAGGCGTCAACTTTGGCGCGCAAAATAACAATAACTCTCGTTTGGCATGTGTCGCCGATCGGTATTTTTTCATTAATTATTTATATATAAAGTCAACGGGGAAGGGACAGAGAGCGTTTCTATGTTTTAAGTGCAAGGAAAAATTTGCTTAGTGGTGATCAGGCGGAAGTGTCCTCGATAGTACAGTGGCAAATGTCATGCCCGCTTATTAACCCACGCAAAATCAGTGCTAACTTTGTTTTGATTACAATTAAGGCCCGTTTTCAATAACTTACTTACGTATAACTGTCAGTTAATCTGTCACGTCTCACAACTATCGGTGTTTCTATAAACAAAGTTAGCTTGAAATATCCTATCGGCGTCACCTACCTGTCACTTGATTCATAGAAAAATCAAAGAAAGATTTTCTGTTACGTTTTGTTTCTAACCGAACGGTTAACAAAATGTCAAACAGACAGAGATAGCAACCTACCGAAACCGAACAGTAAGTTTTTGAAAATGACCGTAAATCTAGTTAACCTTAGATTTGCATAGTAGTACGTCTTTCCATATTTTAAGGATAGAGTTCTCTGATCATTTCGTTATCTATCAAATAAGATCCATATAAACTAAAAATAATTTGATAAAACTGGTTAAAAAGTAAAAGTTTTATCAATTTTTTATTTATTTTTATTTTTCGTTCCACCGATAAATACAGCCTGGGAGAGGCACCGACGCACAAACGATTAAACACATAATTCTTAACCAACATCGAAATTTTTTATCGGCAACTTAAAAATACCACAAAAAAAAAACTGATTGATAGTTTTGCTAAGGGCTACCTATACTATTTCCCTACTAGTGCGAGCGAGAGATAAATAGTCTGTCTCGAGCGCACTAGTAGGGAAATAGTCTGTCTTAAGACAGTCTTGGCTATAGTGTGCGGTAGCTATAAGATAACTTGCATGTATTCTCTCGCAATTTTTGTTTATTATAGTCATGATCATTATACAAAAATGGCAAAACAGCCGAGATCAACACGTCGCTTGCAAACACCTCCAATCAGTACAAATTGGTCACATGGAAGAATGACTACACACTATTACTGTGTCAATAGTCAAGTGGTGTTGCTTTGAACATCAAGAGATCCATTAAAGTGATTAGTAATCAATCAATTGACGATAGACCGTTCAACTCTGATACAGAATTCATGTACTGGTTAGTAGTTATGACCTGCATGGGTGGTTAACAAACTAGAAGACTGTTTGAATAATAATATGATGTGCATCTTTAAAGTTAATAAAAAAACGTTATTGCATAGCTTTTTTCCGCAACAACGGAAACGTACTTCCGGGGTAAAAAATATCCTGACCGTGTGCCGGTCAGTCGTGAAAACTGACCAAAGCCACACCCAGAAATAGCCCGATGACAGAGTTAATTTAGCAATTAGAATGTGCAGATAATAAATATTATTCGTGATGGTCCATTTTATGTTATAAAAGTAGAAAACACTTTCCACGTTCATTATTAAAAAAAAAAACTCCGTAAAACACCGTTTCCAAAATACATTTTTTTATATTTCTGTAAAAAAAAACATACGTAACATAAAAATACTAAGCGAACGTCATAAAATAAGACTCCCTAAAGCTACATGCTCACTAGAGCGTAATTGAGAACGACAGCGACGTTTTTGGTTGCTTTATTCGGTAACAAAGTGGGAAGGTATCTTTTACCGAAATTGCATTCTAGATAATCATAATTGGAGACCTCGTCGGTGCAGAGAAATTAATTTGGTTGCGAGTTTTACGGTTCAGTTGAAGTAGGTCAAGGTGACGAACAAAAAGGTAGGTATGTGTATGTTGTTTCATTGCTAGTGAGATAAACATTGTATCATTTTGCGGTTGCTGCAAACCAACTTGAAATAGACCAATGAATACGATGAGAAAAAAAAAAATCTTTGCTTATTTTCTTTCTTATTTACATTAAGTACAAACTACAATATAATTTCATGATCTGTCAAATGACCATTTTGTTCGAGACACCATTGTTTAACTATTGTGTCTACTTCGTGGACAGATCAAGGGATAAAGATCTATAAAATATGTACAAGTATCAAAAGGGGAAAAAAATAACAAGGCGTTATGAAATTCGTCCACATCGCTGTCAATAACAAAAGAATAATGCCCAGAAGGTTGGCTGCAATGCCACGTTGGATGGCAATGCTCATTCTTTGGCTAAAAAATAGGCCCGCCTTCTGGTCACGTGGAGAGTCGATTATTTTTAACTAAAACTTCATAAATATCAATATGTACACTTACTTCACAAAATGCCGTTGGGAAATTTTTGAGTATGAAGGTGAATCCGAATAAACAGGTTGTAAACAGACCCTTCAAGATGCCGTCAACCAGGCATTCTGTACATCAAACTAAGTAACTTTACGCAAAAATGTTTGCTGGGAAACGACTTTTTTTTGGGGTGAAAAATCATGTTTTGTGGTGTGATGGACGGATTGAATAGTCGTGAAGGTGTTTAAAGTAAAAATCTTACTTTAAAAACGTATATTTAAAAAAAAAAGATGGAACTTTGACCCCTAATATCTCCGTAACTAGACCAAACTAGATTTTCCCTCATTCCATTTCCGTTTACTTTGGGATGGCACACCATGCTTTCTTCTTTCTCTAATAGTCGTCATGCCTTTGGGGTTTAAAAAGACCCTTAACGAAACTGAAAGGCACTTGTTCTCCCCGTCATTGCGATTTTTTTTTGTTCTACACCATACCTGGGAACCTTCTAGTTACAGTACCCGGCAATAAATATTTCACATCGACCTTTGGAAAGAGACAATCGGCTAATTTCGGCTTCGTAGAGCGTTATCTCTGTCGCACACTACCTATGTGACGTTTGTCAGTCGTTGTTCAAGTGCGATAAAGTGCGGTCGCGTCCAGTTCAAAATATATATTAAGAGTTGTTAACACCCCCAAATTTAAATAATTTAAAATGGCACAATGGCATCTGTGGTGTTTAATAAATGAGTTATGCGTGCTGTGGTGGGGATGCACGCTAGAGGGAGCGCGGGCCAATGGACCGAGCTCTGTCTAGTCTGAACGGTCGTAGCGACAGCACGTCTAACGCCGTAATATTGGAAACAGTGTTTTATTTGTACAACCCTGAACAAAGACACCACACTGATATATGGTGGTTTTACTCTAAACCCTAACTAGTGTACGCAGAACACCACAATGGCGACGAGGATAAAACTACAAAAGTGAACGTGTAAATACAGAGTTTGTGTTTTTAAGTGTAAAAGTGAAAGTGTTTAGTGAAAGTGTGTTTAGTGAAAAAAAAAAGGGAAACCCGTAGTGAGATAGTGAAATAATAGTGTTATAATAACTAAAGGAATACTAAAGTGCGCGCCACAATCAGTGTAGTTCTTTAGCTATGATAAAACAGCTCACGTAAGTCTAATCACCATATTTAAATCATTGTGTTATTACAATTACCAAACAGATGCTATGATTCAAGTAACCAAAACAATTTAAAATGTAACGGAGGCGACATCGACAACAGCCTATAGAATTTCTCATTTGTTTACGATGGAATGTGCTATGACTTATTAGATCGGAACACAGCTGTACTGCTAACAGTTTTTAGAAACGATTAACTTGGTTATTTTATTAGTAGTGATTCAAAACATAATGAAGCAAGTAAGCTGGCGTAATGCCTGGTTATTTACTGACACAAAAGAAATAACAAAGCTATTTTTTTTGGTTTTGTATAGCAGTACCTATATACAGATAAACTGATCATTAAGACATTATCATTGTAATGATACGGAAGCAGCATAGCTGGTGATTTAATTGATACTGTTTAACAATATTCAGGGGAATTATATCCTCAACAGCATTATTGGTGATTAAATTGACGTGATAAATGTGAGCAATGTAAAGTAAATCACACACATTCATTGGCTGAATTGAAGCTTTTAAGCAGTGATTTGAAATTATGTGAGGTACAGTTTCAAAAATTATAACGGTCGATCTTTGGGTTGAGCCGTGTTTGCCTGGGTTGGTCTGTGGGTGACTGCCCATTACATGGTTTCCTCCGTGCCTCGGAAGGCACCTTGAGCGTTGGTCTCGCTGTCATTAATGATCATTGGATCTTTGACAGTCGTTAAAGGTAGTCAGTGCCACGAAAGCACAATAACAAAACAATCACCAACCAGGCGAACACGGGTCTAAACTAAAAGTGAGTCGTTGTCAAACTGTCGGCCTGTGCTCGCCAGCGTACGGTGGTACGCTGGCGAGTCAACTAGTGTTGTTAAATGTGCATATTTCAACATTTCGCTAGTTATGTTTAACCAAGTCCCAAGAACATAATAAGGGGACCTGCAAAATTTAGTATTAATCGTGATTTGTTTATTTTTTATTTCCGTAATTTTGTTTATTTTGTAACTATTTAACTAAATAATTACATAAGTCTTGAAAAGATCGCTTTTAGTGATAAGACCGCCCATTTTATCACCCTGTGTAAAATGTTACTTGTATGGTGTACATAAACCGATATTATTATGTAAACACGTCATTGTACTCAGGAAAACAAACAACTTTTACCATGGCACCAAACATGGAAAAAAAAAAAAAAAAAAAACTACTGTTCAGTACATGAATATTCCATTCTGTTCTATGAAGCATGTAATCATTCTAAAATACATTATTACGTACAATACAAATCAGTATTTAATTCATTAACTGTTAGCGGAGTTAGTCGAATACTGTTCATTGTGTTATATTTCGATCCACAATTTGTTATTAATATATGAGATAGGTATTGTTACATAAATAATATCGCATATGCGATCGTCTGCGATAAGCTGAGGAATGTGATTGTGCAGCATGGATCGATGAACTGAGTAATAAAAAAAAAAACTAGTACTTACGCCACTTACTCAAACGACTGAATGTCGGAACGTAGTTACGAAATTTAGTTGTTTGATTCGACATTAATAATAAAATATTATATAAAAAAAAAAAGATGAAATACGTCGCACCTACAAAAAAAAATATATATATATTTCGAAAGAAATTCAGAAAAACAAAAAATAATTAAAAAATAAAAAAATTGCCTAGATCAATTTCTATAATTTAATCAAAAATTATTTTCGATCAAAACCTGATGTATCACATGAAAATTTTGACCAAAAACTAACGTGCCCTACGAAAACATTCCTCGTAAATTCCAGTTTTAACCAAGTACCCCTTCGATAATTTCGAAGCAATGGAGGTAATTATTACCTCACCAATTGTTAAAACTGAACAAGTGTCATGAAATCCATTAGGGCTAATGATAATTTTTGACGAAATGCATTTTGTGGTGTCATCAAAAACATATTAAGGAATAAATACGATGCAAGTACCTATCGTATATTCCCTAGCTCCGACGTGTATCATTTCAAGTGGCCGTTTTGCTTAGTTTACACTTGACAGGCACTTATAATAGAACCCTTGGTGAAACTTTCAAACTACAGTTTATTTAAGTGCCACGTTATCGGTACCCACAGAACTCTTTGCTATTGGCTGGATACGACCAATGCATGGTTAAAACTTGGTACCTGTAGGATTCTTTTGGAAAAAAAAATACTTAAGGAGCACTAACGTCTTGAAGAAAATAATTTAACCTAATACAAATTCGACGAGACAAGTTTTAAATGTTTGCTGTCGTTCAACTGGTTTAAGAAAGAATATATTGATTCTCGTGATACAACAATAATATAAAACCATGACAGGAGTAATCTAAAACCGTGAAAAGGCCGTTAAACAGGTTCCACGATGGTCAGAATACAAAGGCAACAAGTACCCGCCTTAATAAAATTGACATGCAACCAAATATCTCACTATAGAGAGGTTAACATATAACAAAGCGACTGTCGGTGGTTGAAGCCTGCAAATAATACAAATCGCATAAAATATGCTACAAAGTAAAAAATCACAAAGGTGATAAAATGCCTAAATGTGGCAGCAAAAAATCACAAAGGTGATTAAATGCCTAAATGTGGCAGCAAAAATCACAAAGGTGATAAAATGCCTAAATGTGGCAGCAAAAATCACAAAGGTGATAAAATGCCTAAATATGGCACCAAAAATCACAAAGGTGATAAAATGCCTAAATGTGGCAGCAAAAAATCACAAAGGTGATAAAGTGCCTAAATGAGGCAGCAAAAAATCACAAAGGTGATAAAGTGCCTAAATGAGGCAGCAAAAAATCACAAAGGTGATAAAGTGCCTAAATGTGGCAGCAAAAAATCACAAAGGTGATAAAGTGCCTAAATGAGGCAGCAAAAATCACAAAGGTGATAAAATGCCTAAATATGGCACCAAAAATCACAAAGGTGATACTGGTCCCGGCCCTGCAATCAATGCAGATTGCATAAAATGTAGTTTCAATGGTATTACTAAAAGTACTGCAGAACAAGAGGAAAAAGAAATACATAGATGATTGTGTATATGTATAATATTTGTGCATATACATAGACATCTGTGTCGAAAAATATATATGTAAATGTGTGTGGAAAAAATATATATGTGTATGTGCTGATACATAAATAGTCAGCAGTGAAAATACTATTAGGGAAGAAAATAGTGCTGACATCAAGCTAAATGTGAGTGTGGACTCTCAAAATTGTGACATAACAAAATGCTAATATTTAGCAGCCGAGTACTAAATTGCACAACAGTAACAAAATTTAAAATAACCACAGTTTCTTCTTTCTCAATACATTTGAGTGCTAATCTTGCAAAACAACAAGCACAGTCAAATTAGAGAAGCCAAACAAGAAAACCAAAGCCAAAGAGCCTACATCTTGGGTCATTTATTTAATTCTCGAGTAAAAGTGGGTCTCAAGTCAATATTACAAATTGAGTTAAGCCGAGCTACACGATAATTGACAAATGCTTGCACTGACTGGACAGGTCCACTCAAAACTGTGTGGTTTTTTCTTCAAAATACCATATCAGACACTAATATGCATAGTCCTCGTGTGAATTGAGCAATGTCTGTAGTGTAGTTAAAAGAGACTATGACCTCTGAGTTTGTTTCGGCTGTTTCTTCTCAGAGTAGTCAGGTACGAAACACCGGCTCCATCTAGTTTAATAAAATGCCGTGCTAAAGTGTTTATAAAAACCTACTTGCAAAATAAACATCATCAATCCATCAAAACTAAAAATTCAAAGATATTAAATTAAAATCACTATTTCATTTTATGATTTTATGGAACAATTCTTCTACTTGTCAGTTATAAATGAGTTCCATTTCATTGGGAATCAAAGAAAATAATAAATAAGACGAACTGGAAAAAATAACCTCATTTAAACCACTCGAGAAGTTCAAAACTTACTATAACTTGATTATGAGCAAATAAGTTAAGATTAAATCAGCCATTTATTTTATAAGCAAATAAATAAATAAATCAATTTATTAAAACACAAGTTACAAATTATACAAACAAGCAAACAAAAGCAGTGAATTATAATTAACTAAACAATTTGCACATTTGTCAATAAAGACCCATATTATTGTGTGTTAATATGTTATTAGCAGTTTAATCTTTTGTAAGCTTTGAAAGGCGAACTGCTAGCCTAACAAAAAGTCTTTATTTTAGTGTGTTAATGTATCTTAGGATAAGTGAATTTTGTTAGTGTTAATGAACATTAAAAAAAAAAAAAAAAAAAGTGATGAAAAGATGAACATGCGTAATTCAAATAATTCATATTAAAATCATCAGTGAGTGATGGCAATCAAACAAAAGTCATAAATCATTCAGAAATAAAATAACAATAACAACCAATAAAATGAATATTAAAAACAAAAGAACCAAAATCAATCAATCATTCAGATAGGAAAAATAAGATAAAATATCTTATTATTATTTCTTTATATTTTGTAAAGAAGAGATGTGGTGTTTAATAAATGAGTTATGCGTGCTGTGGTGGGGATGCACGCTAGAGGGAGCGCGGGCCAATGGACCGAGCTCTGTCTAGTCTGAACGGTCGTAGCGACAGCACGTCTAACGCCGTAATATTGGAAACAGTGTTTTATTTGTACAACCCTGAACAAAGACACCACACTGATATATGGTGGTTTTACTCTAAACCCTAACTAGTGTACGCAGAACACCACAGCATCTTTAGGAAAAAGAGGGAAACCTTTACGAGGTCAGTCACGCGAAATTATCTACAATGTTTATAAATATTTTGTAACCGAAACTGACAGATTTAAAAAAAATGAAGATGAAAATGTAAGTTGTTATTTTAAGAAGGTTCAAGAGCGAGTTGCAAATGCCACTGGAATTTCAAGAAGAACTTTGAACAATATATTAAACGAAGTCAGTACTGAAACACATTCTACTGAAATAAAGTTCAGCACTCCAAAAAAAGGGAGACCAAAACAGCAATTTCGTTTGCATATGGACGATTTTGATTATGATGTTGTTCGAAGAATGGTGTATGATTTTTACTTACGATTTAATGAACTGCCAACAATAAAATCATGAAAAGCTAAATTATCTGAAGCTATTAATTACAATGGGTCTGAAAAGACGTTGAGAAAAATACTTCACGAGATGGGATTTCGGTTCACTAAAATAGAAGATAATCGAAAACTTCTAATGGAAAAGCACGATGTAAGTCTCAAACGGATGGAATACCTCGATAAAATACGCAAATTTCGCGAATCAGGAAAAAATATCGTCTACATGGATGAGTCTTACATACATACATCCCACACTAAAGGGAAATCTTGGAGTGATGACAAGAAAAAAGGAGTAAAAAAGCCAATTTCAAAAGGTCAACGTTTGATAATAGTTCATGCGGGTAATGAAAAAGGCTTTGTACCCGGTGCCTTTTTAACGTATAAATCCACGGACACTACAGGTGACTATCACAATGAAATGAATAACGATAACTACGAAAAATGGCTGGTTATTCAATTAATACCAAATATACCCAGTGATTCTGTTCTAGTTATCGATAACGCACCCTATCACAACAAATATGTTGAAAGACCCCCCAACTCAAACACCATTAAACAGGAAATGATCCACTGGTTAAACAGACACGAAATTCCAGTAGATCCAAAATTAACAAAAACCCAGATTTACGCTATTATATGTCAGCACAAGGAGGGGCATACAGAGTTTTCCGTGGACAAAGTACTTGCCGAACATGGGCACACTGTGTTGCGATTGCCACCATATCATCCGAATTTTAATCCAATAGAAAATATATGGTCTCAACTGAAAGGCTATGTAGCCTCTAGAAATGTGGGTAAGAATTTAACTACAGTAAAAACATTATTGACTGAAAAAGTAAACATGATCGGGGCTGAAGATTGGAAAAAGGTTTGCGATCATGCAATCAAATGTGAGAATGAATATAGAAGCATTCAACACGGTTTAGACAATTACACTGATCGACTAGTGATAAATACGGCTGACAGTGACAGTGATATTGATCTCTTTGAGAGCACAGATAGTGAAATGGAAGTAATTGAGAATTAGAATTATTATTATTTTTATTACAATGTCTCATTTTAACAATATGATTAATGTTGTTTATTATGTACACTACAGCTGTAATTTTCCAAAATAATTAAATACGAAAACATAATGGGAACATGTTTTTTTTATTTTATTTTACCCCAACCTAAAGCCATCACTATAGAAAAATTGGTGTATTTTATACAAATAATAATTATCAAAAGAAGCAAATCATAATTGTTTTAACAGCTCCTAATAGATACCGGACTGTTTGTATTTCGTGCGAGAGAGATAGCGCTCTACGAAGCCGAAATTAGCCGATTGTCTCTTTCCAAAGGTCGATGTGCAATATTTATTGCCGGGTACTGTACGGAGATATTGGGTGTTCCAACTTTTTGACAAGATTTTTTTTTACAAGTTTTAATTTAGGATTATTACTTTAAACATCTCCACGACACGCGTACTATTCAATCCGTCCCTCAGCACAATGTTTTGAGGGCGTTACATTGAGTTCTACCACAAAACATGATTTTACACCCCAAAAAAAAGTCGTTTCCCAGCAATAATTTTTGCGTATAGGTACTTTATTTGATGTATAGAATGCTTAGTTGACGGCTTCGTGATGAGCTTTTTTACACCCTGTATATAAATAATAATATAAAAAATGAGTTTTGCCCTTTTTCAATAACACTGAAAATAGTTTGCCTTTAGTACCGTACGCAATATCCAAATTAGTCTGAAATCGACAATCCGGTTTGAAGAAAGAATGATAATTAAATGATAAAATTTAAAAATAATGCTTTAACAGTACAAGAACGTGCTCTGTACTCAGACGGCTACAAATACAAATCATTTATTTGCATAGCATAGGTTCAGAGGATCTTACAAAAAGTTCATAACACAGGCTGCTATTATAAATTTAATCCATCCGCACAACTATTGTAATCCACAGTTATCTCGATAATGGAATTACTACACGACCTATATCTCCAGATAAACCGATATCCATATTGACATAATACAATTCCGACCAGCTGACTGATATTGCAACAATAGCGTCAGTTATTGAATATGGAGGCGGAGGCGCGTTTAGTGGAATTGGGCTTAATCACTTTCGGTGCTGCGCCGGTAGGGCCGTACTCTGTCGATTGACATTTGATGTACGGGTTGTAACGTTAATTTAGATGGGAGTGGTAATCTGTGAGTTATGGACGTGTAGTTTGTATTTATGCAGGGTTTAGTGTAGCGTGTTTTTGTAAAAAATGATGAATGATCATGGACGCAGTCGTTTTTATGACATGGTAGTTTAAATAAAAATGCGCACGAACGTTGTAAGCCTAATAATTAGAAGTTGTTCAAAAGTAATTTGAGGCGCGGACAAAATCTAAATCTACACCGCCATCTTGTTTGTTTTTTGAATGCAGTTTCTTTATTGTTTCGTGTCCGACTGCTGCGTTAAAGCTTTCCCTTCCAAACCTCACTGTCTTGTACAGTTTCTGAATTGCGAACATGATCATCTTTATAACACCACCTTCTTCACGAAGCACAATACAGTTTAGAAACAGCAAGTACAGTGCCATTCGAGTGTTAAAAGATCATTCGAATATTATATACTTTTGAGTTCTACGAAGGCAGTGAGTTTCAAAGGAGATCCAACACTTTTTCAAGCATTTAATTGGTACAAAAAACCCTTCACGAAGCCGAAAGGTACTTGTTCTCCCTGCTATTGCGTTATTTTTTGTTCTGGACTATTACATACCTTGGGAACCTTCTATTTACGGAGAATATTGCAGGTCAAAGTTACAAAAAATTAACGTTTTTTGTTAAAACTATATTTTTAACATATCCATGGCCCCTGTACTATTCAAAGCATCTTTCAGCACGATGTTTTGATTGCGTTACATTGAATTCTACCTTAGACTATGATATTTCACCCAAAAAAAAGTTTCCCAGTCTTAAAATGTGTGTTTTTAGAGTTACTTAATTTGACGTACATAATGATTGGTACACAGCTTCTTGAAACCCTCCGTTTATATGTTGTAATATATACAGGGTGTTAACCACCTCATCACGAAGCCGTCTACCAAGCTGAACTTAACTTAACTTTACATCAAACTAAGTAACTTTACACAAAAATTATTGCTGGGAAACGACTTTTATTTTTTGGAGTGAAAAATCACGTTTTGTGGTAGAACTCAATGCAACGCACTCAAAACATTGTGCTGATGGCTGGATTGAATAGTGCAGGTGTCGTGGAGGTGTTTAAAGTAAAAATCTAACATTAAAAATTGTAAGTATTTTAACAAAAAGTTGTCAAAAAGTTGGAACTTTGACCCCCAATATCTCCGTAACTAGAAGGTTCCCAGGTTTGGTGTAGAACAAAAAAAACAATCGCAATGACGAGGAGAACAAGTGCCTTTCGGCTTCGTTAAGAGTGTTTTACACCCTTTTTAGTAAACAAGCAAGAGTTGCTTTTGCTTTCCGAAAGTGCAAAATTTTATAAAAAAAAAAGTACATTGGTAAAGATACACCTTCAAGAAGTCCAATTCATAACAAGACAATTCCAAATCCCCAATTAAAAAGGGTATCCATTAATCTGCGTGTAACACAACGTAATTTAATATGATAATGATCTAAGTACCCAGTAGGCGTGTCGCCCAACATTTGGGTGCTCCGGACTCCCAACTATTCCAATTTCGACAAGTTCGGAATTTCCGATCGCCTTCACTTTAGATTCTAAATAAACTAGTTCTAAAACCAATCGGGTTTAGTTAATGAGCGTAGTTTTATTTAATGGATTTTTTGTTGAAGGGTCAAATATTTTGGGGTTTTAAGTTTTGGGATTAATTAGGGAAGTTGTTTTGTTGTTGTATATTTATGACTAGCTAGTTGTGCAAGGAGAACGGATTCAGGGATAAAACGTATTTTTTGTTCTAATCGTAATTCAGTGTCCATGGAGACATGCATATAGTTACTTTTCATTTTACAACAAGTAGTTTCAATGATTTCTAAAATGCGGTTTTAGCTCTTTATCTTTATCACACGACGACGGCATGCAAAGCCAAATCAGAGGCCAATGGGCAGCATAAAAACTCTGACACCAAGTTAAACACTAACCGCACGATTAAGAAGATATTTATCATAGACAAGACGTCTACTAAACAATCGCTTACGTACATAAATCTCCCCATAATTTTGAGATAAACTGCAGTAGATCAGTCAGTCTACATGGATCTGAGTAGCTAGTTACGACTACTCTATCACAGAGAGAACGCGATGCGATTAAGATTGTCTGCAGCTCAGTGGTAAAGGTGTGGACATGGTCATGAGCGACATCGATGGCGATTTAGATATCCATATCCATTAACGAAACCGAGATGTTTTTTGCTACACGAGTTTATGTAGTCCTCCTTATATTTTTTTTATTATCACATGGCCAACTAGACAGGAAATCTGAAAACCTATTGTTATTAGAGAGTGTTTTCACTGCGTCCTGAAAACAGACAGTTCTCCTATCCAAATTGTCGTGGGCTTGTGTAATTATGGAATGGTCTATTCACAAAAATACCAAAAATTGGTTCTAGTCGTCACGACTGACAGTAAAAAACTAGAAACCATCATCACCTAAACCCTTTTCCTAACTCTGTAAGTTGTGGTCAGCATCCATTTGAACTGGATGAATAACAGTTTTTTACATACAACGACTGCCGATCTGACCTTCGCTATCCAACGAGCAAGCAGATTTTAGGGGTTTCCAAAAATGACAAAAAAATGGTCATCTTTTCACAAACCGAACACAGACCTAACCTTGGTCGCCAAGTGGCTGTTAGTTAACCTCGAGCCCCTTCGACAGTCTTCTAGTGCTAACAAAATCGTCACGACATAAACACAGCATAAACAATCTCTAAATCTACGCCCATACTACACAGCTCACGTGGATAGATAGAATTTCTATTACGTTTTGGGTACCTAAGCTTCCATGTCACTTGAAACTACGTCCTTATTATTGTATTATGATGTAAGAAGAGCCATCAGGGGTAGGGATGTGTTAATCTTAGTGTTCCTTGTTCCTTTGTTAGGTTATATGAAAGGAAAATTAAACAAACTGGGTCTACGAACGTTTTTTTTTTGTAGTAATTAGATTTGAGACTGCTGATTAAGAATACGTGGGTTCGATTCCTAGCCTAAGCAAAATTTACTGGGTTTGCCCATTAGGAATTTCTCAACTATTACATGGGACTTAAACATAACTGGTGAAATGACTTTCACCTCTACTCTGTCTAAACAGTTGTCTTAGTTCGATTTTCTTGCTATACAAGTTCGCTTTTGTGATAAAATATGAAACCTTTATTTCCTTCAGAAAATACAATATTCAAAACTTAGTTCAATATAAAAAAATAGGAACACGTTTCTGAGGGGATTGTTTAACGCTTTTTCTTGATGTAACATAAATAACTGTAATCACTTTTCTTTTAACGAACCTAAAATTTTTGACAGAATTTTAAATGGACTGAGAACCTATTAAAAGTCACAATGGGGAAAACAAAACAGAGGTATACAAAGGTAAAAAAAGGAAGGTCCTTAAAGAAAAAAGGCAAAATTATAATTCACCCAAGTAACTTACTTCCAAACACACTTAAGAACTTATTTTATGATAAGTCTATGAGACAGAGTAAACCGAAGAATGTGGCTAAGGAAACGTTGCGTTCTGCCTATCTGTGCTTTGATCGCGACACGCTATGTTTACGCATAGCTCGGATTATTGCGGTGTACCTACCTGAGCCTACCTTGAACACGTATCAACCTAGCTTAGTTAATGCTTAGAATTATCTTAGCAGTTGGTCCGAATACACGAAGGTGTGAACTGAATAATATGGTCTCTGTGAAATTACAATGCAATACCTATTTGAAATTGTTAAAGTTAAATGTTTCCTAAAAATAAATTGAAAAACGATTTAAGGGAAGAAATGCGATGAAGTTCTTTCAAAAGCGAAGTGGAAACACCCCTCCCGTCGCTGCGTCCCTCTGTCTGGGGCGAACAGACGCCTACGTCAGTCCCTTACCGTTTAAAACCTTATGGAAGCATAATAGGGTTCTCACGTCTTTAAACCACGAGTAGGTAGCGTTACTAACCTTATAAAAAGTATGTTGCACTCAACGTTAAAAAAAAACACTAAAGCTAGTAAAAAAACAAAATCACCAAGCTCGGATACAACACTCCAAAATGAAAATTAAAGTAGCTAATCACAAAACAACAAAGAAAAAATTCACTCAAAAACTACGGCGCTTCGTAATTCGCGTACATTTATGTCACCAACTAAACCCGGCTCGAGATCGCTGCCCACTTTTTGTCTCTCTTGGCAAATAAAAATTTGCATACAAACAGTGCTGTTACGTCTCTCACTGTGTTCCATTCGTTAGGACGCTTAAGGCTTGCGCAGATGACGGAGTTTCGTCCGTGGAGAATGAAAATCCCCAATTTTTTTTTTATTATGGTGTCCCAATAGGCAATCGCCACAGCCACAGCCGTGATCCAGTCTTTTAGAAAGTGTAAGGTCGATTTCATCTCGCCATGTTCACTTGGGCCTTTCACGTCGTGGAGTTTTCTTTATGGCACCAGTTTTGATGTCAGTTATGCCCACAGATTTTCTGACATACGACATGTAGGGCCTTCTTAGTAGTGCGCAGTCCCATTTTAACTTGGTAGCATTTTCCCCAATACGTGACAAAAATGTCTATCAAAGATGTGCCACGGAATCAATGCGTCTGGGTGTGTAATCATTAGTCCGCCGAGTCATCGTGCAGAAATACTTCAGTATCGAGCGCTCAACATGGACTTACATCCTTCTAACTTTTTGTCTGGGACTCCGTACATTTGTATGGTCTGTAGACATTCCGGTTTTTTGGGGGATTATTTTAAAACAATACTTTTGGTACCTCGTGTGCGTTATTTTATGCAGTTTTGACAGACCAAAAAGTTCCGCAATAAAAGGCCCTCATCTGCGCAGGCCCTAAAAACGCCTATATTAGCTTAAGTAGTTACGATTTTAGTAGTTAATTTTCAGTCTGTACTGGTTGGTTCTTAGTACGTGATGAGCTTGGCTGTGAAAGCTACTTGCTATGGTAATATAATTAGGATTGTAGTGCACAAGTGAAATACTCTTTCGTTTGTTTTTAATTGAGTTTCGAAGTGAATGAAACATGGTTTTGAAACTGTAATACTAATGTATAAGTCAGTATTCTGCTTATTATTGCCGTAAGTTAATTGATAAGGCCCGGTTAACCTGACCGTGAAAATGCAATCATCAGATTGTTTCATTTGCATTCTACTTAACCGTTTCGTGCTATGAATTCCGCTTATAATAATAACGTCTTAGATTCTTCTTAATTAACGAGTCGAGCGTCCTTTTAGGGGATGAATCTTCTGAAATTATTCCTTGTTGTTTGCCTTTGTTAGAACTATTACGTAAACATTCTAAACATTACACGTTGGCTATACGTTGTTTATCAGTGAATGAACGAATGAATTTTATTAAGCAGATATGGACGTTTTGCATGTATGGCTGTTCTTTTTTTAAATTGATCATTGATTCCAATATTTGAACCATACTCTATCAAATGAATAAATAAATAAATATCGCTGGGCATTACACACAGCGCCATCTAGCGCCACACTAAGCAACGAGTCTTGTGTCGTGGATACCAGATAGTTGATATACTACATAGATACTTTTTGTTTGTTAATACATACTTATTATACATATAAACATCCACGACTCTGAAACAAAAGTTCATGCTCATCACACAAACATTTGCTCCTACCGGGATTAGAACCCGGGACCCAACGAACGTAAGGCAGCCTCACTACCGCTGCGCCATACGGGTCGTCGAATCCAGATTCACTTCCTTACAATCAATAACATGAATACGAACCATTGCGCTAATACAGCTAATCAAAGTGCCCTGCACCTCAGCTCAAAGCGCACTTAGGAGATTAGCTCAATATTCGCGCACATGACCGCTCCGCTGAACAGCAGCAGCTGTGCTCAGCATTATCGCACGTCTACTGCATGCACGTACTAAGGAAGAGACGTATACAACCTAAACTATACAGGGTGCTAACGAACTCCTTACGAAGCCCTCAACCAAGCATTCTGTACATCAAACTAAGTAACTCTACGCAAAAATTATTGCTTGGTTACGACTTTTTTTTTTTTGGTGAAACATCACGTTTTACGGTAAAACTCAATCTAACGCACTCAAAACATTGTGCTGATGGACGCATTTAATAGTAAACGGGTTATGGAGGTATTTAAAGTAAAGTTATGACCTTGAAAATTAGTATATTTAAAAAAAAAACTTGTGAAAAAGTTGGAACTTAGACCTCCAATATCTCCGTAACTAGAAGGTTACCAGGTATGGTCTAGAACAAAAAAAAAATGATCGCAATGATGGGGAGAACAAGTGCTTTTCGGCTTCATTATGGTTTTTTTTCATAACACTATGAGGGAGTGAATTTATCTACATGGATGGTCAGTATGTTTATAACCATGCCTTAGTTAGTAAATGGAATGGCATTTGCAAGCCGTGTGGAAAATATAACCTGATCTCATTTATCATGTCAACTGATTCATGTCTTTGTCATTAATCTAAAATACTGTCGTCGTTACAACAGAAACTCAGTTACTTCAAAGTAAGTAATTTAAATTACTGTTTTCAGTTCCGAGTGTAGATCTAAGAAAAAATTATCATCTGCCTAGAATTTTCCCAACATAGTTGGGGTCGACTTCCAGTCTAACCAGATGCAGCTGAATTCAGTATTTTATATGGAGGGACTGCCTATCTGAACCCCACAACCCAGTTAGTACTGGGTAATACAATATCCCTTGGATGAAACCAAGAACAATTCTTGTATTAATAATCGCCCGAATACTTGAGTTCTTTTAAAAGATTTGAATCAAGTGGTGTTCGTGTTATGCATTTTGATTTCAACTCCTGCATCTATAACAAGCAGCAGAACGTTTGTCAAAGGTACGTTAATTACTGTTTACTGGTTTATTAGCAACACCAATAACCTGTAGGTACAAGTCTGGGTTTCGAACTTACAGGAATAATAAAAAAAAAACTTTATTCAGAAACTCAGAAGTTAAAATACAATATGAATCTAAAAACTAACAATGTAGGTATAATAATGTATGATGCCTGTACTAGGATAATCCTGTATCACAGGCTGCAGGAGCTCTAACAATATGCTATATATAGCAGGAATAAAAACGATAAAATTTGAACAGTTCTCTCTATTTCTCCAAGATCCCATCATCAGATCCTGACTTGATGATCATGGGACCACCTGGGAAGTATACCCTTTCAAACCAGCCATCTTCGAGTAATCGGGGAACATACATAAAAAAAGGTTCCGACGAATTGAGAACCTCCTCCTTTTAGAAGTCAATTAAAAAAAACACCTAAAAAGTACACATATATACACAGTATACATATAGCTCATGGAAAGCGTTCAGTGACAATGAAGCGATTTCCATGATTTTTGTTCACCCAAAAAGTGCTCAACGTGCTTAAAGAAGTTTTAACTTAAAAAAAAAGAATAAATAGGGAGAGACAGAGAGTTTTCAGGATTTAAATTGTTTCAAATCTATCACGAACATTATCAATAACGAATAATTATTTTCTCTACACCCAGGTGTTGCCAGCAATAACCAAAAACAAAAGGTACGAAATGGTCAATACATTCACAGATAGAATCACTTACACCGCCGATGTTTTCTTTCACGGCTAAATTAATTGAAGATCGAGTTTCGCTAAACGTGGGTGTATTGAGCCTTACTAATTATAAGCTTCAGTTTCAGTTTCTACTTATTATTTACGATTATTTAATTATAATATTACTGAAAATATTATAACTATCAAGTTGTCAAAGAAAGGTGGTGTTGATTTATTTGATTATGAGTCGTAAATCCTTTCAACGAACTACTTTATTAAAAACCCGGCCAATAGCAAGTCGGACTCGCGCATGAAGGGTTTCGTACCATCGTAGTAGGGGAATTTGTTGTTATAGCGGCAACAGGAATACACATTCTGGAAAAATGTCTATCTATTACGGATCATGAGATACAGCCCCCTGACAGACAGACGGACGAACAGCGTGGGCTTAGTAATAGGGTTCCGTTGGTTACGTTTCAGGTACGGAACCATAAAAAAGGGTTGAAACCATCTATCTGTAAAAACCTGAGGGAAAACAGACCGTAATACTAATATTTACATGATTAGGTAAAACAGAATTTTACAGCTTGGTAATTTAAGAACAGTCACATGATATTATGTGGCGCGAAAAGTATCACTGATATAACATTTCTATGGCAGTCAAGTCAATTAATGTGTATCTTTTGCACAAAACATTTTCGCATTTTAATATAATTCACCAATGCATTTAATGAAGAAGATACCTACTAAATACATAATGATTCAACTTTCTCAGTACATTTTATACTTCAACAGTGATCGTTGAGTTCTGTGCCCCTGCTAGCTGCTGCCCTAGCTTTTTGTTAGCCGGCGGCGGCGCCACCACAAGAACTGACGTTCTAAAGCACATGATATTGTGGTTGCTGTCATCCAGGATCCTGATCTCGATCGGCAACGGACCTGCCTGTAATTAAGCAAACAAACATGGTATTTGGAGAAAATGAAAATGGGTACAGTTCTAGACCGCGCCATATTTTTGGGTGAAAACTTGTGGTCCCAGCTGCAACTGTGGCTGTAGCTGTGGCGGTGGCTGTGGCTGTGGCTCCCCTTACAACACAACACAACCGAGCGAGGGGAGCTCCCGATTATGCTTAGTCGGTGTTAACGCTTTGCCGGCGACTATCAGGCCAAGCGTGCTTCATCCTAACTTACGAGAGTAGTCAGGCAGTCACTCAAGTTCTAGGCAACTGAAGCGAGTCTTCCTCACAAGTCACGCAAATGGAGCAACCCAACCTTAAAACGAGTGAGTGCCTCGCTGTGCCTTCTCTAGTCATGTGCAAGCACACACCGCTCTCATTGTAAGAGTGAGCTCGCTCAACTCGCCTCTCTTGGGGGGTTTACTTCACTCACGCATGGTATGAGTAAGTGCGCTTTGGTTTTATTGAGTGGGGACACGACAGACCACAGTTTTCGATCTTGTTCATGGAGTTGAAGACGCACCCCCCTCAGAGAAGCTCTTTCAGTTGCCATTAGCAATGTGGTAACAAGAAAACCACACCTAGTGGGGGTCATTTTAATGCGCCCTTATTTTGTCCTGATTAGACTATATCGCAACAGTTTATACACCGTCTTATTAAATAAGGTTTTAGATTGTTTTAAGGGATCTTAATTTAAGGGTTCTTAAACTGCTTCATACAGATTTAGGGGTTCCTAAGGGTTTTTGTACTACTTCTAAACGAAGAGAGTCGCGTTTCGGAAAATAAAGTCTCAGTCTTGCTTTACTGCTTCTCCAATTTTCCAGTTTTACTTTTACGTTGCAGTATTTAAGAAGAATTTTGTAGCTTCCTTGCTTCGACTTACCACAATAACTCGGTGTTCGATAGGCAGGGTGAGCGTGTACAGCATGACCCGGTCTTCCACCACAGGGCAGTTTATTTTACTCAGGAAGTTACAGGTCTCTGCATTCTCGCCGAGGTCATACGGGAAGGGAAATGGGGTTAAGTAAACCCAAGCCATAGTTCTCATCCGCTCTATGACGTAGGCTGAAAAATTTATTCATCATTATCATCATCGTTATCAGCCTATTAATGTTCTACTGCTGGGACATAAGCCTCCTCTAAAAAACAATAATTAATCAGTTGTTGAAAAATAACTAAGACTCTCCGAATAATGATAGTAGTTTTCTTCAAAATGAGTTTTCTTCTGCTCCAAGCTCATTCAGCGTTCCCACCCTTTAGATGTGTTATGGTTTTGAATCGTGGTAGACAGAGGATCAGTAAAAGGTCGTTCTAAACTAATTTGTATTATCCTACAGTGTCCAGCACCTCCAACAGATTAAAAAGTCGTCTCTGACGATATCTATCTGCACCTGCGCGAAGTAGAGGTGGGCATTTTATGGTTATCTTGCACTACTATTTATGACAAAATGGTTTACATAGTAAAAGAGCTGATTGTTCCTAAGACAGCTTACTGAAGCCTCCATTATCCATAAGGATTCGGATTCCCCCATAATGGACCAATTAACAAAAGACGATGTGTGTAATTGCGCAGTGCGGGAATGGACCTGCCAGTAGAGATAAAAACAAAAATCCTTACGTGCTCTGAAGATGATCTCGAAAACAGCATCTCGTCCGTGTTCCAGCCTGCACGGCTGTATGTCACAACTGAACGAAGACCGTATGTAGACGTTGATCGGCGAAGGACCAGAAGAGGCCAGAAGGCCTGCAAGCAAAAGACACAGTTCTAAAACATACGCCTAATCGATCAACATGTACTAAAATTAATCTTATGCAGAGAGGATCGCCTAAACAAAGTGATTCGCAAAAGCGGTGATGGAACTGTCAATAAAAAATAAAACGGACTTCGAAAAACAAAAAAAAAATTTTAAAATTTGTGTTTTTTTCGAATAGTTGCCATGAATTTATTTTACTTTGTTAACCTTACATGTCAAGGTAGTAGGCTTATCCCAATAAATGGAACTTAACATACCTAACTGTCGAAATCTGGGTGTATTGTACATCACATACATATCTGCGTACCCCCTCAGAGCATACAGGCGTGATGTTACATCATGATGTTGTACACACAATAAATATCCAAGTGATTGCAGCAATCACGGCAGCTCTGCCGTCTAATTTTGAAGAGTGCCATTGTATATCTCCGAAGATCAGCATCAGATCTTCACCAAATTTAAATGGTAAAGAAAAAAAAGAAAATAAAAAAGAATCACCAAAATCGGCGCTTAAAGGACGAAGTTATCCGCGAAAACATATAAAAATATATATATTATATACGGTCGAATTGAGAAACCTCCTTTTTTTGAAGTCGGTTAAAAATGTATTGAATTCACTTGTTAACGAAAAGCTTATGTTAATTCTATTCAAAGTTGTCGTAGAAATACGGAACGCTTTAAAAGCGCTATCGCTTTTAAAGCGTTCCGTATTTAGCCCGAAGGTGGTTATAGTTAGTTACTCACAGTGGCTAACAGGAGTCTGCCCCTTGGTAAGAGCCAGAGTGGCAAAGAACAACACTACAGCACGAAACATCTTGACTTGCCGACTGACTGATTATTTATTTCGATTAAATTACTTATATTTAAACGTAATCAGTTATTATCAATGATAAAAAACAATTAGTAACCGATCATAGCTGCTATTATTGTGATACTTGGTGGCATAATCGAAAGATTAAAAAAAAACCCCGACACCGAACCACTAAAAATTAAAAAATAATACCTATCTTAATATTGTCCCTTCACTGTTCCTGTTTTATATATGGTGTAAAAAGACCCCTAACGAAACCGAAAGGCACTCGTTCTCCTCGTCATTGCGATAATTTTTTTTTTTTTGGGCATCTATATCAAAACAAGTAGCAATAAACCTGCAGTGTTCGCAGAAAATAGGTCGTATTTCCATGTTCTAAAGCACAGTAAAAAGATAAGCAGTGGGTTAAATTCAAACGTAGATTCCCACGATACGACGTCGCATCGTGAAACGATGCCGCGTCGTAGCACAATTCGACGTCGTATCGGGTTAATATGTACGAGCGGTATCTCATCTGCTTGTACTAAGCGGTCTACTTAGCGGTCCCCCGACGCAAACGTTTTTGCCATTTTATTCTATTCATTTAATTCTCTTTATTTAAAATTATGAGACACGTGTATTACAGTTTTTCCAGTAAAGGGGAAGAAAATCATCTATTACTTTCTCATGTTGTTCCCGAAGGGAGTCTGTCTTTAGTAAGAGAATTCCTGTAACACTATCGG
Source organism: Xestia rhomboidea (assembly GCA_963853795.1). Classification (NCBI taxonomy): domain Eukaryota; kingdom Metazoa; phylum Arthropoda; class Insecta; order Lepidoptera; family Noctuidae; genus Xestia; species Xestia rhomboidea. Next base: position 19,597,299 of record OY970765.1, read on the forward strand.
ACAACTCCATCGAGTGCTTTGCCATAACTAAAAATAAATAAATCTTAAGGCGAAACTCTTAATTTTGCAGAGGTAGGCGTGGTTACGCGGCGTGGATACGTGGTTGATGGTAACAGTACTAAATGGGACTTAAACATAACTGGTGAAATGTGGGTGTACTATATAGGTACCGACACCTCTACCTAACCCTAAACCCCGAAGATTATAGGCATGATATTGTGTTAGCTTTAATGTTTCCAATAAAAACTCCAGATACAAACCGAATTATGTCCCTAAAAATACTTCAAGTTAATTTCTTTTTGCTGGAATATTCCGTCCTCTGTAACAGTACCACCCCGTGTAAGATCGATCATTGTTTTCTGTCTGACACGCACTTACGTTCGCCACTACCTCAGCTACGGAGGAAAATAACAACGTTCAGGTAAAGGTTAATAAAATGACGTAAGATGACTGAAAATATCGCCTAGGTGAAGATACTTTCACGCAGATAGTTTATAACCTGGACTACTTGGGACTTTTTACCTTCAATCTTGTGGGACAATTACCGAACTTGACGCGGTGAAGCTTCGGGCATTAACGCATGTTAATTGAGATTCATTCAGATGAAGTAATTATGCATGTTTTCGGGTATGCTTTGGTTATTTAACAAGATTTTTTCTTCATCATCTTCATGGCCTTTTTCCAACTCTTCCTTTCTTATGCGGCATATCAGTATTTCACATGGAGCATATGTGACCACCCAGTTAGTTCTGGGTAATACGATAACCCCTATGAAGACTGGTGGTCAGTCTTTGGGGCCACTGAATACTTGTAACGATTTTCAAAGATCTACAAATGACAACCGGGACTTTGTTTTAACGTGCTTTCCGAGGCACAGAGGTATGTAACAGATGGTCACGCATCCACGGACAGACCTTGACAAGCACGGATTAACCTTGTAGATTGACCCGTGCAGCTTTTATAATTTAACCAAGAGCGTATTCAATTTAATTCCTTCCTCCAACGTAACTACAATCTCCGACATACAACGAGCAATCCCATTAATTCCAAAATCCATGAACAGTAGACATAGCGAGCCATATTGTTTAATAGTGCACACAGTAATATCTCAGTAATTGGAATGAGCTTTGTGTGCATTTGACGAATTATTAATCTACTGCCTGTAGTAACGGACGTCTATGAAATGGATACGGAAGCGAATTTAAAGCGAAACTGGCGAGAACATCAAACTAAATCACCAAGTCATAATATACACGGTACTGCTGAGCAACACAATTCCATCAGGCATTTTTCAGTAGTTTAGATTGTGCCTAGTTAATGGTAATGGCCATGTAATAATATGGGTTTTAAACGAATTTTTTAAATAACGTAAGTAAGGTAATATACACATTGGATGACGCTAATGGCTCTAGAAACATGAACTGAATTTATGGAAATCTGCGGGGTTTCGATGATCTTCACAAGCCATTTAATTCTAATCTTGTAGCCAAGGACTTTCAACAAACAAATATGCTTCGTGGTTTTTTTTACGGCAGGGGAATGATGATGACGATAAGTTTCTGGATAATGTATCTGAAACTAACTGACCAAGAATATAAACTAACTGACCAAGAAGATAAACTAACTAACCAAGAAGATAAACTAACTGACCAAGAAGATAAACTAAATGACCAAGAAGATAAACTAACTGACCAAGAAGATAAACTAACTCAACAAGAAGATAAACTATCTTACCAAGAAGATTAACTAACTGACCAAGAATATAAACTAACTCACCAAGAAGATAAACTAACTGACCAAGAATATAAACTAACTGACCAAGAAGATAAACTAACTCACCAAGAAGATAAACCAACTGACCAAGAAGATAAACTAACTGCCCAAGAAAATTAACTCAAGGTACTGTCACTCTACGGTAAGTGTTTCTTGCTTTTGAAACAGAAGAGCATAAATCACAAACGCACACTTGATTTATTTATAATTCACTTCCATACAATTATACAATTATATGGAAGTGAATTAATATATAATATATATATAATATATATATATAATATATAATAATATATATTATACAATTTGACAGAGTTTCGGCTTAATCATATGATCGCAGCCACAAGAGAGCGAAAATGCGCTTGCAGGGCATTATATAGCTTTCCCCTCACCGGAGGCGTCCGGCAGTTTTGCTAGTGGCTTGGCTTGGCTGCGATTGACTGGCTAGAGTGGCGCGCTGTGATCGGCTGAAGCAGTGTGTTGTAACACTTTACTACTTACTCTACACTGTGCACTGTTGCTAAAAGTAAATTATCTCATTATTTATGGCTATATCAATCTTGTACTTGCATGGTTCACGTTTGTCGGTTTCTTTCTTATTCATTTTCTGCATGAATAGGCCTGCATGTGATCTCGATTTCGCCTGACGGAAAGCGGTGAACATGGTCTATAATAGTTCTAAAAACTTCTGCTCCTAAGTTCTCAGAACGTACTAAAGCTACTTTCAACGCTGCCTAAACTCTTTGGGGCTTAGCGTAAAGATAAATGTGTAAGTACTAAGTACATTGGAAAGTTCTGAAATTGAGTTAAAACGATCCGAAGCATTGAATATTTAACACTTTCAGGCGAGCACGCGAGATTGAATATTGTACGGGAAGCGATCACACCAAGTTTGTACGTACAGTCATGAGCACCAAAATGTTTACATTTACCAACTTTTAAAGCGAATTTATTTTACTCTATTGATTATCTCATATTGTTACGAATTAGTGAATTCGTTTGGTATCTTTATAGTGGCTATCTTAATTCTACGAGAAAATTGTTTTTGAATTTTCCTAAACATATAGTGTGTGTTTTGGGAAATCTCAGCTTTTACCAATGACAGTTAGTTAATGTTAGTTTTGGGAATAAATCAATTACCAAACGCATTCGAGCCGATCGAGTGGAGCAAGCGGTGCTTCAACCAAGTTGGACGCGTATTTTCAGGTCGCCGTTTTTACGATTTGTATCATTTGCCCACAATGTTTACCGTGTGTCTGACGTAAAACCTAAGATTTACCGAGTTTATGGTGGTAAAAGTTCGAAATGAACGATGATCACCGAATATTTCGGGCGTTTACCAATAAGATTTTAGTAAATCTAAGGTTATACTGGGAAATAGGGTTTGCCGTAGTTTGGGTTTTACAGTAGCATATACATAATTAAATAAAGATATCGCTGGACACTACACACAGCGCCATCTTGCGCCACACTAAGCAACGAAGTTTGTGTCGTGAACATCATATAGTTGATATACTACATAGATACTTTTTTGTTTGTTAATACATACTTATACATATTTATTAGTTAATACATATTAACAGCCATGACTCGGAAACAAATGTCCATGCTCATCACACAAACATTTGCTCCTACCGGAATTCGAACCCGGGACCCTAAGAACGTAAGGCAGCCTCTCTACCGCTGCGCCATTTGGGTCGTCATAATTGGTGCTAGCGACTGTACCTATGTACTTATATACATTGCCGCTTTTTAAACTAGGTGAGAAGAGTTTGAAACTTTATTAATACTTTGAAACGAGGCGACTCATTTCTTGTGGGCTGAGATGTGCTGGTATAATGTTTGTTTTAACAAAAAATCAAACAAAGAACATCGGGTTATTTCTTTATTCTTATAAACTTTAATAAAAGGTATCCTTTTCCAAGCATGATGAACATAATATAAATCATGATCTGTCGAATTACCGATTTAGTCGAGACGCCATTGTTTAACTATTGTGTCTACTTCATGGACATATGATCATGGGTTAATGTCGTTACATATTTATCCTATCCATATACGGTTATTTGTAAGAAAACAGCCTCACCACTCAGAAGAATGAGAGATAGTCAGAACAGCATACTCAGAACAGTAGAGGAGAACAGGCGTTCATATTCTCCGTCTATACGTCTTTCGCGTCGCCATCTCAGACACTAATCTGCATAGTCCTCGTGTGAATTGAGCAAGATTATGTCTGGACTTCAAAAGAGGCTATGACCTCTGAGTTTGTTTCGGCTGTTTCTTTTCAGAGTAGTCAGGTACGAAACACTGGCCCCATCTAGTGTTAAAAACCGGCCGAGTGCGTGTCGGGCCACGCGCAGTGTAGGGCTCCGTAGGTACAGTGCCATCTAGTGAACAATAACTACTTCATCTTAGTATTTGGTACAAAATTATCCAACACACAAGTTCAACAACTATTACTGCTCAACTTATAAAGTTATCTTAACCGCTATAGTTTTCCTTTGAAGTTCATAAAATGCACTATCATCACAAATTTTTCCAGACTTTTCAAGCCAGCATTTTAGCTTTTAGAAGGGGGGGAGGGGGACTGGAACAAAAATTGCACTTTTAAGCGCTTATTTATTATTTCGATATATTTAAATTGCTTTTTTAATATTTCGTAAATGGAGCATTAAATCGAAAAGTAGTGTTGGCAACTCCTAAGTCATTTAAAAGACCTATTCAACGATACCCCACACGATGGGGTAGACGACGAAAAAATAATTCATCCCCACTTCACATGTAGGGGAGCTACCCTAAAAAAACATACATTCCAAAATTTTATTTTACCACTTTATCGACGTTATTGATATACACACCTCTACAAAATTAAAGCTATCTAGTACTAACGGTCTCTTAGCAAAACTTCGGACAGACAGACGGACATGACGAAACTATAAGGGTTCCTTGTAAGGACTACGGAACCCTAAAAAAGAGGTGTAAATTGTTTGTAAAAACCTACTTGCAAAACAAACATTATTTTATTTCGTTTCATTTCTTTCGTCTGTCTGTCTAAGAATTGTTACTATTTTATTTAGCAGCTAAAAGTCTTAATTATTTCTTGTTCCAAAATGTTAATCACACTAACAACTCACTAAATGACCTGTCAGAGGAAACTATTCTTCAGAAGAGTTATTATATCTGAAGGACACTTTAACAACTAAATTACTCCTATCTCTAGGAAAATAAATAAGACAACGAACGTTTTGTTAACGATATCTGCTTTTTCCGGATCTCACCCATTAAAGTGTCCTCAAAGCATCTTGAAACCTTCCAATCGATACGTCAAAGGTATTAAAAAGAATCCGTGAGTTGAATTTTCTTGTAAAAATCTTGAAGTTTTAGTTTTTTGAAGGAGGCTTGGCTTGTGGTTTCATATATTCATTAGACAACGTGACTTATTTTTCTCCTAGCCTGCTCTGTCCAACTCCTGGGCAAAGGCCTCCTTCCACTCCTTCCACTTCTCCCGAACCTGCGTGTCCTCCTGACAATACTTAAACGTGACGTTTAAATATTTTAAATCAGAAACGTAATCACGTTTAAGATTAAAAAGCATTAGCATTTTAGAAATATTTTATTACATAGTACTTGTAAAAATTGGCACGGCCAGTTTGTAAAAAAACCATAAGCTTTCTTCAAGTACAAAAGAATGAAAGACTAAAATTTTTATGTCCAAAAATTGAAGTTCAACACAGAAGAACAACAGATAAAAGCTAAGCACGCTAAGTCGAGATAAAAGGTACTAACAAAATAAGTGCGCGGTGAATGCCGGTGATAGTCGATGTTCGTACACTAAGAACCGAAATACTCATTTATCTGTACCATAGGATAGCTAGTGTTGGGATTAGTCCATGATACTTACTCGATAGTTGGGAGTATGGCTAGAAATAAACAGCTACGCGATCCCTACGAGATGCGTAGACGTGGTGCTACGAGATGTGTAGACTTGTTGCTACGAGATGCGTAGACTTGGTGCTACGCTTGCTACGCGGCTACGATGACGTAGCGCACAAGCGTTGAAGTGTTTGCAATATTAATGTTCTTGTTTTACGTAGCTCTTGATAAAATGAAAATCGTCAAATTTGGCTTGAAGTATGTAGTACCTAACTGGATAAAATACAGGAATAGCCAATTTTCATAGAATTTGTACTAGAATTTCGTTAATTATTATTGTTAGTAGAACATAGAGGCTTTTGAGATTATGTGGTTATTCTTGCTTGAACAACTCTGGTAAATAATTGACTAATTAATGCACTGTTTTAAACTTTCGCGGATTTTCACTACACAGTACTTACGGGATGATATCCGTGATTTTCTTTGGTTACTATGAGCTCCCGATATTAACGGATATCATCCCGTAAGTACTTTAAGTGTAATTAATTACTTACCTTAAAAGTATTTTCCTGGTATTGAGGTCCTCTCAATCTATCGACCTTCCATCCTCCCTAGTTGTAGTAACAAGGTTACCGCATCAAAGTGAAGCGCACACTATTTTTACGAGCTCCGTTCACTGCAATATAAACTATATACATACAATATAAACGCTGGTTTACGATGCAACGGTAACATCTTCGTGTATTTGAACATATTGACATAACAGGAGGGGTCAGCTTGTAGTGTACAAATTTGATATAACTAGCTGAATTGTGATTTATAGGTAGTGCAAAATGCAGAGGGTTTTGTTGTTGGTGTGTCTGTCGGCATTTCAGTAAATAGTAGTATATATATAATACATTACAGTATGGGGTAGACACGTCATCAGCGACAAAGTGCAACTGGATGCGATCCATATTACTCATATAATATAACTATTTTTTTTCCTTTCGTTTGTAACGTGATTGTGTCATATAACTTACCGCTAGAAGGATTAAATAAGGGATGAAAGTTTGTATAGAAATTCGACATTTAGTCTATGGGAAATTTCGTCAGGCTTGTTCAACCATAAATAGTAATTAGAAGAAGTTGGAAATTAAATCTCTACAAGTTTTACAATGTCTCGGTGGATAGTATACTTTTTCTTAAAAAGTATATAAGAATTAGTACAAGATTAAACTGAAATCCTCGCAAGAGCCTTTTAGTGCTTGTATATAAGTCCCTGAGGAGGACTAGATTGCATTTTACATGGACGTACTGTGTTGGGGTTAAGGCTTAGCAGATAATGTTCTTAATTAGTTGTGCAATGATAAACTATCAGTGTATTATAGTACATTTTTTTAAATATATTTTAAAACCTTATGTTTAAAAAAATATTTAAAAACACTGAAAATTATGAAGTCGATTTTTAAGATAGAGTCCTGTTGAATTTTAAACCCTTTTTATTGTCACTCTTTCAGTATAGTAGGCGACTTTTATCAGAAACTGGAAACAAAATGGCACCTAGAGCTATATCTATAAACAATATTTACATTCTACAATGGTCTAGATTGAATAAAGTGTTATTGGGTGCGGCTGGGTGATGGCAACAGGCTCGCCAGGGGACAAATAAAAAATAAAACTGGCGGCAATATGGCTCTACTATAATTTGTGACCTCTGTGCTTAACCCTTCGGTGATTACAGGCGTGATGATGTTATTTAACTTCATCGTCTACCGCATCATCAACTTATCTTTAAAACTACACAACAATCCCTTTACTTAAAATGTCACTTACGGGATATCTTCCGTGATTATTTATTGATTTTTTTTTTCCATCCACCCACATTCTCCAGTTGACCCGTGATCATGGCGCTTGCAACAGCGTCGAAATATCGGGAGCTCAAAAACAATAAATAATCACGGAAGATATCCCGTAAGTGACATTTTAAGTATAGTTATGAACCGTGAAAGCTTAAAACAGTGAACAATCCCTTTATTTGAAAACCCAAAAGTATGCAAAACAAGGGACTTTACAACAGTTCGCAAGTACAACTTGTTTACATCATTAATATAAATAAAACCAAATTTGTGGCGAGATTTAAATACGGCCCATCTGCGAACGTCATAATTGCATTAATTTCTGCTTTGTTTTTTGCGAAGGACAAACCCGTGATCTGCATTGCTAATACCAGTTTATCATATTTGTGACGTCGTCGTGCAGATGGCGCTGCTGTCTGTACAAGAGTCCTGTTCAAAGGAAATTATAAGGTTTTTGTTGATCATTGTAAGCGGTTTAAATATTAAAGGAATTATTATTTTTTGGGCTGGAGAGATTTGTTTTACATTAAGCATAATTATGAAAACATATAAGGCAGTATTTTTTGTGGTGTGGTATGGTGGCCCAGAGGTTAAGGCCTCGTCTCCCATGTCTGAGGTTGTGGTTTCAAATCCGGGCAAGTACCAATGTGACTTTTTCAATTCATATGTACTTTTCTAAGTATATTTCGGACATCACAGGCATCGGTGAAGGAAAACAAGTGAGGAAACCAGGCCCTACTCCCTAACGCTTTGTCCGTATATTCGGATCTATCCGCCTCTCTAACTCGCACTCATCTGCAGACGTGCGTGAGGGAGACGGATAGGTTCGACGACGACGAACGACGACGAAACGAACGAAACGTTAGAGAGTAGGGCCCTGGACTTATAATTAATATAAGTCTGAAATCACCAACCCGTCTCGAGCAAGCGTGGTGATCAATGCTCGTGCCTGCTCTGTATGAAAAGAGGCCTTTGCCCAGCAGTGGGACTGTAATAGGCTGGTATTATTATTATTATATTCGTTTATTCATTTTACAACATATCTTTATATTTTTAAATATTCCTAATATAAAAACAAGATAAATAAAAACATTTAAAAATACAAAAATAGTAGCCCACCAGCGCTGGGAACAGGGTCCGAGCTGCCGGTGGTCAGGGCTCTTGAGAGAGGAACCTCCTAACAACACGTGCCGTGTCCAGAAGTACTGCTTTCTGAATCAAGCCCTTGATCCAGCTGCCGAGCGAGAGCCTCCCTAAGATGTTGGTCGTGGCTCTTTGCTATTAAACCATTAGCCATTATTATATTATTATTATGGTGGCAAGTATAAAACAAACGGAAAAAGCCATTATACTTAATCTGTAGGTAATCTAGACCAAAAACGAAAGTTAAACTAAAAATCAAGAGTAAACATTAAGGCTACTATTAAGAAAAATACACTTAAGTATTGTTTAATAAAACCCGTATAAAAAAAATACATCGTTTCATGCATCCCCAAAACCACTTTCAAATCTTAACAACCCCAAAACAAAATCAATTTCACAAATCGTTGGCTGCCAAACAAAATGGCGGCTGCAACAAGACTCCACAAATCTAGAATAACCTCTGCTTACAATCTTAATTGGCCACAATTTATCGTGGAAGGTGGGCCCAATGGCCGTAATGGACGTAAAGGGTTCACGATTTAATCTTAATTGTGTGGTCGATATAAATGTGAAATCAGAGGCTTGTTTTGTGGGCTGCAGTAACTTCACAGCACAAATAAAACCAGTAAACCAACTAGGCTTCCTTTTGTGAAATCAAACGTGCTGTTGGGGTTGTCAACGAAACCTTTTGTTATATTACACAACACACATAAAACGTCAGTACTTGTCTCGATCTTCACAGACGGGGCCGTCTTACTTATGAGTAATCTGTTCCCTGAATCATGATTAGAATTCCTGTAACCGCTTTATATAATCCATTTCTAGTTGTAATCTTACTATATCATCATCACCAATCCCCTCCCCAATTTATTTGGGTTCGGTCATTTGTTACTTACAGGTGTTATCACACCATAATATCATTACCATTGCCCTGTCCTCATCCCAATTTACTTGAAGTCGGCGCAGCATATCTACAACTTCCATACTTCTCTATTACTCGTCATCGCAGCAGTCACCTTCTTTCTAGCTAGTTGAAATACTGCATATGTGTACTGTGACGTCGAGCTTGGTACGACGTAATTGGGTGGAAGGATAGTGTTGATTGTTTCAGATTCCTCTTGAAAGGCCTTCTTGTTGAGCTTGGTTTCGGGTTGTTAGTGAGCCTTTGGTCGAGCCTGAGTCGAGCCTGAGTCGAGCCTCAGTTTTTTAGTTCGAGAATGCTTTGATTTCCGTTTGTTATATGTGTCGGTATGTTTTTACAAGGCAAGGTGTAGGTAAATTCAAAGAGTAGAGATTATGAAGATAAAAATATAATATAATGTGACCCGATGATTAGGAAGATTTTTTATTTTGTCTGATTATTACATTAGCATTCTCACTTCTGGGACACGAGCCTCACTCCTGTAATCATAAGTTGATAAATGTATGTCTCCGCGTTTTTGGTTCCTGGGCATGTCTCTTCTCTCACGATGTTTTTCCTCACCGGTTTTATAGCAGAGCTAATGAAATAACTTAGACTCGCGACCTACGACGCTCAAGTCACTGCCAATCCTTCTGATTACATACGTAATCGTTACAAACCCTCACTCTTACTACATCAGTACTAGCCACAGATTCCTCTCTAAATATTCGTATTTTCTGCCCGGCCGTCTCCTATAACGTTGCGACGCATGCCACCGGATGTTTGTGCATACGATTTGTGTACGTAATGCATCCGTGTCGCATGAAATCCTGATGTCAAACGTCGTATTTATTTTGAAAGGCAGGTTACATTCTTATGTGAATCTTTTTAAAGCAAGTTTCTCAAACGGTTCTAAGGATTCGATTCATATTGCTTTTGGTATTTTATTTGACTTCTGAAAGCCTAGAGAAAATACAGTTTTAGCATCAAAATATAATTTTAGTTCCCCTCAAAATGGTTGAGTTGAATGGTGCTGATCCATGCGTCATGTTCGTGAACAGGCGCTGTCAGTTGTGACTGCTCATCTCTTTGTTGCGACGGCTTATTTGAACTTTTTTTTAAAATTGTCTTTACTATGGATACTCTTAACGTGCGCGTCTTGCTACATCGCTCTCACTTATCGTACAATCTCAACATGAATGTTGTAACCAAGGCTTTTGTAACAATATTCTGATTTAAAACAGTGTCCATGAAGTTTCCTACACGTTCTTCTCCATAAGCCCTTTATTTGCCTATATTTCAAAAAAAAAATATAAATTCACAATAGCGTTGGTAAACAAACGTAAGTAACATGACGTGAACTTTTCAGGAAACATTTTACAACTGTCTGAAACGTCAAAAACATTCCCATTTTTCCCTTCGTCAAACAAAGGTTACGTAATTAGATCAAAAGGCTCCGCTGTGTAAACAACTTTCCACATTTAATTTTTATTTGAATGCATTAAAATGCAAATGAATTTAGGGAAAAGTTTCACCATTGTTAGAGTTGTTCCACAATTTAAATTCAGTTGGAATCGAGTTCGTTGTCCTGACGGTTTGATTTTGAATCGATAATTGGTGGAGGTAGAGCTGAAGACGAGTAGTCGATTGCTTCGAAAGTTTCTCGAGATGCTACTCGATACCGGCAGAAGCTCTTCAATGGTATTAGAGCTTTAATTGAATCTCTAATAGTTTATCGAAAATGCTGTTGAGTTACGTCTAGGGTAATCAGTGAGCACTCTGCCTGTAAAAACAACAGTATGTCCTGTCGAATAAAAAGTTTCTGAATGTAAAAATATTATCCTAATCTATGTCTATCCATAATTGGTTAGCTTTTCTACTTTTGCTTATTAATATTGAAACAAAATGTACCCGTTCATAGCACTTTTTGCAATATTCAGGCACTCGGTGGTATTTTGAATTTCCTTGGTTTTCAATTATGACCTAAAACGCAGAACCGTCGCGTCTATGCAAACTGTTCTACATTTCTAAGTGCTCTGTCCCCGGATATGAATCCATACAGAAACGTTACTCGGGACGAGTCCTTCTGTTCGCCCTCTGAAGTTAGAGCACCGTGAAGTTTCATTTCTGACGTTGATCCCCCTTTGATATTCGTACCAGGCCCACTCTCCGGAACTCGAGCGCTATGAAAATAAAGCCTTTTAAGTTTTCATGTTTTCGACACGGATTTGGGAACTTGTAAAACTATTGCTACACAATATTTTTAACGAGTATGACTTTTTAAATTGAGCCGTACAAGTTTGCTTGTCAAAAGCCAGAAAGAGTAAATATCAAAATCTGAAAACATAGTAGCGAATATTTCGTATAAAGGTTATTTTATCGTCGTCGTTATTTCTCGATGTACCTCTTGCAGAACACTGGTTTGTCTCCACCGATCACGGTATCAGATCACGTTAGCTACGCGATCTAGTTAGATCACGGCGAGTTGTATCCACTGATACCGTGATCCGATTTTCTCAAAATGTTTTTATCTACTGATCAATATCTGTGGATGCAAGAAACATTTTTTTTTGTGATACTGATCACGGTGTACTGAGACAAGAAATAAAGTGTAGTTTTCCGACAGTCACGTTCAAAAATGTAAATGCAAAAGAAGTTTTTTAAACTGTCAAATAAATTTTAAAAAAGTTAATGGGTTGCAATAAAATTCTGTAAAATATGTTACAATATTCGGCTCCAATAAAAATAAGCTTTGATATATTTTGCTTGAAACGCGTGTCAAAAACAAGCCTTCATTAAGTATAATTCTAAACAATAAATAATCACGGAAGATATCCCGTAAGTGACATTTTAAGTATAAGTATAATTCTGTTTAATACGACGTGTCCATTTTTTCCTTTATTCAGCACGGAACACTAAAAAGGCGCCAAAATTACACGTGTTCATTCCCTGCACCTTTTTATTACAACGTCTATATTTTGCACGTCCATTTTACCTGGACTTTCAACCGCACAACAAATTGGCCGCGTGAAGAACATAATACAGACATTATTACAGCGTGACGCGTGACACGTCGCAATTAAACTGTAAATCGTGCCCGCCCCGGTTCAAGATGCGTGACACGTGTCGTGACGTAGTGTGGCTTATTTTCACGCTGTTTGAGTAAAACTGAGTCTAAAATGGATTGGTCACGTAAAAGAACTTGTTATAAAATAGACATTATTACAACGTGATACGTGTTATGTGACTCTGTGCAATCGGACTGTAAATCGTGTTTAACTGACACGTCTTGTCGTATGTTGTTACATAGTATTATTATTGTAGCGTATTGTCACGCTTTTAGAGCAATTTGGCTTTTAGAACTAAGCATATTTATTGCCTAGTTGGTCTAGTGATCGCTAGAGCTACTTGTTACCCTTTTTAGGCTTAGTGTTGTGTATTTTCATACAGTGTACTTAATTCAGTTTCCATCAGGAATTCATCAGTAGTAGCCCGGAGCTTGGATTTGCGCCCAGATAATGGCAATTGGCTCGCCCCTATTAAATTAAACTAGCAAAATGTGGGTATAATTTAAGTTCACTTCTGCCTAACTCTTTATGGATAAAAGGCGCGATGTCATATTATGCTAACTCAAAAGGCGGCATTAAAAACTTATATAAACAGATTGATATTCGCATACATATTCTACTATACCCTGCGACCAGCTTCATACAAAAAACATCTCCATCTTAAAACGCCTTACAATCAGTTCCAATCACGCTGCAGCAAACGAAAGGTTTCACTAGAACGTCTGGAACCATTACCAAAGTAACTTGCACGCTGGGAATACGGGAAACACGTCGATCTGCGAAGTTCAGCATCGCCTCGTCGACTCCCGACGTTGTTAGAGCGTCCCGAAAGGAGAATGTATGTTAGATGCTTTCGATGCATTAACTTTTAGCTTTAACTTGGATTTTCATCAGGTCTTTCTCGAAGATGGATGGGATGGGATTGCTTCAGAGAAATGAATTGCACGTAGATAGTGATTAAAATTACTGGTCATTCACTTGTTTCCGTGGCTTAAAACTATACAAGGTACATTTTTGGGTTCACGTAAACTGAATTTTGGAAAGTTTTAGGGATTCTTATGGGTTCTCATACTGATTTAGGGATAATTCTAACGGATTTTCCAATTCATTTAGGGATTCCTATGGATTCTCAAAATTTTATAAGGATAGGGAATACTTCTCAAAAATACGAAACCCGCGAGCTGCGCGCAGCTCGCGCACCCAAGCAACCTAGTAATAATATAATCACATTAAAGATTTATGTACTCCGGCTTACTTCTTCCAAAAATTGACCCTTTTTTTCGGATGGGAAGTCATCAAATGACTCCTTCCGCTCTGGGCGGAGCAGGAGGGAGTGTCAGACTTTTACTGACTAAAACCCATACATGTTCCTTCATTGCCCTTTGTGTTCCGGGGCCACGGTATCTCTTTCGAACAGTCCCGCAGCCCCGGCAGGCATCGGCCCATTGCGGACCCCTTCCATTTTGCTGACTCTCTTTGAGGCGCGCGTGGAACACGAACATGCCGTCCACACGGCCTTTCGTCATGAGACGGACAGACGGCGAGCTAGCCCATAGCTCACCGTCCATAGGCCCGCGCCTACGGTGGCCGGGGGCCCACCACCCTTAGCTACTGCTGAATAATGAGAATAAACTCATAAGAAAATCTAGACAACCGACTTAAAGAGACAGTCTGCTCTTTTAATCCGAGACAACGCAAAATTGCTTAACTAACTCAAAACCTCCTCAATATTCTACTCAGCTCAGCTCACGTGTACACCAAGCCTAACAATAATAAATTCAACATCATTACGGCAAACGAGGTTAATATAAAGGTAGCTACTCATTGTCGAGAATGGCGGCATTTACACGCGGGACGCGGGATGCGGGACGCGACGGCTGGCGTATGAAGTAACAATGTTTAACTTATGTGTGTGAGAAACGGCCTTATTTTGGCGCGTCATTCTCGCCGGTATGTGCAAATTGTTTTATATTATGTAGTGTGGGAAAGTGAATATCTTGTTTCTGTTTTTTAGATTGACTTTTGTGTTTAATTTGTATGTATTGCTATCTGGATAACATAACATCACGCCTGTAATCCCCAAAGGGTTAGGCAGAGGTGCTCCATCGACATTTCACCAGTTATGTTTAAGTCCCATGTTATAGAGGCCGAGCCATGGCTGCTACTGAGAAATTCATGATGGAAAATCCCAATAACACCTTGTCTGACTTGGAAATCAAACCCATGATCAGCAGTCACACTTGTTCTCACTACCAACGAGGCAGACAACGATCTGGATCTGTTTGTTTAATAGCATAAATTATGATCTGTCAAAGGACCAATTTGTCGAGACACCATTGTTTAACTATTGTGTCTACTTTGTGGACAGATCAAGGGATATTCAGCCTGAAATTAATGTTCCTCATACTTTGACACAGGTCTCCCCTTTGCGAGAAGAAGTGGGCCCCATATGTGTTGGTGGATGTCACATGTTTAGGCTCAAAGCAAAGACCCTTTGTATGTTGTGGCCACTTTCACTGGGCCACCGCTGCACCGCTCCCTTATTCTATAGGCTTGGTTGAAATCTCATGAAGACGTAATAAGAATTGTTTTAAATATGTAAGATTTTAACTACGACAATAAGCATCGGCTAGAGAAAATAATGCTACTACAAAAGATGAAGGCCTAGCCAAGTTACAAACGATTCGTATCGATTCTCTTTCTACAATCGTAAACGTTAAGTCACGTGGTCACAACAAACGAATAGAAACTTCGTAGACAAGTTTACATCGATCAAGATGATAGAATGAAATGTATTCGTTTCTACAATCGTGATCGCTACATCCCATATAAATCGTAGCCAACTTACCGTTTTGACTGAACTTAAAAGTTTTTATTCGTTTGTTTCGACCACGTGACTTAACGTTGAAATGATGTCATTCCCATACATTTGGTTAGTTTTCTATTAGCGTTAACGATTGTAGATTGTCAACTTGGCTAAGCCTACTGATGTGGAATCAATCTAGCATTCTGTACATAGCAGCAAAGATAATTCTAGACAAAAGAAATTCCTAGCGCCTAACAACCGTAGGCTTTATCGAGGTCAAAACGAAGAAAAACATTTTGACCTCACTTGACTCCAACGAATTCATTGCCAACACATTTATTTCGAGGCTGAACAACAACATAATATAAATTCCTCTCTCCTTAAATTACAACATCTCACCTTCCCATTCCTAAGCGGAATTAAGCGATCGTATTGCAAGCCGTAACGCAGTAATACCCGGTCTAAACCACGCAGTAATACCCAGTCTAAACCGTGACTTGGAAGGGATGTAGCCGCAAAAGTAACAAAAAAGAAATCCAGAGGATTCGCGTAAATGCTTGCTATTATGGTAAGGTTGGCAAGAAAAATGTCGCCGTTATTTTCTCTTGTGTTGTATGTTCGTGTCGTTTTTCCTTGTGTGGTGATTAAATCTTTGTGGCGTTACGTTGGTATGTTTACGGGGCTCCTGCTAAAGGAAGTTGTTGACGCTTACGTGAAAAAATGTGTAAATATACGTACGTGTGTATGTGTGGAATTGTTTACGTAGCAATAAAGAAGCAAAAAAAAGTTTGAAAGGCTGTAGTTTAAATCTTGGGTCAAGAGAACGTAAATAGGTATAATGAAACAGTATTATTTCAAAAAAAGAAATGCTGGGACACAATAGTTGAAGTGAAACTTCAACGGACAAGTGGAAAAACGAATCGCAACGGACAAGGGGAACAACGAATCGCAACATACAAGTGAAAAAAACGAATCAAAACGGACAAGTAAAAAAATCTAATGGATTTAGGTCGACAAGATCATCACAATAGCAGTTCAAAATTAATTTATGGAGTGGAATTATGAACGGGCAAATAATAGACCCTTTTGAGTTGCCACCAACTATGGACGGTGCCAATTATGTATATTTCCTACAGAATGATCTCCCAAGTTTGTTGGGAAACATTTCTCCGGAGTTAAGAGAAACGACGTGGCTCCAAAACGATGGATGTCAAGCACATTATGCCGTACAAGTGCGAGAACATCTGAACAATACCTATCTAGGAAGATGGATCGGACGCCTTGGACCCATTCTGTGGCCACCCCGATCCCCAGACCTAAATCCATTGGATTTTTCTACTGGGGACGTTTAAACGAAAAAGTTTACAAGATAAAAGTGAATTCAGTCGAGGAACTGCGCGAACGGGTGCAAATCGCTGGTCAAGACATAAATGCAGCAGGTTTTGCACGTCTGATCAAACGGTCATTTATTAGGCGGTGCAGAGCGTGTATCGCAGCAGGGTGGTGCCCATTTCGAGCATTTTGTGTATTTTTTTTCCATGTTTTTTTGCTATTAAAACAAACTTTTTCTGCTTTTCTTACTCTGAACCCTTTAACGACATTAAGATCATATTAGAAGTTGTGCATTGATCAAATTAGCGACTATTTGGTTAAATTGCAAAACAAAATTTGCTCTTTCCTCAGTTTAATAGCAACAACTTTGTATCTAAAAAAGATGTGGAATATTGATATACCATTTTGGAATCTGCAATAAAGGTATAAGTTGACAAAAATATGGGCAGCTAGATTTACAATACATTTTTTTTCCACCAGACGAACTCAAACTTCGGAGAAGTTTTTACAGAAACGTAATCTTTTCAATCTAAGATTAAAAAAAAAACCACATGAGGTACTCTAAAATTGTATTACACATCATAAAGCACGTTTATTTAAAAATATTATGCAGAAAATCAGATTGTGAAAATTCTTTCGTTTGTGAGCACAGTGGCCATGGAAGTGACTCAAGGTAGCAATTTAAAAAAAAAAATTAAAAACGAAAATTTGCCCATCGACTCCGGGGTTTGACCATTTTTTGTAGTATAGTTCTTGGGGTTCCCCACCTACTGGTACAGGGTTATCCATTAATTCCGCTACACTCTGTATATATTTAAAAAAATAACACCTACCCCCTCCCACCCCTCCTCCCTAATAATGTACAGTACCATGTAAAATTCAACTATCTAGCCCACGGCCCATCACAGAGCACAACAACATAGTTTCAAAAATGTATCCACTGAAATTTTAATAAATGCATCACTTAACACTCAACGAATTTTCCGCCGACCGCGAGCCGTGAGCGGAAAATGAAACAATCAGTGTTGAATTTAATACCGTTGTAAAAGAGGGATATTTCAATCAACACCTTTTTGTTAACTATTGTTCTTTTAGAATCCTGAAAGGGTTCTAAAATTGTCCGTCTATTATTAAAGTGGATAGGCAGAAAGGCAAGCCAAAGGATTATACAGTTCTTTCTTTTTCGTGTGGTTAGTGCCTAGCCTGTTGTCTGAGTTTTTATGCTGTCCATGGGCCTCTGACTTGGCCTTACATACCGTCTAAAAATATCTCTCATCTCTCTCGGCATGCTGATTTCCTCATGATATTTTCCTGCACCAAAGCAAGTGATAGTTATGCAATACATGAATCTGAAAAATCAGAGGTTTTTGTCTTCGGTTCGAACTCAAGACCTATAAACTATAGATACAGTTGAAAGAGGTAACAGTTGCCAATGGATATTGGCAAATTCAATAAAATCTTTGCCAACCTTAGAGACAACGTTGAGATGTTCTAAGTGCCTGCAATTTTACAAGCTTTGGCACCTTTTAAACGGGTGCGCAGTAAAAAACCTACCTTATAGCCTTTCGGAAAGGATTGTTAATAGTTTGTTTTAAAAATCTGTACTCGCAACTATTCATGAAATTTATTTTAAGAAATCAAAATAAAAGCTTTTGCAAGTATGTCGTGACTATTAAGTTGTTTTTTAATAACACATAGCTGTGGGAATGTAAGGTGGGTTAAGTGGCAACACTGATTGAATGAGGTAATGTAAGATGATGGAGGGACAACACTGTATGTCAAGGAAGGATGCGCAGAGAGCATTATTATAAGCACGACGGACGACGAATAACAAAGATGGAAGACGTAAGATTTTTAGAAGATTATATTATTTAAGAAAGTAACGTTTGCTTGCTGTTTCATTTTGGAATCCCACAACACATACTACATTTTGGGGGCTCGTCCGGGATTTCGAAATAAAATTAAACGAAGCGAAGCAAATGTTTCTGCGTAGCGGGTTTGAAAAAACAACCATGATGACGTCGGCAGCAGAACAAATGAAGATGGATGCTGCAACAGGCTCCATGCTTCAAATGAGCGTGGACCTGGTACCAACGTTTACCGGTGAAGACAAAACGTATCCAGTGGCGCGGTGGATACAAGATGTAGAAGATAACGGTGAAATCTGTGGTTGGACACCATTGCAACAACTGCTAATGGCAAGAAGATCTCTGTCAGGCACCGCAAAGCTTTGGATTCAAGCTGAACGCCCTCACAAAACATGGGAAGAACTCAAAGCGGCCCTGAGTAAAGAGTTCCCTGACACGGTCGACATCAAAGCAATATACGAGCTTATGAGCCAGCGAAAGAAAAGACGTGACGAGAGTTGCATCGACTTTATGATGGTCATGAAGGACTTGGGGAAAAGAGGAAAGATACCTGATTACGTGGCCATTAAATACATCGTTGATGGCATAGTCGACCACGAGACCAATAAAATAATTTTATACGGTTTAACTACGTATCCTGATTTTAAAGAGAAGCTTAAAATCTATGAGACTGTGAAAGAAAAGATGAAACTGGAATATTCTAGAAGTTCCTACAGAAACGAAAAACGCGGCGTCATACGTCACGAAAAAACTTTGAAAAGATGCTATAACTGTGGGGACGGCGATCATGTGTCGGAAGACTGTCCGCAGAAGGCACAAGGACCAAAGTGCTTTAACTGCAATGAATATGGTCATATTGCACCGAAGTGCCCGCATAAAAAAAACATGGCTCTAAGGGGCTGTAAAGAAGATTCGAATTGGAGTTCACCAAGTTGGCGTAGCTCCAGCATTTCCGGCGAAAGAAAAGACCACAACGGCGCATCGACAAGTGGGAGCAAGAGCGGCGAACGTGTGAGCAAGCAAGCAATGTTCGGCCAATCACCGTCCAACAACGCGGATTATACGTCACACTCACAGAATGACAAGATGACAGATGACGGCAAAGATTTAAAAACTCAAATTCAAAATAAGTATGACAGTTACGATGTAAACAAACAATGGCGACGGGAAAAACCTTTAAAGATCGTAGAATTATGTGGAAAAACGACAAATGCGCTTATTGATTCAGGTAGCGATGTGAACTTGGTGTCTTCTGAGTTTTGTGCTAATGTCAGTAAAGTGATGAACAAAAATATAACTCTGTCTGGACTTGGTTTCGCCAAAGTGGAGTCACTAGGTTGTATAACAACAAATGTTGTGATCGACAGTACGAAATACGACGATGTGTTATTCTACGTGGTGTCTAAAGACTGTATGCCTTTTGATGTAATCATAGGTCACGATTTTCTTAAAAATGTTTTAACGGTTATGAATGGAAGTTTGGTATCGATGAGACCAATAGGTGAAGATTGTTTAGGCAGATTGAATTGTTTTCCCTGTGTTTCAGATAGTATAGGTTATATTGGCAGTGAACAACTGAAGAGCCAAGTGGTAACTTTGATCAAAAATTACCATCCTAATCAAACAAAGGATATTCCCATACAACTGAAGATAGTTCTCAAGGATGATGTTCCAGTTGCTCAAAGACCACGTCGATTTTCATTCGTGGAGCAAGAAGCGGTTGACAGACAGGTAGCGGACTGGTTAAACCAAGGAATCGTTAGGGTAAACTATTCAGAATATGCTAGTCCGTTGGTCCTGGTACGGAAGAAAGATAGTACCATCCGCATTTGTGTAGATTATAGACGGCTAAATGAAAAGATAGTGAAAGATGAATTCCCACTTCCGTTGATAGTCAATACAATTAAAAATAAGTTGTCTAGTGATCCGGTGCTAAAGATATTTAATCCAAAACTTTACACAGAGTTACACACGGATGCATGCTGTGTTGGTTATGCAGCTATACTTATGCAGCGTAATGTAGACGATCAGCAGCTACACCCTGTCTACTACATGAGCAGAAAGACAACAGATGCAGAGAGCAGGTATACAAGCTATGAGCTTGAGGCAAAGTGTCAAAAAGTTTAGACACTACCTATTCGGTAGGCATTTTAAGAATATAACGGATTGTAGAGCTTTTCAAATGACTTTAAAGAAAAAGGAGCTGGGTATGCCAACTAGAGTAGCCAGATGGATTTTGTTTCTTCAGGATTTCGACTTTACTGTAGAACACAGAGAAGGTTCTAGTATGAGACATGCTGATGCACTAAGCCGTAATCCTTATGTAGCAGTTATCAATGAGTTGTTTGACAGCATTAGAAAAGCTCAACAAGCAGATGAAGGTTTGAAAGCTATTACAAGTATTTTGCAGAATGCACCATATGAAGATTATGTGTTGGACAATGGTCTTGTCTATAAAGGAATTGACAAGAAGTTGGTGGTTCCGCGAAGTATGGAAGACGAAATTATCAATAGAGTTCACCAAAATGCTCATTTTTCCAAAAATAAGATGTTAGAATTGCTTGATAAAGATTATTTTATTAAAAACGTAAGTAAAAAAGTTGAAGATTTTCTATTAACATGTATTCCATGTTTATTAGCAAGCAGAAAGGAAGAAAAACAAGAAGGATTCTTACATGTGATTGACAAAGAAGCTATACCCTTGCACACCCTGCATGTTGATCACGTTGGACCGATGTCAGATACAAAGAAACAGTACAATCACATCTTGCCTGTAGTGGATGGATTCACGAAGTTCTTTTGGATTTTTCCTACAAAGAGCACTACGAGCAAAGAGACGTTAGACAAGCTACGTATTCATCAACAGCAATTCGGTAATTCAAGTAGAATTGTTACAGACAGAGGAACAGCATTCGCTAGTTCTGAGTTCCAGGAGTACTGCAAAGAAGAAGGGATAGTGCATGTAAAAATTACCACAGGAATGCCAAGAGGTAATGGACAAGTTGAGCGTATACATAGAATAATTATTTCAGTCCTGTCGAAGCTGTGTATAGAAAACCCTACACTCTGGCATCGTCATGTTAGTCGTGTGCAGCGAGCTATCAATAGCACTTATCAGAGGAGTACAGGTACAACACCACATGAACTTCTAGTTGGTGTGAAAATGAAGAGCAAAGAAGATATCAACATTTATGAAATGCTGCGGCAAGAAGAAAGAGACAGCTTTATTCTAGAAAGAGAAGAACTCAGGCAGAAGGCCAAAGAACAAATATTAAAAGTACAAGAAGAAAATATTAAAAGCTACAATAAAAAGAGAAAGAAAAGTGTTGAGATAAAGGAGATAAAGTAGCAATAAGAAGAACACAATTTGGAACAGGGTTGAAAATCCAACCAAAGTATTTTGGCCCATACACAGTTACCAAAGTGAAAGGAAAAGACCGTTATGATGTAGAGAAGTGTGATAGTAGCAGTGAAGGTCCAAATAAGACATCAACTGCGGCCGACAGTATGAAGTTGTGGCCAACGTGATATGACAAGTTTACTTTGTTATGGTGTGAAGTGTAAGGAATGTATGCATGATGATGAATGAATAATTTAAAAGAGACACTTTGCAATTAAGTTCTTTGTTTTAAATGTTAGCTGTTTATGTACTGGTCTAATATATCTTATTTATTGAAAATAAATATGTACAGGATGTATTATGTGTTATGTTTTGTAACTAATGATGTTATATTTTTTTTACTTTTGTTTCTTGTGATGTTAAAGTTTAGTTGTACTACAAATGTTGGTGTATTGTAATAACTTATATTATTTTAATGTGTTATAACTTTTAAGTTGTCTAAATGGAATGTGTTTGGTTGTTAGAGTAATGAGTGTAAGTAAACGAGTAATGTGTTTTCAGTGTATGTGAGCGAGTAATGAGTGGATGTAAGCAGAGCAATGCATGACTGAGGACAGTCATGAAAGTCAGAATGGCCGAATGTGGGAATGTAAGGTGGGTTAAGTGGCAACACTGATTGAATGAGGTAATGTAAGATGATGGAGGGACAACACTGTATGTCAAGGAAGGATGCGCAGAGAGCATTATTATAAGCACGACGGACGACGAATAACAAAGATGGAAGACGTAAGATTTTTAGAAGATTATATTATTTAAGAAAGTAACGTTTGCTTGCTGTTTCATTTTGGAATCCCACAACACATACTACATAGCCATGGAGTGTTTTTACTGCATTCTTTACCATATTTTTTTAAACTTAATTAAATGAATAAAAGCAGAGCCAAGAATAAAACACAAGGATTTTTCTTTCAACACTCATAATATTTAGAAGTTAAAGTTAAAATATTTATACTCTAAGTTGCCTAGATGTATTATTCAAGTTAGAAGTGTTTAAAAGTTCAAGTCTCACTCCGTATTATTGAAGTGACGAAGAATTTCGACATTAAGTAGATATTGTTGAGTGTTGAAATGTTTGAAAACTTTAACTTTTCGTTTTAATTCTGTGAATTTTCACGCTTTTACAGAAATTGAAATTAGTGTACTATTTTTTGTTTCAGTGTGACATTTTGTTTTCCACCGTTGCACGAAGCAGCAGGTTATTCAGACTTAAAAAAAAAACGCCCAAGTGTGAATCGGACCTGTGCATAAAGGGTTCCGTTCCGGGAACCCTTCAATTTTTAATTTATGGTGTTCTAGCGGCAACAGAAATACACATTCTGTGAAATTTTCAACTTTCTACCTATTACGGATCATGAGATACAGCCCGCTGACAGACATACGAACGGACGGACAGCTGAGGCTTAGTAATAGGGTCCCGTTGGTTACCCTTCGCGTGCGGAACCCTGATAAACGATACCATTTAAACATTTGATTATAAATTTACAAAATAATGGAGGAAACTGCATCAAATTCGGTGGCAGAGTTTAAAAGAATAACGCTGCCTTACAGACAGACATTAAAGTTAACTTTATTTAATAATACGCATAGTAAAGACGTCTGTTGTATTTAACTTAAAACAGAATGTTAAAAACTTATTTAGAAAGGTACTCTTAACATAAATAAAAAGCCACATTGCCGTCCCAGATTTCACAACCACACTCCATCTTTTAAGACCACAGATTCTAAAGCTTCAAAAGAGCCAATACTTTAACCTGGGACAGCTGAAAGCACCTCGCTTTCAGCTGTCTGTGTAATTCAGCAGGACCACCAACTGTCTGGACGCAACACCTGCAATATTCAGTGGCTCTGGCTGCACTGATAAATATTCAATGTGCTACGTTTTGTGTTCCGCTCCTGATGCATTTAGTCACTGAGGTGAGTTTGTGAGTGAATGAGGTTTTTAGCTTTTTACTTTTAGGGGTTTTTGTAGAGTCCAAAGCAGATTTTGTCTCAAAATCCATGTATTCAATAAATAAAAGGATTTAAGATTAAAAAGTTGTAGTGTTATTGTAGACTTGTAGTTAATCTGAAGTATTAAACATTAATACTAGTAGATCGATATTGAACAACTAAGGTCAATGATCTTTTTATCGCCCTTTTAACATTGCGATACGTAGCGAGATAGGTCTCGGTAACAGCCTCAAATATGTAGCAGATATCTATCTCGGCCTACTTAGCCGTCTACAGCATCCAATAACCTTAAGATTACCCCAATGACTTGCGCCTAAAAATGAGAATCAATCATGGTTATAGCTTGGAGTAATAGTATCTAGATGGAGCACGAGGTTAACAATACGCCTGAAAACGAAAGACAGTCGTTATTTAATTCCTCATCATCTGCCTAGCCTTTTCCCAACTATATTGGGGTCAGCTTCCAGTCTAACCAGATGCAACTGAATGCCAGTATTTCACATGGAGCGACTGACTATCTGACCTCTACAAGCCAGTAAGTACTGAGTAATACGAAACCCCTAGGTAAGACTGGTTGTCAGAGTTTTCGGGCCACTGACTACCTGTAACGACTGTCAAAGATCTACAAATGACAGCCGAGACCAACAGCTTAATTTGCTTTTAGACACACGGAGGAAACTCGGTATGTAAAGAGTGGTTACCCATCCACCAACGTTATACGTATAGTTCCTAAAATTATACTTTGCTAGTTATGTTTTGATGATTGCGCCACGTCTCCAATAGTCAAACTCACTTCCAGTAACAGGTTACCAAACCATTCCTTAAACGACTACTTAGAAATTGATAAAGGAAATAGCCGACCGCATGTTTCTGAAAACACTTTGACCTTGAGAAGGCCAGCGTAGTGTAGCGTTTTAATATAAAAGGGAACTAGCTTATACTGGCTATGTTATTAATGACGTGCAGTAGTCAAAGTAGTAATAAAGATTACTTTCGCTGTCACGCACGTACTATTTATTTACAGTTCCATAATGTACAGGAAAACTGTACCGTTTAATAAGGCATTGTTCCAGAGGCTCCACTCATGCTCCATCTAGCTGATACTACTCCAGGTACCATTATAATATAATGTTTTTCCCGACATCTTATCCTTCAATATCGTTACTGGGGGCGTAAATAGGGTTATAAGATATCGCCATTACCATTTATCAGCTGGTAATTATTGTCCAACTCAGGGGTTGAAAGGTAGGTTATGAATTTAGCATGAGACTCGATGCGGGATGGTTGCTGTGCGGTTGGGAGGCCGTTACTGTGAATTTGGAAGTACCTGATCCTAAATTGGGAGCTGTAAGAATTAAGTGTGGTCCGTTAAGCTGAGCTCGGCGTTAGTCATGTTTTGAATGTTGAGTCGTAACTTTACGTTATATTAAGGAACCTATACCCCTTTGAAGATGTACGGAATTCTCGTCTGAGATAATATTTATGGGGATGAAATTGAACGACCACCAAAAAAACAATCGTTACCCTAAACAGCCTCATCCAAAAAAATATATAATATGTACAAATAAATGAAACCTGTACCAATTTTTTTCGGGCTATTTAAGTCATGCCTGCACTACTAAAACTTTTCATAACCCAAAAAGGCCACGCGTGCACCAAAATGTAACTAGCAAAGTTTTGTGTCATTTCCACCCAAATATATCACTACGTTTGCCATAAAATGTATGCATATAACCAAAACTTTGTGACCAATAACATCTATCACCTAAAATATCAATTGATCACCAAATTTAGTAAATTGAGTATCAAATTTTAATGAGGTGGTTGATGACAAACTAGTTTTGCCTAGGCCGACTTAGCCACTCACCCGCCCCGCGCGCGACTTTTTTGCACCAAACCGTCCAGGGTGCAAAAAATTGCGAAATATTCGCATGTAATTTGACACTTTAGATAAACAATCGCAAACTACAAGAGTTATAGCTAAATAAAATTTACAGTGAATAGCTGAATAGTTATGGAATCTATATATTAAAAAATAAAAAAAACTGATATTAATTTGAAACTCAAAAAAAATGTAGAACTTGAAAAACAGTGATGAAAACGGATATTTCGCTATTAAAATATTAATTTGAATTTTTCTAAATATTAAATTTCAATTAAAATAATTTTAAAATAAACTAGATTATATTTCCTTTCCAATAAGACCATAATCTTATTAGTTTATTTACGATAGTCTAGTTAGAATTAAATTAGAATTTGGATACTCACTGTTTATTTTGACGCGGCCTGCGCCAACGACTGTTTTTGAACACGGTTATTTACGTACCTATAACTTTACGAAACCACTTGTTTTTGTATATACAATTTAATAATATGTTCACAATACTAATCATGCACTGTTTTTCCGTTAACACACACGTTTTAATCACAAAAACACTTATTTCTTGTATAAACACAATCACTATAGGTATTTAAACCTACCACCTTTCGGAGGCGAAATACTCAACTTTGAGATTCGAAAACTAGATTTCCTTTATGATAATATAGTAGCACAGATTTTCACGATTAATTTGATATATAACACTATCCGAAAACAACAATATACATAACAGAACAATTGAAATACGACGCCACACGTCAGAAATGGCGGAGTTTGTTTACACTACAGTTTTTACTTTTATTTTGAGATTTGTCGATGGAATAGTGTTGCTATTGTTGGTCCGAACGTTGAGGAATATAGTATAGAGAATGCTACAAGAGGAATAAGCTCTAGAAATAGCAGTTTAATAAATTTTTATTGCATTTGTTGGACGAAGGCGCTACTGGCTGCTTTAGCAGCCAGGGACATTTGGCAAATCGGCAACTGGCTGCTAAAGCAGCCAGGGGCGGTTGAGTGGCTATGGCACCCCGGCACGAATAGATTAGGTTAGAAGGGTATGGCGGGGTCGAATGAGCGAGCAACGCGAGCGAATAGACCCCGCCATACCCTTCGTGGTTATTTTTTTATAAACCATACATAGTAGGAGCCCCGCACTGCGGGGCTCCGTCGACCGGGTCTCCCTCGACTCGGATGCAAGAGCTTAACAGTTCAATTTTTCGTGGTCATTAACTAAAATATTGATCATTTGCTAATTTTGGCAATCAAAAGTGATTTTTTTGCCGTTACATTTAGCTAAATCTAGTGGTTTGTTAATTGTATGCCTTTACTATTTTTGGCAATCAAAAATGATTTTTTTGCCGTTACATTTTACTAAATCTGGTGGTTGGTTAAACATAAGCCTTACGGTAGTACCGGTGAACCTTTAGAAGTTCATTTATATTTTTTGGGTAAACAATGATTTTTGTATATTAATTTACTTTATTAGGATAAAATTGTGTAACATATTTGGATAATTTTTTTAAATAAAATGCGAGTACATATTTGGTGCATGCGTGGCCTTTTTGGGTAGCTCAGCGATTATTCTGAAGATACTTGCCTTTTTTAGGTTAGCAGACTATACGTTTTTTGGTGATAATTTCATATTAAAGTGGGGATTAAATTTTGGTAAGTACTTACGATTTTTTGGGCGTTATATTTCATTATATCTGGTGATTGCTTAAACCTAAGCCATATTTATGTACGGTACCCGTCAGCGGTAACAAAATCAGTTACTGGCTTCTTGGTCAATTTGAACTATGAACTACAGTAGTAGGTACAGTTGAAGGTCAAAGTGTAACTTATAATATAATTGGGCATTTCAAATAAATATGCGCAGAATCATGAATTTTTATCTTTAGTTCGGCTGTGTGGCTGAATAAACCTCATTTTAGCGTGATCAAAGCTGCAGTAAGCATCAAGAACATAACTATTCTGTAAAAACTCGTATCACATTTTCAGTGTTCGGTACCATTCAATCTAAAGCTCTGTTATCTTCTGCAAATACAACAATGAAATTGATAAAAAATTTAAACTCGTCAGCGTATGGAAACGAAGATTGTTAAAATACATCAATACTTTCCTCGTATTTGTCTGGGATGAGACCACTCGAACATATACATACTTAGTATATGCAAGTTGCGTATAGGTATATAAACGCCCCCGTGATATATGTGAACACGATGTTTTGTTGGGAAGTGTATCAAAAAGTTTCATCTCATATATTGTTTTTGGCGGCAGTATTCATTACTCGGCAACATTGGAACTTTCCGTCTCTCTCTTGGCCTTTTACTGCAATACTCCGCTTTTATTAGTCATATTTCTTTATACAATATTTTTGGTACATTTTTTGAATAAAAGAACCTTTTGAACAAAGTTCTCAATCGAAAATTATAGTACAATATAATATCTTCAATTTAACGCTTTGTTTGTGTTTTTGTAAAGATGAGATTTATTAAAAAACTGTGTAACTGCTGTAAAAGGTATCTATTGTCTTGATTTGTGTGTGATTCATGATCTTATGAATCAAAGATTGAAGTTATTAAATGTGCTCTCTCTTCATTCAGAGATCCAGGTCACGTGCCGAGAATCCTCTGACGAAAAATCCAATTACACAAACACTTAGCCCGATTTAGGAATTGACCTCATGCTCAGGGATCGCGCTAGACTAGGCTTTTAAAAATCAGTTAAAAAAACAAAAAAGATTTACTCTAACGTGAGGAGGACACCCGTTCATATTCCTAATCATACCAAACAGTACCGAAAGCCGTTTTGAAACCAAATCGATTTTGATACATAATATTACCATTATTTTTCCACTCACAGAACATCGAAGTAGTTAAAATAAATCTAAATACATTTACAAACCGGGTCAGTATTCCAAAAACAAAATTATTTCATGCAAAATAATCTCCTCGCATTGTATTGTGAAGTTCTTAAGAGATTATCGTCCGAACGGGCCAACACTCCAGGTACAAAAAGCAACAGAAAAAAAGAAATACATGAGGTTTTATTTTTTATTTCTGAAAAGAAACAAAAGCCGAGCGAAGCCTAAATGATCCTCGGTAAAGTATGAAGTATTGCAAGTATTTAACCGCCCTTGGGGACAAATAAATTTTCAAAGTAACCCCGGGAAAGTGCTTCAAGAACTGGACGCGCTTTATTTGGCCTCCACTGTATGTGGGTGTGTTTATATATACCTATACGTGTGGGTGTGTGTGTACGTAGTGGGTGTGTGTTTGTGTCTGTTTGCTCAAGTTGAGTCATTTATTTACTTCACGTGCGTCAGTCAATATATTCGTGAGTGCTAAAGGTTTTGAATGAACTTGTATGGGCTCTATTCTCAAAATAACAATAAGGTTATTTTAAGATAATGATGTGCGTTGTACTTACATAAAGACTAAAATAACTCTCAGTTTGAAAACAACCACAATTCAATTCATGAACGACCTAAATCTGACTTTAAATGGAAACTACTCGTAACTAGACACATGTCACAATATTTGATGTTGTTGAACTTGTGAAAAGTATTAGGCATATTTGTTTTTGTTTTCACGTTCGTGCTTTAGCTATTCATCTACAGTTTATAGATAGGTAAACCATCTAATACCATAGAATTCTTTCTATCTCACTCCCGTAAGAGATCATTGAACATTTCATAAATAATTTCATTTAATACATCTTCTAAACGATCAATCTGTAACCTGAAACCCGTATCGTGACAAAGTGTCACACTCTCACAAGGAGGATAGCTAAATCTCAGAAATGGAAATATTATACATTGATATTGGATTTGTGCCCAGTTGATGGCAATAGGCTCGCCCTATTACACGGGGCTTATATAGAACTGAAAATGGAAAATATTTTTATTTAAACAAAATGCTTTTTATACAATGAATTGTGTTTGTGTTTCAGGTATTGTTTGCCTAAAAGGTGGCTTCCTTTTAGGCAAACAATACCTGTGTTAGGAGATTCCGCACCTCCATATCTTAGATATATGTTTCATATAATTATTACAGCATATTGTTATTTTTTAATTTAATATCTTGAGTATGTATCTTGTGAAGTGTGGTGTGCTTTAGTTAGGTGTGGCGCGTGGAAGACGTAGTGTGGTTTGATGTGATCTGATGTGATATGCGGTGTGGTGTGTGGTGCCGTGGTGTAATAACTGGTGTGGCTTAGGGCTTAATGTAGGTGTTCTATTAGGTACACCTCTGCCTAACCCTTTAAGGGTCACAGGCGTGATGTTATGTACGTATGTATGTTAATATTGTAAATATTTAGTTACTTTAGTATAAATCCAAGTTTCACAGAAAATACCCTCAAACACCAATGCTCTGCCCTCTCTCTAGATCATTGAATATTTCATCCGCAAATCTTCTAAACGATCAATTAGCACCATAAATCGCTAACCGCATCTAAACCACGTCGCCCCAGTAAACAAGGGAACAAATTAACCCTCCCCCACCCCCACTTACAGAGCTTATTTACAGACTACCATTATTACTTAAACAGCTATAACTCATCACTGTTGCAAACTACGAAGGTAAGAAACTTCATTCGGGCTTAAGATACAGCTCATACAGGGGTACTTTTTATGGCGCTACACTTGTTTATTATTCTGGGCAAAATGTTGACCTTTAGTTTGCAAGATTGGATTCTAATCATGGAAGGAAAATCTTAATGAGGCTGGCAAAGAATCACGGAGATTGGCACAAACAAATTGAAGCCTATACGTGGGCCAGCAGTGGAGAGGCCAGCAGTGGAGAGGCCAGCAGTGGAGAGGCCAGCAGTGGAGAGGCCAGCAGTGGGTGCAGTCAGGCTGTGGACAATGATGATGAGGGTTCTACTTATCCCAACACCAACAATAATAATGTGGTTGAAGAAATGACACAACTGCACGCTTTCAAAGTTTTTAGGTGATTATTTCTGTTCAGAAATTATTTACTCAGAGTGATTAACATGGTACTTTTTTTTTTCGGATGGGAAATCATCACATGACTTCTCCCGCTGTTATAAAAAAAAAACCGTTACTTATGCAGCAATCCTTAGCTAACACCATCTAAGACAAAACAATTTCAAATTCACTACTTACTAGACTATTTTGCAGCACAACGTGCGCCGTTCCTTACCAAAACGGCGGCAGCATGTACCGTTGCGTTTCATTTCGCAAGATGAGCGTCTGGCGGGACAAAGGCGAGACTGTGTACTTCGTATATACCTGTGTATGTACCCAGGTACTAATCATGTCCGCGAACCAACGTCTTACCACTAAATAGATTGGTAGAGAAGGCTGGCTTTATGCAACAGTCAAGATCAGGAGTATCTTTAAAGATTTATATCGTAAGATTTACCTTCAGCATACCCCCAGCCTTAACGCCAAGAGACGGTGGAAATGGAGTCTTACCCGTGTCAAAATTGTCCCAAGGTATTCAAAGAAGTCTGAACAATATTCTCATTGTTTGTCACTGTTCTGCTCTATCTTAATTTATGTTGGGTTGGTGTAGCATGTCTTCTTCTAAAACTTCTCTAAGCCACCCTTTCTAACCAATAATCGTAAACAGTCATGTTGTATGGAGCCGAACTTCTGCACTTATCTATTCTGTGGTTTTACTTTGTGGATATTCTTATGAACTGTTAGTTTATTCATCATTGTATAAGGTCTTGATTGTGAACACCTACATTCATTTATTCCAGTAATATTACTACAAGAAAATAATTATGATCTATTCATAGTCTAAAAAAGGTTGGTTGGATCAAAGGATTAATTTATAAACTGCTCTCATTTCACAGCCTTATTTGATCTAGAAATAGACCTCAATCAAGATAGCAAACTGTCTTATAATATTTATTTAACAAACACTATTTGTGGTTGTACAAGATTATTCACAACGCTATTTCTAAGAAAATATAAACAAATAGGTCTCGCCCGTGACCTCGCCCACGTTGAGGTCGGGAATTATCCCTTTGGGACGTACTATTAGGATAAAATCTCTTCCTCAGTTCAAGGTTTACTTTTGTGCTACATCAAAATCCGTTCAGCCGTAAGGTGTGGAAAGATAACAGACAGACGAAGTTACTTTTACGTTTTGTTATGTTAGTATGGATTTGTTTAAATATAATCTAACCCAAGGTCATCATCATCTGCCTAGCCTTTTCCCAACTATGTTGGGGTCGGCTTCCAGTCACCTATCTGACCTCCAAAACCCAATTACTACTGGGTGATACGATACCTTGGTAAGACAGACAGACTCTCGAGTCCGACATTCGGGCCACTGACTACCTGTATTGACTGTCAAAGCTCTACTAATGACAGCAGGGACCAACAACTTGGTATGTAACGGACCAACCTTGGTAAGCACGGCTAAAGATCGACCCGAGCGGCTGTTATTATTTAGCCACGATTCCGACGTAGAATAGAATATTATGAGAATGCCTAACCAATATTAATCATCAGGAATTATATATATCCAGCAAATCATGTTATTACAAATCAATGCCCAGCATATATCAATGATTAAATTATCACATACCTATGATTAGCATATCTCATTATGTGACTATTATTGCTCATCCAATACCCGTTACTATGGTTACGTGTAATAATGTGACCCTATAAATCCTATTAGGACGCAATCGGATTCGGTTAGGAATAGCCTCAAGAAACCAGACTAAATAGATTTATGCCTCAAGTGGGAATATTTGGGGCTAATAGCTCAGGTTCAGATACATTAAATGATTCCCGCTATATCGATTCCCCTTACGTCGACTCGTGATTTTTCTTAGCATTGATGTATTGTCTTTTGTTTCGCCTCGATATAGCTGTCACAGAGTACAGTCACATTAAAAAAAAATACGGTTAGGCTTTATAATTAACTAGCGGACGACACGCGGTTTCAACCGCGTAGTTCCCGTTCCCGTGGGAGTACGGGGATAAAATAGCCTATGTTACTCAGTAAAGACGTGGCTTTCTAATGGTGAAAGAAATTTTGAATCTTTATAATATTAAGTGTAGATAGATAAATATTAATATCGCTGGACATTACACACAGCGCCATCTAGTGTCACACTAAGCAACGAGGCTTGTGTCGTGGACACCAGATAGTTGATATACTACATAGATAAGTTTTGTTTGTAAATACATACTTATTATACATATAAACATCCGTGACTCGGAAACAAATGTCCATGCTCATCACACAAACATTTGTTTCTACCGGGATTCGAACCCGGGACCCTAAGAACGTAAGGCAGCCTCAATACCGCTGCGCCGTTCGGGTCGGAAGATGTAGATTTATAATATTAGAGTAGATAAAGTAATTTCGCTAATACGGAGATACTGTATTTTTAATAATACGTTGATAACCCACCAAAAAGTACTAGGCTAGCATAAATTCAAGGTGTAACTGTTTCCATAAATCATGGTTAGTTAATAGGCATGTATAATTAATAGACCATGTTTTTGTTGCTAATTTGATAGTCTTAAAAGTATCTTAGTTGGTTATTTGAATATTATTGATTTTATAATATTTTAAGCACTTTTAATAGGTAATTAATTAAATAATATCGACTTCCATTATTGTTATAATTTTAGTGCGTATTTAATATTTAAAATAGTTGATTTCCGTTTCATCCACTCTTCCGCTATTTTTTTCAATTGTTTATTGTTGCCGTTGAGACGGGCAGTCTCGAGCGGACAGCACAAGGTGTAACACGTTCAACTGGAATTATTGTCAGTTTGGTTGTGCCGAGTATTTGGCACTGAGATATTGTGATTGTGAAAATATTTATAGTGAATAAAGTTTGGAGAAAATACCAAGGCTTGTTTGAACTTTTGGCTAACCCCAACATGTATTGTATTTTATATTCTGAGTATTTGAGTAGGTATTTACTGTTTAATCATCATCTGCTTAGCCTTTTCCCAACTATTTTGGGGTCGGCTTCCAGTCTAACTGGATGCAGCTGAATACCAGTATTTACTATTTAATATAATCACTTAATTCTATGATTGAAATACCTATATGATGTTTATTTCTTCAACTAGATGTTATAAGACACTTTTATAAATCAACTTTTTTGGTAAATATTTTAAAACTAGATGGCATCGGCGTTTCCTAGCTGACTCATCCTTTGGGAGAAATACTGAAACTTACCGAAGTCATGGTGTATATTACCGTTCAAACATTACATTATATAAATACCGAGTGGGTCAATTAATGCTGGGCCATGTCTAAAAACGTCTTATGAACGAAAAAGTTTAGAAAAGTAAACACCTATTTTAGGAATTTTTTCTTTTGAAGTGCCATTGAAAGATTCTTCTTCTTCTCTCGACTCACTTTTTCTCACAAATCGTCTCGAGCGGCTGTTATTATTTAACCACGAGCTCCTCGTACATAACAATTAATAATAAACAATACATAACTTAAAAGAAGATTTTTAAAAGGTCCCTCCTCCTCTACATGCCAAAGATTCGTAAAAGTTTCCACAAGTTCACCAACATGTTTACAACAACATCAAACATTGTTATATCTCCATAAACAAGCTCAGATTTACAACTTCAAAATAACCAAATGGCAGTAAACTGTATGTTTATTATTCCCTTAACAGTAATTTAGGCAAACATTCATTATAACTAATGAAACCATACAAAGTTTCGTTGCGAACAACCCTTACATGTCATTGACATGTGATACTGAGTTAGTGATAATTTTCTTGGTAAGTGTTAGTAAGTATGTAGAATACAAGTTTCAAGTAGACAGATGTGTTGTACAAGTGTAGTAAATGTTGACGAAAACTTTGTGTGTATCTAGAAGCTTAATGGGAAATCGTGTTTTTTTTTTGGAAATTGTAATACCATAGATACACTGGGTGTAAACAGACTCATCACGAAGCCGTTAACATACTACACACACTACATTCACATATACTACATTCT
Source organism: Xestia rhomboidea (assembly GCA_963853795.1). Taxonomy (NCBI): domain Eukaryota; kingdom Metazoa; phylum Arthropoda; class Insecta; order Lepidoptera; family Noctuidae; genus Xestia; species Xestia rhomboidea. The sequence continues at coordinate 19,632,101 of OY970765.1, forward strand.
GTACATCATACTTAGTAACTTTACGCAAAAATTATTTCTGGGAAACGGCTTTTATTTTGGGTGAAAAAAAAACGTTTTACGGTAAAACTCAATGTACCGCACTCAAAACATTGTGCTGATGGATGGATGGAATAGTACGGGAGTCGTGGAGGTGTTTAAAGTAAAAATCTTACATTAAAAATATGTATTTAAAAAAAAACTTGTGGAAAAGTTGGAACTTTGACCCCCAATATCTCCGTAACTAGATGGTATGGTCTAGAACAAAAAAAATATCGTAAAAATGGGGAGAACAAGTGCCTTTCGGCTTCGTTAAGAGTCTTTTTACACCCTGTAATAATCAATGCAGCTTACATTTTAAAATCTTTTCTTACTTCATAATATACTAATATTATAAACGCTAAAGGTAGTTAGATGGATGGATGAGTTGTATCTTACTCTTTCTCGCAAAAAGAACAAAACAAATGTTGATAAAACTTTACTATAATGTAGCGAAATATTGTGTAAAATATGATTTTATGCGGGCTAAAACGCGGGTGGAGTGTTAGCTAGTATATAAATTAAATTACACGCGAAAGAACTTTAAACCTTCGTTCCCAATTTAGAAATACAAAAGCCTTTGTCTGTACTTATAAACTTACTGAACCTACACTCTACCTAAATTTTAAATCTTTGTAAGCAGAATTAATAACATCACAAAATTATTGTATAACACTAAATGAACTGTTTTAGGTAAACAAAACTAAATAATGCTACATTAATTAGGCTACGTGGTTAAAATAATAGTTACGTAATGTTATAATAATGCCCAACTAATATCGCGTTAATAGGAATAATGCTGGTATAAATTATTTCCTATAAAATATGTTTGCCTACATGACAATTATCTTTGTTTTATTCGAGTAATAATGCAGGCTTAACGTTGTTATTGCACAAATTAATTGTTTTAATGATCATACAAACACACATTGTGCACTTTAAGGAAATTAGATTATAAAACTTGTTAATGAATGATTTTAAGTTGTTATTTAGTGTCGAAAATAGAATAGACCCCTTGCCGTAATTTGACGATTTTGTAGTAAATTTAATTTGGAAAATACTAATTTTACCGAAGAACCTTATAAAAATAAGAATAAAAGTCACTATGCTTTCGGTAGACGTAAATAGGTAGAAAATAAATAGAGGACCGTTGGTAGGAATGGAGGGAGGACTTTGCCCAGCAGTGGCACCATACAGTCTAGCTATAATAATAATGCACTAGCTTCTCCTCCTGAAATCACAATCAATAAATAAAATCGAGAATTTACAAACGTTTATTTGACGACAAAAAAAAAACCCTTATGTTGGTCTAACCCACTGCTATTATCCTGTTTCACACTATCCGTCTCTTTCAATCTATTTCTAATGTCTTCGACCGATTCAAGTAAAAATATACACCTTTCTTTCTAATCGTTTTTTCTCTTCGTCTTTCTGATTTCGCAAGATCTGACCAAAAATAGTACAGTATTTTCTGATAAATAACTTTATCATAATTGAAGCTACTTGTAAGTATACAAATGATATCCCGTATTAGATATATGTATTTATTTTGTGATGTTATAACAAAAGCTATTAGATTAGTAGATATTAAGCAATCAATACTTGCTAATTTATACAGTACATGAGAGATATATAGGTACACTATTTACTTAGGCCTTTGTATACGTTTGTAGGGCACGATCAAAGGCGTTTACGGGTAACGAATAAATGAGAGATCTAAACTAATATTATTATAAACAGTCCTTTTGTTTCAAAATCATACCGAATGTTTCGACTCTTTGATGTTCTGGGAGAATCCTGTTTTATCCTATTGTAGTTGTGTGTATATGACACTGAACAGGGCATAAAAGGCTCTCACACGATAAAATTCTCAGGTAACATTACTTACTTATAAAAAAAACTAGACAAACTGAATAACTCTCGCAAAATCCGCGTCTTTCGAAAATAGCACTGATTTTTGTTTCTTAGTTCTTTGTCCTAACCTGAGCGATCGTCGCTGCGTCGCTCAAATACAGTTCATTTTATAAAGCAAAACAAGTCGCGCCGACTGAAGACGCCTTCCGATTTCCGTACAAATGAGGGATATTAAGAAGCGTGCATTTGTACAACCCATCGCTTTGATTAGGACGCAGAATTGAGAATTTGTTTAAACATCCCAGTCTCCAGTCATATTATACATAGCTTGCAGGAGAAAATTGTTAAAGCGTGTTTCAATAAACCCAAGTAGCAAGGGCCCGAAGATGAAAAGATAGTTTCTGAATGATTTATATATTAGATATTTATGTACTAACACTAGTGTTTAAGATGTGTATGTATTACTAACAAATTGGATTGTATGATCTGTTAAATAAATGATTATTATTATTATCGAGCTGAAAGCAAACTTCGTTTTTTTTTTCAAGTGGAGTCATTTAATGACAGTTACGTACGCTAGTTGTCAGTTCTGCCAACAAAACTAAAACCACAGAACAAACAGCCAACTAACAACAAACGCAGAGTAAAACTCACGGAACATTGTGCCGTCACCAAAATCAAACGTCATCGCAGCTGTCAAAATATTGTGGCTTTACGATGAAAACACGACAGAATGTGTTACATGGGGAATGGCGTTCGTGACCGATCCATAGTCACACCAAATTGCCACACCAGTGTGACTATGGTTAATTTTATTTATCCGTAGTCACACTGGTGTTCACGTTGCAGTAGTATCGTTTTAATTTAATCGGAACTGCCTCGTTGGTGTAGTTGGTCGTATTTGCGACTGCTGAGCGAAAGGTCCTACGTTCGATTCCCGATTAGGCCAAATTTTTATTTGGTTTTTCCATCGGAAATTTCTCAGTAGCAGCCATGGAGTCTGGATTTGTGCCCGATTGATGGCAAAAGGCTCGCCCCCTATTACATGCGACTTAAACATAACTGGCGAAATATGAGTGTTCTGATAAGTACATCTCTAAACAAGTACTGCTCAAAAGAAGACTAACTCTGCAAGAAAATGCAATCGTATTTTTATGTTAAAACAAGTTGACAAATAAATACACCAACAGCGCAGCATCTACGTCACGTCCTGCTTCTAATATATTCAGATCCCGTCCCAAATGACCGCAGCCAAGGAATATCGCAGTATTAACATAACAGCGGGCCAACAAACACATCAGAATGGTATTCAATACAATTGGTCAGACCTCATATTTGCAGGATAAAATGTTTGTATGACAGAAAAATAAAATGGAAAGGTTTTGTATACGCTTAGGTGTCGAGAAGGATAAAGAGGAAGGAGTTTTTCTGGTATTGCTGCTATTGAATCAAAGTTGGTGTTTTTTAAAATTTTTGCTTCGAAAGAAATTCGTAATTTTGAAATGAATCGTCTATCCGTTGGACTTACAAATGTTTAACCCACCACACGCAACACAGATGGCAATTTATTGGTCATCCACCAAAAAACATCAGTGGCACTACTAAAATAGCCATTACTTCTTTGAAATAAAGGTGTTATCAATATACGGTACATACCCACAGAACTAAAACTTTGAGGACTTTATTTTGACATCAACCTAAACCCGCTTAGGGCCCACGTGGTCTATACCATCTCATTGACAGGAGACTTGAGTTTCAGGAGTAGGGAATTATAGGTTTATTAAGCTAATGAAGAATTTACGTGCTTAAAAACGGTGCCTTCAGGAATCACGATGACCCAGAAAGAAAGCTCAACACATCCAGCTTGAAGATAAGCAGAACATTTCCTCAATCCCACGATCAGCATACAGATTACTATATCTATACATTGTAGCATTTTGAGCCGTCTCTCTGTATCTCTTACATCATCGGTAACAGATGGCGCATTACGTTTTATCAAGATGAGGGTCGATCCAATGGGGGCAGGAATATCTCTGTATTATGTTTTTTTTTCTTTTTGTATTGCAATCTCGCTTTATTGGATGGAGTGTATTGATCACGGGAGTTTGATTTTGTGTGGTTTTGTGCCGTGTGGGGACAATAGATTATACCAGTGGGAATCGTGCAGGATTGTATTATGCAATTCGATCTTTCGTTTGCTACAACATTGTGTCTACTTGCTAATTTAATGTACGTAAATAGACTTACTATACTTAGGAATAGAGTGATTATTTCCGCCTGTGAACACCTGTAACCACCACAAAATAGGGAAAATGAAGTATTTCTTTCCGCACCTAATGCATATGCACTCCTAGCACATGCACTCCCAAATAGATAATTACATTCACTATAACTTTATAAATCCTTTAAACAATAACAAAGTTAAATAGAAACTAGTGCTAAACGCGAACATTTTGCAACAACTCAGTGAGTTCGGAATTGAATTCCCGACCGTTCAATCGTAAATTCAAACACGCGTGGTCATATCGCCACTGTTAATTCGATTAAATTGCAGTCATGCCATCATAGGCACAACAGAGCGATTCGCTGATGAAATGTCAATCTAGTCCATTCAACTATGGATTTGTTGATGAAATGCCTCTGCCATGCCTAACTCCTAAAACGCTGAAAAACAAATCGAGGCTTAAAATTGCCATTTTGTACATGCATTTTATTAATTTTTCACTTAGTAAAAGTTTTCCACACTGAACCGTAAAAGCTATGATTGTTGTAATGGTACAATACTAAGGCACAATTTTTCTGACTCGCTGGTTCGCAAATTCAAACTGAATATTAGGCGTTGGATTCGATTCTCAGATCAGGCAAAATGTAACTGAGTTTTAAACCGACTTAAAAAAGGAGGAGGTTCTCCATTAACGTGCATAACTTCTCAGTAGCTGTCCGAAGCATCGGTCATCAACCGAGAATAAATCTCATTTTTTTCTAGGTTGATGACCGATGCTCGCCTCCTATTTATTACATAGAACTTAAACAAAGTTTACAAAATATGGGTGTAACACCGATCACCTCTGCTTAATCCCTCGAGGAAACACAGGCGTGATGTTATTTTATGTTACAATACTATTTTCTACTATAGCTGATCTAACCAGTATCAAGAAAAAATACTTCCACTCAAAGCAAGATCATCGATCTACGGCCTCTAATAAAATATAGAGCAATACACCTGTGCCACACTATTTAGGGAAAGGTCTCACTGAAACAATGACCCCTGTTGGTAAAGAAGCATGCACACTGTCAGAGGTAGATTATAGGTTCATACCCTAACCCTAACAAACCCAATTACGTCTGACAATACGACGGTGCTAAGAAACTTAACAAAAAACTTAAAAAAATATGCAATCTGTCGGGTAAAAAGTATGTATAACCCGGGAAATCCCGGGTTTTACTAAGGAACTGAAACCAGGTTCCACCTAGTTAGGAAAAAATCATACAAGTGGGCACTTTTATGTTTTTTTTTTAACTATTAGAGGCAGAGATGTTTTTCGCGTCCTTTCATAGTTATTCAGCAACACTGTAATTATGACAACATTGGAAGTAAATGCCAAATATCTATAAAATATTAACCTTTGTTGTTTGTATATTAAACGTCTAACTCAAACGATGCATCTAGTGTTAAAAGTGCATCAGCTGCATCTTGATTAATAACGTACTTTGAGCATTGAGTGTAGTCGGTTAGGCATCTTCGACCTCATCTAGTTTCTAAAACACTGATATTATTATGAGTTTTGAGGCAATGTTGCGAGTAGAGCAATGTCCCAAGTGAGGCAATGTCCCGATGTCCCAACCGAGCAAGGCATTACCAAGTGTTAGAGACGCTAGACGATTTAATTTCAACACGGATTCCGGTGTAGTATAAAATCAATTGAGTCTCTTTACTGTCTTTGGTCGAGGTTTTAATAGAACGGGGTGAGGGTGTTTGCGTTGGAATTTGGATCCGATAGGAGATGTTATCTCGTGTATCGGTGTTAATAAATTTGTTGTGGCGAACAAGGAAATTCACACAATGCAAACATCTTGTGGAGTTCGAGATGTCATTGGCTTATTTTGAAAACCACGATATTTTAAGATAATGTTCAATGTTTTGTTTACAGACTACCTTGAATTATAAAACCTTCATACCCACATTGCATTGTATTACATTGAACAAAACTCCTAGACATCACATTGATGTTGCTAACATAAACAGAAACAATCTTAGTACACATCTTTTTTTTTTTTTTAGGATTGGAAATCATCAAATGACTTCTCCCGCTCTGGGCGGAGCAGGAGGGAGTGTCAGACTTTTACTGACTAAAACCCATCCATGTTCCTTCATCGCTCTTTGTGTTCCGGGGCCACGGTATCTCTTTCGAATAGTCCCGCAGCCCCGGCAGGCTTCGGTCCTTGCGGACCCCTTCCCTATTGCTGACTCTCTTTGAGGCGCGCGTGGAACACGAACGCGCCGTCGAAACGCCTGTCGTCATGAGACGTACGGACGGCGAGCTAGCCCATAGCTCCCCGTCCACAGGCCCGCGCCTACAGTGGCCGGAAGCCACCACGTGGCCCCCGACGCCCGGGGCGTCTCCCGCGGCGGCATCTTAGTACACACCTAACATTGCATTTCTCTTATTTTCCTCAAAGGGTTAGGCTGACACGTATCTAGTATAATATTACAACCACATTTCGCCAGTTATGTTAAAGTCCCATGTGATGTAGGGGGCGAGCCTATTGCCATCAACCGGGCACACCTCCTGCCTACGAGAATGCTACTGAGAAATTCCTGAAAGTGAAACTCAATAACACTTTGCCCGACCTGGGAATCGAACCCAGGCCCTCTTGATAAGCAGTCGCGCTTGCAACCACTAGATCAACGAGGCAGTCACAGACACCTAGGACACCAGACTCAAACTCCAACTCTTCAAAATCTTCTTACCTAGTTCCCCGGTTAATTAACAACCTACCTTCCGATTTGCGCAGTGACATTACGACAAGAAATATTAAATTAAAACTTAAGTCCCACTACAACACATCGAATGCTCAATGTGAAATGCGGTTTACGTAGTAACCTGAGATGAAGTTGCCAAATTTCGAAATAAGGTACATAATATATTATTATGATGTATTTTATTGTTTATCTTGATTTTGTTTTTACTACGATGTAGAATTACATGTAGCATTAAGTACAAACCTTAGTGGTTTATAAATGCTACTCTGCTAAAACAAATTTAATAATTTTTTAAATGGTAAATAAATGAAAAAAAAAAGTTAAAAAAAGGTTAAAACATAAGTATACGGTTCGGATTAGTCGTTTCTTATGGAGAAGAACTTGCAAGAAACTCCATGATTATCCATCAAGTCGAAAAGCTCCCTAAATAAAAACGTACCGCCGGACAGGTGGGCACTCAGAAACTTTCAGATGGATAATAAAGCATTCTTAAAGAGGTGGCCGTAACAGGGAACGTAATGAGGGTCAACACGATTATTATAGACATTAATTACCTTCTAACGCGAGCGGTTCGCACATACGGAACCTTAGGGTTCGAGTCACGAGATGTTCGGTAAGTGACTGGAGAAGAAGGTTAGTAGTAATGCAGGGGAACGTCTGGACTGATCTTGAGGAACTGGTAAATCTGATTGAGAAACTAAAGACTCACTAAATTCATCTTAACTTTATTATCAGTTCGCGCTGATGAATGAAGAGGGAGACGAAGACGATAGAAAAGTTAAATGGATTGTGTGAGGAATAATGTAAAAGAAAATGGAGTACGTTATAGGGTAGCGGATGCCAGGAAGAATGGAAGAAAATAACCATGCTGCGTAGACCCTAATTAATAAAGAGCAAGGAAAGAGAGATGATGATAGGTTCGCCCGATTTGACGACCCGAATGGCGCAGCGGTACTGTGGCTGCTTTACGTTCTTAGGGTTCCGGGTTCAAATCCCGGTAGGAGCAAAAATAATGTTTGTGTGATGAGCATGGACATTTGTTTCCAAGTCATGGATGTTTATATGTGTAATAAGTATGTATTTACAAACAAAAACTATCTATGTAGTATATTAACTATCTGGTGTCCACGACACAAGTGTGTTTCGGTATTTCTTCTCAGGGTAGTCAGTTTGGAAATGCCGGCGCCAACGTTCTCTTAAAACAAAATATTGACGTGTAAAAGTGATTTAATACCCTATTTGCAAAATAAATCATTTCATTTCAAGACTTGCTTGCTTAGTGTGGCACTAGATGGGGCTGTGAGTAATGTCTAGCGATATTTATTAGATACTTTTACGGTTAGTTTAAAAAATGTAGCTGATTTCAATGTGCTTAGATTGCAACACGCCTCAGCGATAATGTGGTCGACGATGAAGTATGGTTGCCTAGCAGCAATCTTGACCTTTTCACTCTTGAGTCTATTTGCTATTGTATCAATTTATCTTATTTTACCTCTGCCTGGATGTCTATCTAAACCAAAATTATTTCAGCGGTTACTAAGCGACTTACTTGCTTAGACTAGTTTTATTCATTAAGTGGAATTGAATAATTCACGAAACAATGTCCTAACTTGGTCTACGAAAGTCAAATATTGCTAAGTAAATTATGAAAGCTAGATATTTAAATATTGTCTTATTTTAACTACTCTGCAGCATGATTGTAGGTTTAAAAACTGGTCTTACTAGAGGTGTAAAAACATCTATCTCATTGCATTCAAGTATTTTTTACTGTATATGGCATTTAATTATATTGAACAAAATGTATGCTAGGAAATAACTTTTACTTCAGGCGTGCAAAGCTGCCGTTTACGTTAATGCGTTATTAAACGCACGCAAAACATTGTTTTCGAGTATTAAAATTTGCAACTAAACAGCTATTAAAAAAAGTGAAATAAAAAATAGGATTTGACCTTCAATAACCATGTAAACAGAAAGTTTTCAGGGATGGTCCAGTACAAAAATATACAACTTCAAGAAGAATATGAGAATAACAACCTTGGCTTCGTTAAGCACCTTTTAAAATCAGTTTTAAAGTGGATTATTCAAAGCAATAGCTCCATGCACAGTAATTAACAAATTCTCACGAAAATCTAGTAAAAGCGCTTGGAATTTCCTCCTTCCTTTATGTCCACTTATTTATTTTCATTCTAAGTAGAAGTTGTTTTTAAAAAAACACTATAATCGTCGCAAACAGGGAGACATGCAATAAGACAAACCTTGTCGCGTTGTTAGACAAGGTTGCAGTTAACAATTTTTCATATCATTCACCTTGCAAAATACAAGGAAAACGTTTTTCATTTCTTTTGAAACATTTTGTTAAATAAATCCTGCCTTTGCTATGTACTTAGAAAAGCATACAATCACATCTGCCTGGCCTTTCCCATCTAGGTTAGGGTCGTCTTTCAACCTAACCAAATGCCGCTGATTACCAGTATTTTACATAGAATGACTACCTACCTGACCATCACACCCCAGTTAATGGACAACACGTCGAAACCTCTTGGTAAAACTGGTTGGCAGACTTTTGGGATTCTGATTACGCATCACATGACCTTACTGAAACTATTGATTGCTCAGAAAGTCCGAGTCATACATATTAAGTAAATTTAAAAAAATATAGTTTTGCACTGTTTTAGACTTTCACGGTTCTTCACTACACTTAAAGTACCTACTTACGGGATGATCCGTTTCGTCCCACCCGCATACCTCTTCAGTATTCCCGCGATCATGATGCTTGTCGAAATTTCGGGAGCTGATAGTAACAAAAGAAAATCACGGATATCATCCCGTAAGTACTTTAAGTGTACAAATATTTTGTGCGTTTTCTACTTCTGAAACTCATTAACGAAAATGTTGATTACGAAACCTTGTTTGCACGACGTTTTTTAACATATGCAATGTTAAGGTCTGCGCACAGACTACTTATCTTGATCTAAAATCATATCAATTTACCCAATTTAACTCACCGTACTTACAGCCTGAAATTTCACTGCTCCGAATTTCCAGAGGCCTGGTAGAGTGGGCGTTAAAGTGCGCACATCCCACATGGAACTATATATGAATATTTATGATTATCAGTATGCATTAGCGAGACAATGCTTTTCAAATTGCATTGTCTCGAAGACATGTATGTGATTTATCTTTTTTCACAGCGAATCTAATGTCATAAATCTTTGAACTTGAGTTTCTTTGACCTTACGACCGAACAAGTACCCGCCTACCGTCCTTAACTTGTAACATAATAAAAATATAAAAGGGTTGACGATTCAGCAGTACGGCAACGTGGAAAACTGCGAGCTGGCAAATAGATTTGTAGCTACAGCGATTTTCAATTGTCCTCGCACCCCGCCATTGTTAGCGGTCTCTCTGCTTTATTTATTACGATGTGGTCCTTTGTGGTATTGGCCGAATTGTAATTAGTTATACTGTGGATATGTTGATTATTAATATTGCGTTGTTTGTTGTTATTTGGTATTAAACGAGATTAAAAAACAACGCTGTTGTCCTTTACTTATCTCATAAAATAAACTGAGACTGTTTTAATAAATCATGATAAAATCAAACTTCGATATGTTTTGATTTAATTTATATTAAAATCTTGCTGCCAGACGGTTTTGGTGGCTTTGTCAATCAACATTGAATTTTATTAATCTTGATTACGTCGCTTCTGAATGGTACCAAAGTTTTGATAAAAATAAACTAAACATTTTCTAGTACGTTGAAGCGGCTTACTGCATAGGGTGTTTCAAATACGAGTGAGTTTGAATGAACTTACACCGGTTTTGCTTCGAAAAATGAGCCTGTAATTCGGCTAGCAACGTTGTTTGCCGGTAGTTTTACGGTAAAAATGGTAGAAATTCTTTTGGAAAATAAGAATGGATTAAAGTAAATAGTGAAGAAATTTCAAAAGAACCCTATACCCAGCAGCAAATGTTGGTGAAGTTGGTCTGCAAATGATGAAAAATACAAAAAAAAACCGGGCAAGCGCAAGTTGGACTCGCGAGTTTAGTTATTTAACTACATATTTACGGTTTTCAGATAATTATTTTTCTTTCCAAAGACTATGCTTCTTGCCAAATTACATGATTCTAGGTCAACGGGAGGTACTCTATAGGTTTTTTTCCTTGTGGAATCGCAAAAAATGCGAAAATTGGTGACATGAACGGCTATATCTTTTGATTGCGTTGATTTACAAGCTGGATTTTTACACAGGTTAGTGTCAAGACCTGACAGACAAACGGACTACATATTGATCCTATAAGGATTCCTTTTTCCTTTTGAGGTACGGAACCCTAAAAAAAACGAATATGAATTCATCACATTGGGACTGCTATTGATTTTTAGCAGTTGAGAATAAATCGAAATATCGCTTTGTTTTTATGATGCCATTTTTCAAACCACTCAAAATATTTTAAAATCAGCAAATTAAACCTTAAAATCGTCCACTAGCTCTGAACCAAATACGAGAAAAGAACTACACTTCAAAGACTTTAGAGCCAGAAAATATGATAAAATATTATATATCCAACCTGTATATGGTCCAATCTAAACGATTTTCAACGTCTGTCCCCGGCACCGTTGCCAATAAATTGTCTGAGAAATATTACTTTCAGATTTTTCTTTTCGTTCGCTAGATAAAATTTTAACTATATATTTATGGTATCAATATCGGAATAGAAATAAAATACTAAATAATGTACGGTCGACCAAGCCATTTGGTTTACATTTTAACTTGCAAATTACATTATAATACAGTAAAATGTAAACCAAATAGCTTGGTCGACCGTATATACTTTTGTTCGCCATGTTTGTTTTCTTTTTTATTTTGTTTGTTACTATGTAGTGGGGTATAAACATATTTCAATGATTGTTTATTTTATAAAAATACATAACATCACGCCTGTAACTCCTAACGGTTAGGCACAGGTGGTACCTATATGTAACTCACATTCCGCTAGTTATGTTTAAGTCCCATGTGATAAGGGGTGAGGCCTATTGCCATCATCCAGGTACAAATTCAGTCTCCGAGTACTGAGAAGGTTTTGATGGGAAAATCCTACGACATATTACCCGACCTGGGATCGAACTAAACACCTCACGCTCAGGAGTAACGTTTGCAACCATTAAATATCAACAGTGCAGTCTTTAACTGTTTGGGATATTATATTATGTTACTTGTAGTCAGGAGTACAGAGTAGTTTTACTGTAAGGCTTATCTATATGTATAAAATGATAAACTGACTGACTGACTGACTGACTGACTGGGTGACATATCAACGCACAGCCCAAACCGCTGGGTCTACAGATTCCAAATTTGGCAAGTAGGTTCCTTATGTGGTCTAAGGGTGCACTAAGAAAGGATTTTTCAAAATTCACCCCTTAAAGGGGTTAAACGGGGTTCCAAAGTTTGTATGGGGAAACAAGATTAGTTAGACTATTTTATTCAAAACTTCACAGGAGGGTTCCTATTGACAAATGAGTAGAACGGGTTTCAGGTTTTTTCAGAATTCAACCCCTTTTTTTTTTTTTTTTTTTTTTTCGGATGGGAAATCATCAAATGACTTCTCCCGCTCTGGGCTGAGCGGGAGGGAGTGTCAGACTTTTACTGACTAAAACCCATCCATGTTCCTTCCTCGCCCTTTGTGTTCCGGGGCCACGGTATCTCTTTCGAATAGTCCCGCAGCCCCGGCAGGCTTCGGTCCTTGCGGACCCCTTCCTTATTGCTGACTCTCTTTGAGGCGCGCGTGGAACACGAACGCGCCGTCGACACGGCCTGTCGTCATGAGACGTACGGACGGCGAGCTAGCCCATAGCTCCCCGTCCACAGGCCCGCGCCTACGGTGGCCGGAAGCCACCACGTGGCCCCCGACGCCCGGGGCGTCTCCCGCGGCGGCCGGGACGTGAGGATATCTCCCTCTCACGTTCCGCCACCTCCTTCGCTAGCATGACTGCTTCGCAGAAGGAGGTGACGGCGTCCCATTCCGTCTCGCTCCGGACCATGGCACGAACCAGGGCCGGAAGCGAGAGGTCGCCGCCGCCAATCGCCACCTCGAGGACACGGCGGTGCTCCACCCAAGCAGGGCACACCTCCACCGTGTGCTCCACCGTGTCCTCCGGTCGATCCTCACAATGGAAACACCCGGGCGTCTCCTCCCGGCCGATTCGGTGCAGGAACTTACCGAAACATCCGTGTCCGGTAAGAACCTGCGTCAGGCGGAAGGTGAGGACGCCGTGGCGTCTCTCCAGCCACTCCTCAAAGAGGGGACTTACCGCCACTATCGTGGCGTGCCCTGCACGGGGTTGCGACAGTCGCTCTCTCCATGCCGCCATGAGATCCCGCCGGAAGTCCGTCCGCTGAGCGACAATTTGCCGCGGCAGCGGAGTTTCCCCCCGGCGTAGCGCCTCCGCGCGCCACTCGTGTAGGCGCGCGAGGACTATCGCCTCCAGATCCCATGGCGGCAATCCGGCAAGGAGGCTCGCCGCCTCGCGGGATATCGTGCGGTACCCCCGGATCAGCCTTACGGCCACCACCTTTTGGGGCGCGTTCAAATGGTTGGCAGCTCGCTGCCTCAATGAACGCGCCCACACCGGGGCCCCGTAGAGGGCCATGGACCGCACGACTCCCGCGTAGAGCCTCCGGCAGGAGGCGTTTGGCCCCCCCAGGTTGGGCAGGAGCCGCCTGAAGGCAGCCCCTGTCCGCTCCAGTTTAGGGGCCAAACGTCGGAAGTGCTCCGCGAAGTTCCACCGGCTGTCGAGGACGAGACCTAAGTACTTTAACGTCGACTCGACGCCGATGGATACCCCTCCCGCCGTCACTGCTGATCCCGGAGGTGGCCCATTCCGAGGCCCATGAAAGCACATGGCCTCGGACTTGTGCAATGCCACCTCGAGACCCAGTTGCCGGATCCTCTCAACGACTATCGCAACCCCGCGTGTCATTATTTTGGCCGCCGCCTCGTGCGACCTCCCCTGTGCCAGCACCAGCGTGTCGTCTGCATAGCAGACAACGCTGACGCCGCTAGGGAGGTCGGCGCGCAGCACCCAGTCTTAACCGATGTTCCACAAGGATGGGCCTAGAACCGATCCCTGCGGAACACCGCACGACATCTCTCGCCGGTTCCAGTCTCCACTGCGACCGGGGTAGATGACATACCTGTCCGCCAGGTAGTCCCCGACCACTCGACGGAGGTAGGTCGGCACCCGGTGATACCGGAGTGCCTCCCTTATGCAGCTCCAGGGCATGGAGTTGAAGGCATTGGCGATGTCGAGAGACACCGCCAAGACAACCCCACCCCGAGACACCGCATCCCCCGTCGTGAGGGCTCTCACGCGCATGATGGCGTCCACCGTAGAGCGCCCCTTGCGGAAACCAAATTGGTGTTCCGCAAGGTCCGGCCCCGTACCCGCAAGGTGCTCGGCGAGGCGGTTTGCAATTACTCTTTCAAAGAGCTTGCCCAACTCGTCGAGCAGCACCACGGGCCGGTAGGCGGACGGGGAGTCCGCCGGGCGCCCCGGCTTCCGAATGAGGACCAGCTTCCCCGTCTTCCAACGAAGCGGGAACTGGCCTCTCTCCAAACATGCGCTAAAGAGCCCTTCTAGTCGGGGCCCGAGAGCCTCCGAGGCCAGGACCCAGGCTTTGCCAGGCAAGCCGTCGGGTCCCGGGGCGATATTTTTGGCACCTAGCCTTCGTACCGCCACTCTCAGGTCTACCCCGGTCACTTCAGGAGCGTCGTCGTCGTCGCTTTGGTGGTCCGCTTCCGGCACCGCAGCCGGCGGAGCCATAGGCGGGGGCGGGTGTTCCCCTCGCGAGGGCAACAGAGCGCTCATCACGTCCTCCACGAGCTGAGGCCGGAGACTCTGCGTCAGCGGGGGGGCCCAGGTGCGGAGTTTATCCCGCACCATCTTGTAAGGGCGCCCCCACGGATCTCTGTCGAGAGCCCCCAGCATCTCCTCGTAAAAATGATAAACTGACTGACTGACTGACTGACTGACTGGGTGACATATCAACGCACAGCCCAAACCGCTGGGTCTACAGATTCCAAATTTGGCAAGTAGGTTCCTCATGTGGTCTAGGGGTGCACTAAGAAAGGATTTTTCAAAATTCACCCCTTAAGGGGGATAAACGGTGTTCCTAAGTTAGTATGGGGAAACTAGATTAGTTAGACTATTTTATTTGAAACTTCACAAGAGGGTTCCTATTGATAAATGAGTTGAAACGGGTTTCAGGTTTTTTCAGAATTCAACCCCTAAGAGGGGGAAATGGGGTGACAAAGTCTGAAAATCTACATGGGTATAGTTTGAATGGTGTATCGGGTCAGGTGTATTATAAAAACAACAATTTTAAGATTGAATATGGCGGACCTGAAATATCATCATCTCTTAGTGGGGTGCGATGGGGTTGAAATGTCTAAAAATAAATATGGGTGTCGATACCGAGATTATCAGGGGTGCTGATTACGAATATGGCATTTATTTTGAGATCCAGATGATGGTGATTGTGATAGTGATTGTGACAGTGATTGTGACAGTGATTGTGACAGTGATTGTGACAGTGATTGTGACAGTGATTGTGACAGTGATTGTGACAGTGATTGTGACAGTGAATGTGACAGTGATTGTGACAGTGATTGTGACAGTGATTGTGACAGTGATTGTGACAGTGATTGTGACAGTGATTGTGACAGTGATTGTGACAGTGATTGTGACAGTGATTGTGACAGTGATTGTGACAGTGATTGTGACAGTGATTGTGACAGTGATTGTGACAGTGATTGTGACAGTGATTGTGACAGTGATTGTGACAGTGATTGTGACAGTGATTGTGACAGTGATTGTGACAGTGATTGTGACAGTGATTGTGACAGTGATTGTGACAGTGATTGTGACAGTGATTGTGACAGTGATTGTGACAGTGATTGTGACAGTGATTGTGACAGTGATTGTGACAGTGATTGTGACAGTGATTGTGACAGTGATTGTGACAGTGATTGTGACAGTGATTGTGACAGTGATTGTGACAGTGATTGTGACAGTGATTGTGACAGTGATTGTGACAGTGATTGTGACAGTGATTGTGACAGTGATTGTGACAGTGATTGTGACAGTGATTGTGACAGTGATTGTGACAGTGATTGTGACAGTGATTGTGACAGTGATTGTGACAGTGATTGTGACAGTGATTGTGACAGTGATTGTGACAGTGATTGTGACAGTGATTGTGACAGTGATTGTGACAGTGATTGTGACAGTGATTGTGACAGTGATTGTGACAGTGATTGTGACAGTGATTGTGACAGTGATTGTGACAGTGATTGTGACAGTGATTGTGACAGTGATTGTGACAGTGATTGTGACAGTGATTGTGACAGTGATTGTGACAGTGATTGTGACAGTGATTGTGACAGTGATTGTGACAGTGATTGTGACAGTGATTGTGACAGTGATTGTGACAGTGATTGTGACAGTGATTGTGACAGTGATTGTGACAGTGATTGTGACAGTGATTGTGACAGTGATTGTGATAGTGATGGTGATTGTTATTACGATGATTATGATTGATTAACATGTAGGATACTATTTATCCCTTTATTTTGATCCAGTGGGACAGTAACCGAACTTCACGCGGGCGAAGCCGCGGGCAACAGCTAGTATATTTATAAGCCTCTTAGTTGGCATAATACTCTGTCTTTTGCTTCCTGCTTCTATAACAGAATAGTATACTGCTTCAAATTATTATAATTATCAAACTCAAAAATGTTTCTTATTACTTAAAACGTTTTATATTCAGCGACGCAGTGTTATAAACTACGTTAACATCTTTTTTATTTAAATCCTACTTTAAAATAAATGCTTAACGAAATCGAAAGGCACTGGTTTTCCTCATCATTGAGATAGTTTAACTTTTTCACAAGCACTTTTTTTATATGCACATTTTTAATGTTATAACTTTACTATGAATACGTCCATGATTCCTGTGTTATTCAAAACATCCATCAGCACAATGCCACCAAAAATTCGCAAGCGTCGCTGTCAACGGGGAACCTGTCGAGAAGGCATTGCCACGTTTGATGGCTGATATTCCGTCGTTCTGCCACAGGGTTATGTCTTTTTTGCCATAATAATTATGTAGATCCACCTGAAAAACACAGTATGTGTTACTATGCGGCGATAACAACGTATTCTGTGTAGAGCTCTTCGTGTGCGAGTACAACTCGCACTTGGCCGGTTGTTTTGTAATGCAGTTCAATCACAATATTCCTCAAAACAAAAACACACACCAAAGCTTTGTGTATCCAAACAAAACACAATTTCGTTTGAAAAATTCCCTATACAGAATTAGCATAGAAAAGTATTTGAGAACTGGTATCCTCGATCGTGCCTACGTGGGTAGTCGTAAGTTGTTGCAAACATCTAGAATGTTTCTTGGGGCGCTTCCTAAGAGTTCCCAACAAACTTTGGCTTGCCAGTGAAAATATTTACAATGGCAGGAATATTGTATACTGCTATTTAACTAGTTTCAAGAGTTTTTCATGAAACTCTTTTCACGTCTAGTAAAAAGAAGGCTTCCTAGCTTTTATGCGTTGAAAAGAAAATAGTGAATTTAAGTATTTTATACGGGGAACTTTTTAAGTTCCTCATACTTAGATGTTGAGTGCTCCGTGTCATAATTATAACTTCACTACAATAAACAGGAAAAGACTCACTGAAGACTGTCTTGACTGAAACCTCCATCTTTAGTAAAACTGGGTATTATTATACCTACCTTCCAATTAAATCTTAAAAGATGCAAATATTGTATTCATTTGTCGTTCCCGCAGTATGTTTATTTAAAATAAATAGATAAGGTGTATAATTTCTTCCATATTTAAAAAAAACCGTAAAAAAAAAAAAATGTATTTATTGATAAGTGCAATTTATGATTTTTTGGAGGTTGAACACCCCAAAATTCTGAACAATTATGTAAGTAATCATTATTGTCGAAATATACAATGAAAATGTGTATTTTAACTGTAATGGGAAAACAACATTCCACTTCCGTGTTTTCAGGTAACATTTAAATTACAGTAAAGCTACTTCGATTTCTTTTAACTTAAAACTATTTCATTAAAAACCGTTCGTTTCGGAAACACTCGGTTTTATTTCGCCAAAATGCAAATAGGTAGACGTAACTTTATTGTAAGTAGGTAAATATGTACGGAAAGCTGTTTGTTTGTAGTTTTTTGGGCTTATTGCAACAATTTTTTTTCTTAAATGGTCTGTAAGTGAGGGTGAAAATAAAAATCTTTAATGAGCTTATTTATAATATCTGACCATTAGCAATGCTACAAGATTTTAACTGCCAAAGCAATATCCATCTTACACGATTTGAAACTACGTCTAAATTAAATAAACTTTTAGCCAGCGAGAGCTTCGAACTAAACTAATGGAAACCGTTCCCTTTGAAAATTCCCGGTAACTGTCTCCACCAACTTCATAATATGTTTTTAGTAAGAATTAGAATCAATTAGTTACTTTCAGACGATATTGTAGCTATCGCGGCTAAGCCCTGGACGAGGCTGTCACAGCAACGTGTACTGCAAGAACACAGAGACGCCTATACTCAACAGTGGGTAAAGTCAGGCTGTGGGTTATGATGTTGAGTTACTGTCCACCAAAAAATCTGCCCTATTTCACGATAATAAAAAAAAAAAAAAATAACATCGCTGGACATTACACAGAGTGCCATCTAGTGCCACACTAAGCAGCGAGGCTTGTGTCGTGGACACCAGATAATTGATATACTACAAAGATACTTTTTGTTTGTAAATACATACAAATTTAATGTCCATGCTCATCACACAAACATTTACAAAACCTCACGTGAGACAAAACCTGACGTCACGATCACAAAATTCTGCATCGTACAATCAAAGTAGCCAGACAAGAACCGTCGCGTCATCATCATCAGCGTCCTTGGCAGCCCTATTCATCCCACTGCTGGACATAGGCCTCCTCACTTTTGTGTTATTTATTTTGTCTGATCCTCATACTTCCATAAAACTTTCTATAACACTAATCATCGTCAGTTTCCTGCCCGTAATCCAATTCATTTGGGGTCGGCGCAGCATACCTTCTGCTTCCATACTTCTCGTTTACTCGTCATCTCATCAGACAACTCCTTTTTCCCATATCATCCTTCACGCAGTCCATCCATCGATTCTCTGTTGTTCGCTCCGATCTGTTCTCCGATGTTCCTCTACTTTTATACTTCCATTAACACATGTAACGTTTCAAAATTGTCCCCAATACATAGTACAGCACCGATATTGTAATGGTGTCAAACCTATTACGCGGGTTCGCTCTCGCATAATCAGCTTTCAGTACATTAACTCGATAAAGTGCAGCGTGAGTAATTTCGACACTGTGCCCGTCTCTAAATAATTCAGTTTTGTGTAACAGCATTGGGATTTTATACACGAAAGTGTGCCAAGCCAAGTTTGTTGAAAATATACCCTTGTGTCGTCTTACACAAACCATTTTGAGCTAATTTTGACCAACCCCTATTCTATAGCTGTTGCGATAAAAAATATCAACTCTTTGACGCATATCCCTAAAAAAGATCCATACAAGCAAGATAGGCAAATGCCCGGCATGTTAGGGTATACTGCACTAGCTGATGACATCTAATGTCATAATTTACCTAAATTAAATTCGATTTCCTCTGAAATAAAAATCAAATAGCAAGCGCAGAAATCAAATCTCATAATTTGTCTTCGAGACGAAGCATTTCCATGCAGTGTGTTGTTTTAATTTTGTGTGCAATAAAGGATAAGAATAACATAATTTAGCTAATAACGAGATATTTACATCCCATTTACACAAAAAACCTCCTCCTACCACGGGAAAACAAACTGCAAACCCTTTCATACCCCACGCAATTCATTCTCCAGTCCACTAGTAGAATATTCTATCCCACAAGACTTTGCGGATGCTGCAGGCCTTTCACATGAAGGCTCAGTTCTTTCATCAGCTGCTGACAAAGACGGAGTAATCCTGCCGGTCCTGTCTCTGAAAGGATCGTGAAAGGCGTGGCGGTGATTGTGGGAGGCCGTGCTTTAATACACGCGTGCTTGTGAATGAGGTGAAATGAGGTTTAGGAAAATGTTTTTTTTTTAGGATTGTTTCTTTTTTATAAGTAACTAGCTGAAGCCCGCGACTTCGCCCGCGTGGATGTCGGTTATCGCGACCAAAAGTAAAGCTCCTAGACGGTTTATTTTTTTCCGACACCTCCAACAAATATCATTATATTTTAGCCAATGTATACAAAAACTTGACAAATTATATACTTTAACCTTCCTAGAGAACCATTCTATTCATTGATGAAAACAGCATGAAAATCGGTGCAGTAGTTTTTGAGTTTATCCCGAACAGACAGACAGACGCGGCGGAGGACTTTGTTTTATAATATGCAGTTCATCATCATCATCATCATCAGCCTATTAATGTTCCCACTGCTGGGACACAGGCCTCCTCTCTAAGAGAGGGAAGGGTAGGAGGGAAGGATATGTAGTTATAGTTAAGGTAATGCAGGGAAATACAGTGTTTATGACTTCGTTGCTCAGTTAGAGCAACGAAGTCATAAAAATAACTATTATACAATAATTACACCGACGCACATAGGTTACCACGAATTCTGTACATCATTCTAAAAACACACATATTACACAAAGTATTTAATTAAATACCAAATCTATCTATAGCCTATCTAATATACTAACAGGAACTTTTTATCGTCAAGGACTCGATCTGTCGGAAAAATAAAGCTAGTTGCCCATTCCAATTTTCAAATTCCTGAGTATACGGAATTCCTTCAAGTCAATAATGTTTGCTAAACGTAACCAGTTAATCAACTTTTGTTTCTGCTTCAAGCGCCACCACTATTCTGAAATAAATAAGCCACTTGAAGTAATGGTTTAAATGGTATTACATTCAAAAAATGTTACAACACGACACTGGAAACTTCAAATGCCTTAGAAACATGAGCGCGCTATTTGCAACGTTCAGCTCAGCGTCGAGAGTTAAAATTCCAACAACACGTTCAATGTCACGTTACTTCATAATTCCACTATTGAAGAGACAAGTTGACATTATAATTACGAAACTACGATAAGACTGCGGTTCACAAAAAGGTAAGCAGTCACTTTTGACTGTTTATTTAGAACGTCTCGCCCATGGGACTAGTGTTTGGGTACTACTTCACAACCAAATGGGACAGAGGGATGGGGGAGAGAGTCTGGCTTTTACTAATTTGATAATTTATAACCGTTATTTTATTATCATTGTATCTGTAGGATAAAAAAAACCGGCCAAGTGAGTGTCGGGCCACGCGCAGTGTAGGGTTCCGTAGCCACTCACTAGCCCCGCGCGCGACTTTTTTGCACCAAACCGCCGAGCGTGCAAAATTGCGAAATATTCGCATGTAATTTGACACTTTAGATAGACAATCGCAAACTACAAGAGTTATAGCTAAATAAAATTTACAGTGAATAGCTGAATAGTTATGGAATCTATATATTAAAAAAAAAAACTAATATTAATTTGAAACTCAAAAAAAATGTAGAACTTGAAAAACAGGGATGAAAACGGATATTTCGCTATTAAAATATTAATTTGAATTTTTCTAAATATTAAATTTCAATTAAAATAATTTTAAAATAAACTAGATCATATTTCTTTTCTAATAAGTTACCATAATCTTATTAGTTTATTTACGATAGTCTAATTAGAATTAAATTAGAATTTGGATACTCACTGTTTATTTTGATGCGGCCTGCGCCAACGACTGTTTTTGAACACGGTTATTTACGTACCTATAACTTTACGAAGCCACTTGTTTTTGTATATACAATTTAATAATATGCTCACAATACTAATTATGCACTGTTTTTCCGTTAACACACACGTTTTAATCACAAAAACACTTATTTCTTGTATAAACACAATCACTATAGGTATTTAAACCTACTACTTTTTCGGAGGCGAAATACTCAACTTTGAGATTCGAAAACTAGAATTTCTTTATGATAATATAGTAGCACAGATTTTCACGATTAATTTGATATATAACACTATCCGAAAACAACAATATACATAACAGAACAATTGAAATACGACGCCACACGTCAGAAATGGCGGAGTTTGTTTACACTAAAGTTTTTACTTTTATTTTGACATTTGTCGATGGAATAGTGTTGCTATTGTTGGTCCGAACGTTGAGGAATATAGTATAGAGTTTGCTACAAAAGGAATAAGCTCTAGAAATAGCAGTTTAGTAGATTTTTTATTGCATTTGTTGGACGAATGCGCTACTGGCTGCATATGCAGCCGGGACATTTCGCAAAACAGCTACTGGCTGCACATGCAGCCATGGGCGGTTGAGTGGGTAGTAGCCCGTTATATTTTAGACTTTGTTTTTCAATGAAAGTCTTCACCCGTTATAAACAAGCAACTACTTCATTTTAGTCACTTTATAGGATTTATTCTAAGAATTTTGTATTTGGTACAAAATTATCCAATACCCTAGTTCAACGACTATTACTGCTAAACTAATAAAGTTATCTTAACCGCTATAGTTTTTCTTTAAAGTTCATAAAATGCACTATCATCATGAATTTTTCCAGATTTTTCAAGCCAGCGGTTAAGCTTTTAGAGTTAGAAGGGGGACGCCCTACTAGAACAAAAATTTGCACTTTAAAGTTTAATATTTCGTAAATGGAGCATTGAATCGAAAAGCAGTATTTGCAAACCCTAAATCATTTTAAAAGACCTATTCAACGATACCCCCCACAATGGGATAGACGATAAAAAAAAATTCAGCTCCACTTCAAAAAACCACTTTTTCGGCGTTATTGATATACACACCTGTACAAAATTACAGCTTTCTAGTACTAACGGTCTCTTAGCAAAACCTCGGACAGACAGACAGACGGACATAGCGAAACTATAAGGGTTCCTTGTCAGGACTACGTGGAACCCTAAAAAATAAAAAAAATATTTCCTATTATGTTCTAGTCTGACTTATGATATCACTTCTGTGTTAATAGGTGAAGCCGATCGTTCCAGCTACTATAAAAACTAAAATCCTGGTTGAAAATTAAATTTTATTTTGCTGGACCTGCGAATCGAACCCAAGACCTTGATGCAAGGCATGCTTAGCAGGAGGGTTAGCGACCAGTAGATCATAAATAATATGCCATCTATATCTAGTTGTAAAATTTGAGTGATTTGTTATTGACTTCTCTCTCTTCTTAGTCGAAACACTCTTGTCAGAGTGGTCGTGGTTGTGCAGACGAGGTACACGCAGCGATGTTCGGTGGATCGTTGAGTTCCCCGAGGATGACACACAGAAACTTCTTCTTGTGAAACGTTTTGACTTCTATATAATTACAATTGGTGTGTCTATGTAGTACTTAAGGCTGGGGTATCTGCTAAATTAGCAACTCTATTTGTGGTGGTTCAAACTTCGTTTGAAATTCTGTTAGAATAAAGTTCTAATCAGCTTGCACTACAAAGTGGTTGTTACGTCTGTCGCTGCGGACTGAATAGTGCGAAATGAGTGGTTTTTATCAAATTGTAGCCTAATAAATCATTAGATCAAAATGCCAATTGTACACTTTGTGAAGAAAAAAGTGGCAAATATTTGTGTGAAAAAAAAATACTAAAACTTAATGCCGTTTAGGAGTAGTTACGAAATTTCAAAGAAAAAATGCTTCGCTTTGAATATTTTTTTCATATAGTAATAATAAAGTTAGAATTATTTCAATTGTACCAATTAAAGTTAAGAGTTTAATAAGTAACATATAATTTTTTTGCACATATTTATATTCACTCATCAAAGAGGAGTTACATGGAGAAAACCTCTCGTTAGCTGGTACCACCCCCTTAAGTCAAAAAATGAGTTTGCTGCAGGCGAGAGCTGTATTCGATTAAAACTTATATAATCTTTCGTACTAAGTTATATTATGTTAGTGCTGTATGAGCATAATTAAAACTACATTCATTCATATACTGTCTTTGACATGAAATAGTGACTTAAGAGCTTCATTACTGTTTTAAATATTAGTGAAAATATAATTACAAAATCAGAGGATACTTTTAACCTTTCTCTGCTGGCTATCTGGATATGGATGATTACTTGTCAAAACATCGAGATTTCTGTATTATGTCTAAGTTACATATTAATTTGGAAGGCACACATACCTTCCGTAATAATTTCCGTAAATTATGGGGAAATCCGCACCCATTGTGAAGTTAAAACTAAGTTGTCACACAGACGGGTACGGTACGTGACTTTATTTTGCAATTCTATAGATTGATTACAAAACACCAAAAAAATACATACCAACAACATCATTCATGTTCTCATAATCCGCCATCTTTATTTCATCCGTCTTACAAGCGTGATTTAGCATTAGAAAGATCGGCGTCTGACTGGCAGACTTGCTGGAGTCTAGGTGAATGGCAGAAATAAGCAAAAAGGTTACGGCGACGCTCGTAATGGCCAATATCAACGTCTAGAGAACCTGCGTTTGACACGGCTAGTGTCTCGATGTAGGGTGGATGTAGAAGGTCAACTTTGTAGAAGATCTTATACTAAGGTACCAAACACCAATTAAGCTAAAAGAGGAGATAAGAAAGGGAGTATTTCCCTTCAAATAATATCGAAACCGATTCTCACATTAAAGACATGTTTTTGTATTGATTACTTACTGTAATTTCGTGTTTATCTGAGTTCTTGGATATTGTAGCCAGAGGTGCTACGCGTTGCTACGGCGTAGCGTTCGCTTACTACGCATACTTATATGGTTACCCGAGCCAGTTACACGTTATTAAACTATGCTTGACGATATGTATTTTTTCTGTGACTGGTGACTGAAAAGTTGTGTGGTAAACGGTTCGTGGTATGAACATGTGATGCGGAGATATGAGTCTAAAGGAAGTGAAAAAAATGTAAATGGCTATAAGAGTAGAATAAAACCAAAGAAACGATGGATGGACTATGTGAAGGATGATATGGCTTAAAAAGAGGTGACTGCTGAGGTGACGAGTAATAGAGAAGTATGGAAGAAGACATCTTGCGCCGACCCCACATAAACTGGGATAAGGGGAGGAGAATGATCACGAAATATTTTTTTCAATGAACTTCCTCGAAAACTGGTTCTTATCGCACTACGATTAGGTTCAACATGCAGTGTATTTCACACGCGTGCGATTTTTTCCATTTTCCAACACGTGTGCGGGAATGAAAATTTCCACAGATAACTATACCTATACTGCCTATACTTAGTCTAAATTGGTTCAATGCCTATAGTCGTAAGTGAATGTTTTTTTTTTTTTTTTCGGCAAAGCAATAATGCATCTTTACGGCATAAATATTTGTTGAATATTCAAATTGTGTTTATAAATAGAATATTATAGATAAACATGATTATTTAAAACTAATATTTACTTTTATAAACAAATTACAATTATTTGTGTTTTAAATACAAAAATATATAGAAAAACTATTTTTTATATTAGGCTGTTTAGCGGCTTCATACCTTTGCTTCTCCTTCAACCTAGCGATAGCAAAGCGCGAAAAAAAAGAAAATTAAAATCATAGTTTCCTAATAATTCACGACAAAACTATTTTTCGTTCTTTTATTTTATTTCTTCAAAAGTGTATTGAAAAACGTCGTTTGATACACGTGGACATTTGTTATTGCAGTTCTCAGCTCAAAAACACCCTCGCCTGCGGCTCGGGAGTTAATTCCGCCTCGAATGCAATAACAAACTTTCTCCACTTGTATCAAAATGTACTATTCCATCAAATAATATCGAAACCGATTCTTACATTCAAGCAAGTTAAACTTCTGATTCCGTTGTCTCCATAACAAAGGACACAAAATACTAGGAGCACAATTTATAGGAACCGTCTCACAGTCAGTTGCGCAACGTTTGACTGAGAAAAGTTTGGATCATCAAGTTTTCTTTTTGCCCGATGTTTTCAGATGAGGTTATGTGTTTCAGCTTCACAATATTTTTTTTTGTTCTGAAACATATTAATACAAAAGTCTTCTTCTTTTTTCTAGTAAGTAATTTTAAAACCAGACGTTAAATTAATTGGTTTTTTCTTACTTATTATTTGTAGTTAGCAGATTTTTTTAAAAAGCTATAAATCTGCAATTTAGAATTAGGATTTCAAGACCTCGAAAATATTTAGGGAGTTAGAGTCTTTCTTAAACCACAACAGAATTAATATATACTTTTCATGGCCGACACAAGAAAAAGAGTTTTCCAAGTTCTCATTACGTTTACCTCCTCAAAGGCTTCCGAAGCCATTGGAAAAATGTCATTGTCCTCTCACCATTTATTAGCGTATAAGTGAAGTAAGCTATTACAGGAAGTTACAGCACAGGAGTGTGGTTCTTTGATAAATGAAAAATAATCTGAAAAGAGTACCTATCCGAAAAAATAAAATAAAATTAATGTTCAAAACTAACACTGTCACTTACGGGATATCTTCCGAGATTATCAATTTATTATTCTGAGCTCCCGATATAAAACCCTGTTATTATAATATCCTGTAGGTAACAGTGGAAGTTTAGTTAAAAACTGCGAAAGCTTAGAACAGTGTAAGAAGTGTGAAATTAATGTTGACATAATCAAAATGACTGGCTTACTCGTGCAAACAATAAACTAAAACAAATAACTTTAAAAATGTTAGTCCTACACATCACTGTCGATAAATATCAACTGTCAAAGGACTAGCAGCATTTTTTACACATTGAATCCTTTGGCTAAAACTCCGTGGGCTAAAGTAAAAACCATTTGTTTGACAGGAAAGTCAGGTGTCGACCAATTTGCTAAGCGATGTCCTAAATCAACAAACAACAAGGAAACTAATACGTTTAGTGGTATTTAGTAACATATTTTTTAAATTAAATAGGACCAACAACGCTAGTAAGCTGCACTCCTGCGCTGTCGCCTACATTGTTCGAAGTAACTCTATTGTCACTGTGTCGCGGCTTCCAACGTCATTGTTATTTTTAATTAAATGTTATCGTCTTTTTATGTAGTTTATTGAAGAAAAGCATAATAAAGAGTTACATACTTGACAGGTCGTATGTATAATGGAACTCGTAATTTGTTTTATCACCATAAAGGTTGAAAGCCTAATCAAAAATTGATAAGATATTTTAGACACGGTCAAACATTTTGCACTTCCATTTTGCAGTAGTTCTCGTTATTTTAGTTGTCTACACACTTCACTTTTGATAGCAAAGTCAAGTAAATTTTAATAGTATTTGAGCTGCAAACAAAAACGTGAAAATGAAATTATAATGCATAGTGAAATGACTTGAACCGACTTAACAAAAGAGGGAGGCTATATTTAAGACGCCAATTCTGTTCTATACTTGCCTGCTCTTAAGAAATACTTTTTAAAAAATGTTGACCCAGAGGTCACTTTATCAGCCATCAACAGGGTCATAGTAAGCACCTTATCTTCCCATTAACAGACCAGGCAGTACGATGGGGTTTTTATGACTCCCGTAAAACATTCAACGGTATTAGCCGGTCGAATATCAGGTAATATGAGTTTTACTGTCCCATGAAAGTAGGTTAACGTTCAAAATAATACAGCAGCCCGATTATGTAGCGCACTTTCTATCACAATCCGAATAATTTTAAAGGAAATTCCTAATCCATCGGCATTATTTTTTAGTAAATCTGTATTTTTTCACCGCAGAGCAAAGCCTAGGTACTACTTTTCCACTTCTCTCTATCTAGGTCTATGGTAACGTCTTTGTCGAAGGAGTCAGCTCACCCCGTCATCTCCGCCTGAGCCTGCCTGAAGAGACTCATTGGGTAGTCGATTTGGCTCATTATTCGTCTGACATGCGGCAAAAGTGCGCTTTGTCTATTCGGCAACTTAAATAAAGCTAAAAATATTTTTTAAACGAATGGCATTGGGATTGTGAGTACGTTAAATAATGACTCCGCAGGTCGGCTCTTAAAAGTGTTGACGTGGATATGACTTGATTGTTTTTGTAAAGTTCTGTGCACTTCTAGAAGTTTCTTGTTATCGCTGTCCAAGGAAGTACTTATATCGTAAAAGTTGATTACGTAGGATAGATGGGCTGCCTGTGTGTTTATCTCAAGTGGGCCATGAAATAACGTAATAAAACATACTGCAATCAAAATAATTTGTATTTTATGCATTTTTTATGTCTGTTCTAGTTTTTGCGAGTTAATTTCACCAATGGAACTGAACATGATCGGTACAAACCTAGGCAGAAATTAGAATTAATTCACCCTTAAGTACTGATGTCCAAGGTCTGAGCAATGCATTATAAAGGGTGTAAAAAACCTCTTAACGAAGCCGAAAGGCACTTGTTCTCCCCGTCATAGCAATCATTTTTTTTGTTCTACACCATACCTTGGAACCTTCTAGTTTCGGAGATATTGAGGGTCAAAGTTCCGACTCTTTGACAAGTTTTTTTTAAATACAAGTTTTTAATGTAAGATTTTTACATCCATCAGCACAATATTTTGAGTGTGTTACATTGAGTTCCACCACAAAACATGATTTTTCACCCCAAAAAAAAGCCGTTTCCCAGCAGCATGATTTTTGCGTAAAGTTACCTAATTTGATGTACAGAATGCTTGGTTGACGGCTTCGCGATGAGGTTGTTTACACCCTGTATAAAAGTGAAAATCTAGGAAACTATTCATCCGATTCCAAAAATGTTTAAACAATTAGAAAGCTACGTTAGTCCCTTAGTGAAATAGGCTATACTTAAAACGTCCCCATGAGTCAATATCCAACCGTAACTCAACCTAAGCTTTATAATACCAAAGTTAATTAATTCGACAAACCAATCTTTACCTAGATCGGTAAAAGATTAGTGGATCTAACGACTAAATTAAAATACAACTCGATTAACCTCGATCACGATATTTATTTAGATTATTTGGATAACCCATTTGGAAAACATGGCTTGGTGTTCTAGTATCGGCCTAGGTTCCTACCTAGTTTATTTCTTTCAGATTCATTTTCAGGCAATTGATAAATGTAAGTACATTCTTCAGACCTAGGACAATCAGTTCCGCTCGTTTTTTGTTGACCAACAAATAGTTTAACGACGGCATATTTACAACTTGAGATCCGACTTAATGTCAAGAAACAACGCAGCAGCCTCAAATCAAAATCAAAGAATTTATTTCAAGTAGGCCAGTTACAGGCACTATTGAATTCAAAAGCACACGAAACAAAGAAACACAGATGATAATTAAATGTAGCTACAGTCCCAGTCACAAGACATAAAAACTGTAAAAATACTGTAGTTGCCCATTCCCTAGCGTAGATCTCTATGGACAAGAACAGGAAGAAACTCCATAGACACTCTTTTAAATCAGGAGGCCTACCATGATCTAATTAAAAACGATTCAAAAGCAAGACAGTTCAGTTTAGGTTCCTAAACTGCATCGCTCAAACTCGTACCATGACGTCCAATACGCTCAGCGGCATTTGAATCGTTAAAAGTGAATGAAAGATCGCAATTTGCGGCTGAACCGCGTTTGAAACGTTTTTGGTGAAAAAGAGACAAAGCTATTAGTATCAAATAACTTTGTTTCGCGCACATTTTAGTGTCAGACACGCTCAGACGCAAGTAACGTTTTATTTGTTTTTAACTTAGTATAGTCTAGTATAATCTTCCTCAAAAAACTCAAACTAAAGCTGTTCATCAGACATCTGTTAGAGAAAAACAAATGCGGTTAAAAAAGGCATATAAATTATAAAAAAGTATTTTAGACTTTAAAAGAAAGATTAAAGTACACTTACATTGGTTTTAAAACTTTATTTACGTCAATAATTCACCAAACGTTTCAGTTTATGTTAGTGAAGAAATAGTAACTTTTATTGAATCGCTTATTTTGACAGTTAAGCGTTTCAGTTGAGCTGCTCTATGGACGTCATGGTACCAAACTAGTACAAAATTGAATGAATGAAACCAAAACTTGCGACTCAGTTTGGGGTCAATCGCTGTCAGATGGCATGGCCTAAATTGAATCGTTAAACTGACATCATGGTACGAATTAGAAGAACAGTTCAGTTTAGGTCCTAAAATGGATCGCGTTAAGAGCTCGTGGTAGGCCTCCGGAATATTTTTACAAAACCTTGGTTACATCATTCATGTAATGGCGATGGTAGGATGAGCTAGACTCCTTCAATAAGAATAGGTACTTAGCAGCTTTTGAACATTTTACCCTGCAAGGTGACATCATAATTCATTTATTGGTGTGATTTTTGGTACATTTTACATGAGATCTTAAGTAATAATAAATAATTATAATAGTTCCTCAAAAATCTACCTTAAAAGTGTACACTCTTTCACATATCAGTTATTATTTTTAAAAAGATTATCAACATATTAAAATAAAATAATTACAATAAAACACAAAACAACTTAAGACTGGAAAAAAAAGCAAAACATTAACAATTGAGTATACATATTAATAATGAATATAATGAAACACTAAACGTCAACATACGTCTTGGTATTTCGTTCCAAATTTCGTTTACAAATAATTATTTTACGCAGTTTTTAAATAGCCTGGAACCCTTTTACAATATTAGATAACTTAATTTTTACCATACCAACATAAAATGAAGCTTATAAATAAGCATAAACATAGAAGAAAAAACCTTTGAAAAAACTGATCAATAATGACGTATGTCAAAACAAGCAACGAAATCAAGCACAAATAAATCAAGACAATGTTGACCAGAGCCGCTGCTCAACGCGCACGCCTTTCGCCTCCGGACCCGTCGCTCAGCTCCGTCTCGCCGCCGCCGGAACCCAGCCCCATCGTGAGTGCTGTGACACCGGCCGTGGTAGTTGCGTCGAGCTCGAGTGACGAGTATTTCTCTCCGCCCACGACGCCACCACCTGCTCGTCGACGGGGAGGACGCCGGCCGCCGGACGGCTTAGGACCCCGAGGCCCACCGGATTCTGATAGGGTCCCAGCTCCCGGCGGGAGTGTGCAGCGCATGCGATGGACGCAATCGAACAACGAAAACGTCATGCGCGCATACTATGGGGCTACAGAGGGGGGAAACAACCTGACCGCGTACCGTGCTAGGATGCTCTCTCTGTTTCAAGTGCTTGAGCCAGCTGTCAACGTGTCGGCACAACGACTGTCGGATCAGGTGCGAGTCATCCAGCGTAATCGTATGTTGGATGACACCGTACTTGATCGCTTGCGGACTGAAATGCAGAGTAGCCATGTCATTGCCACGCCGCCGTCACAGGTTGTGGTTCTACCACAGCCTACCACAATACCAAATCGCGATGACGACGTGAGTAGTGACATGGTTACTAATGTAAGTACCCAGTGCAGTGAGGATATGAGGAATGCTTTGGAAGGTGCGATTCGGGAATATCGGTTCATGACACCCGAACTTAGACCACACATACCTCGTTTTCCCATGCATAACAAAAATAGGATGCTGGTGGCTGTTCTGGATTCGCAGTTGTCAAACTATTTTGATAACTGCGAAGACCTCACCGATGTTCACTCAGTCCTGTATTGTGCGGCTGTAGCGGCATGTCGTGTAGCTCATGTCAAATTTTTTGATGACAGAGCTACACGGCCAAAACCAGCCGTACCAGCTTGGCAGTACAGGATTGAACGACGTATTGGTGGGGCCAGAGCACTCATCGGCAAACTGATCTGCTTCAGGGAGGGCAATACTCGGCCAAGAGTGATGCGTTTTGTGAGGCAAGCGTTCTCGGGGACTGATATTAGTCCTCGAGATTACATGTCCCGTGTCACAGAGCGCATCGACTTCCTGAAGCAGAAAGTGTATGCATGGGCAAGCCGTATTCGTAGATATAAGCGACGGGTGGATCGATACACTCAGAATCGCACATTCCGAAGAGATGAAAGGTGGGTTTATAGGGCTTGGGAGCGACCGGACCAAGATGTGGCTGATACGCACCTGCCGGATGATGATGCAATGTGTTCGTTCTGGCGCAGCATCTGGTCGGTGCCTGTCGGCCATGCTGAGGGTGAATGGACTCGGGTGATTGAGCGAGCGTGCGATCCAGTACCAGAAATGGGGGCGATTACCATTAGCCCAGAAGACGTAGCTCTTGCAGTCCGTCCGTTGCCTAACTGGAAATCTCCAGGGCCGGATGGGCTGCACAACTTCTGGATAAAATGGCTCACAAGGTCGCACGCACGCCTGGCGACCCTATTCCAGTCAGCCTTAGAGTCAGGGTCACTGCCAGAGTTTCTGACAACAGGTATAACCCACCTGCTGCATAAATCGGGTAGTACTGCGGAACCCAAAAATTATAGACCGATCACCTGTCTCCCGACAGTCTATAAACTTCTTACATCCATTTTGAGAACTAAAATTAGCAAACACATAGATGACAATTCTGTCATGTCCGCTTCTCAAAATGGATGTAGGAACGGGTCCCGTGGTACTGAGGAGCTACTCCTCATTGATATGGCCATTAGCCAACAGGTTCGCCGTTCCCGAAAGGATCTGTCGACATGTTGGATAGACTATAAGAAGGCCTATGACTCGGTGCCACATACATGGCTCATGAGGGTGCTAGAGTTGTATAAAGTTGATGCAACTCTGCGCACCTTCCTGATGGCGTGTATGGGGCAATGGAGGACAGTCCTTCGCTATCCAGGATGTCGGCAAATTCAGAGGAATAGCGAGCCGATAAGGATAGAGCGAGGTATATTTCAGGGCGATAGTTTGAGTCCACTTTGGTTCTGCTTGGCCTTGAATCCTCTTAGCACACTACTGGAGGATTCAGGTCTAGGCTATCGGTTGCGGAAAGATGGTCAGGTTATATCTCACCTCCTTTACATGGATGACCTAAAACTCTTTGCCCCCAACGACTTGCGACTGATGGAGTTACTGAAGGTAATTGAAACTTTCAGTAGCGCCATCAGGATGGAATTTGGTGTGGACAAATGTGCGGTCATGCATGTAAAGCGAGGGGAGATTGTTTAATCTGTGGGAACCCAGCTCTTGGATTCCATAACACTTAGATCCCTCTCAGCAACCGAAACCTATAAGTATTTGGGTATGTCGGAAGCGCTGGGCATCAATGTTGCTGACATGAAGCAATCGTTGAAGGAGCGCTTCTTTACCCGCCTGAAAAAAGTATTTAATAGTCTTTTATCAGGTGGAAATAAGGTGCGTGCCTTCAACGGTTGGGTCATGCCGGTTTTGATGTACTCTTTCGGCATACTCAAATGGACTCAAACAGAACTAGACGCCTTGGATACGAAGGTCCGTAAATTGTTGACGGCATATCGAATGCATCACCCACGTTCTTCGGTTATGAGACTGTATATCCCGCGGAAGTGTGGGGGTCGAGGCTTTTTAAATGCCAAGACTCTCCACAATCGCGAGATATGCAGCCTCAGGGAATATTTCCTAGGAGCCAATGTGGGAATGCATCGAGATGTGGTCGCGATGGACAAGGGCCTCACCCCGCTCTCCTTGGCTAAAGAGAACTGGCGCAAACCTCCAGTGCTAGACACTAACGACCGTAGGGAAGTATGGCAGAGTAAGGAGCTTCACGGACGCTTTTTCCGGGCCCTGCATGGGCCCGATGTAGACCTATCAGCGTCCGTAGCCTGGCTACGTTCCGGGGACCTATTCGGAGAAACCGAAGGTTTTGTCTGTGCAATAATGGATGAAGTTATGATGACGAATTACTAGGAGATTTATTGTGAAGGATGGCACGGTTGACATATGTCGGGCATGCCACCGTCCAGGCAAATCAATCCGTCACATTATCTCTGGGTGTTCTCGTCTAGCTAACGGAGAATACTTGCATAGGCACAACCTTGTAGCCAGGATTATCCATCAGCAACTTGCTCTAAAATACGACCTTGTGGAATCGGAAGTGCCTTACTATAGGTATGTGCCCGACCCAGTTTTCGATAATGGCAGTATCACATTGTACTGGGATCAATCCATCATCACTGACAGGATTATTGTAGCCAATAGGCCTGATATAGTGGTGGTGGATCGTTCAGAGCGGCGCGCAATGATTGTTGACATAACGGTCCCGCATGATGGGAACCTCGTGAAAGCCGAGAAAGATAAACAAATCAAGTATCTTGACTTGGCTCGCGAGGTTGTCGACATGTGGGAAGTGGACTCGGCGATCATTGTGCCGATAGTCGTATCAGCCCATGGCTTAATTGCCAAGAGTCTCGATCAATACCTGAGGAGGCTCTCGTTAGGCAGCTGGATCAAGGGCTTGATTCAGAAAGCGGTACTCCTAGACACGGCTCGTATTGTTAGGAGGTTCCTCTCTCTGGAGCCCTGACCGCCGGTAGCTTGGACCCTGCTCCCGATACCGGTGGGCTACCATTTTTTATATTTTTAAATGTTTTTATATATATTTTTTTGTAAAGAATATTTAAAAATGTAATTAATTTGTTAAAAAATAAATAAAGGAATATAATGATAAATCATCTGCCCAGCCTTTTCCCAACTATGTTGGGGTCGGCTTCCATTCTAAACGGGTTCAGCTGAATACGAGTATTTAACATGGAGTGATTGCCTATCTGACCGCCACAACCCAGTTAGTACTGGGTAATACGATACCCCTTGGTAAGACTGGTTGTCAGACTTACCGGTAACGACTGTCAAAGATCTACAAATGAAATCCGGGACCAACGGCTTAACGTGCTTTCCGAGGCACGGAGGAAACTCGGTATCTAATGGGTGGTCACATATCCACAGACCAACCTTTGCAAGACTTTTGTTGTTATTGTTTAGCCACGAGCTCATATCAAGCATCACAGGCTTTCAATTCCATAACTTTTCGGTGCCTCGTATAATTCATCCATACTGTAAATGGGAAAGTTTATCTGTCTTTCTGACAACCAGTAACTTTTTGCCTGGATGGTTTTTTATTTGGATTCTGGTAGACCATCAACTGGGCTAGGACATCAATTAATATTAAATAAATAATAAAAAAAAAATATATATTTTTTTTTTTTGTATTGTTAAATGTTTTGATTTATGTTGTTTTTATATTAGGAATATTTAAAAATGTAACGATATGTTGATAAATGAATAAACGAATAATAATATGTATATACGTTTTTTTATTTATTATGTTTAGTCCCACTGCTGGGCTAAGGACTCCCCCCAAGTCCTTCTAGATACTCTTTTCGCACGTTCTCTCCAAGAAGCCCTACTGGTAGGCTTCGGTTAGGACATATTATGTTTTTTTTTTTCTGGTATTACGTGCTCCTAGGATTATTTGCGACCTTCACAGCCGAAACCGCGGGTAGAACGTACTTAGCTATAAAGTAGCAAGGACTGGCCGCACCTTGTTGTATGAATATTGTATGAGTTTTGACTGGGAGCGCACCGATGCCATTATGAACGCGAGAACTCATGAAATTTAGATGGACAAGGACTGAGCCACTGGCCACTGGTCAGTACATGAGGAGTTATTGGTGGTACTGTATCGTTACTCCATGGGTTTTTATGATTATGTATATTGATCTTCGACGAAGGGTTTCTTGAACATTTTACTATATTAATATGGATTCGAAAATGATACTAAACATGCTTACATGCTAGCAAAGACAAAAGTTCATTCAAAGTTATTTTGCTTTTAACGAGAGCGACAGTATTGCAATGAACATAACGATCACTTTGATTTTGGCAGACGTGACAGAAGCAGCAACCAAATAGCAACCTTAGCGTAACGAAAAGAAGATATAAGAGAATGAGTTGATAATAAACTGGTGTACGAAGAGAATTATTACATAACATACTCGTACAAATAACATCACACCTGTAATCCACACCGTACGGGTGTGCGGTAAAATTTGGGTACATTTCACCAATTATATTTTAGGTCCTATGTAATAGGGGGTAAACCTATTTCCATCAGCCGGGCACAAATCCAGACTCCGTGGCTGTTGCTGAGAAATTCATGATAGAAAAATCCAATAACACTTTGCCTGACCCGGGAATCGAACCCACGACCTTATGCTCAGCATTCGCGGTTGCCACCACTCGACCAACGAAACAGTCAACAAATCAACAGTCTTAAATCTAGGACCAAAGACTGTCTTTAAAGTACGCAGCACAGTGGCAAGCTATTGTCTCTCGAATACATGTAAATACTTGATGCTTAATACATAAATAAGTAGCTAACTACTTTACTCTCTCCTTAAAAATACCCGAACCACCCCGGAATACTTCCAAATGCACCATCTGCCGTCCCTGCGCAAACTTGTTTTCTTTGCCGGTGACATGCAAAATGCTGGATGCTATTCATACTTGAAAATTGTTTGTTTACCGTAGCGTACATGTCTGGAAATTGTTCTTCGTTCATTATAGATTGCTTTGCGAGGAAAAATTTAAATGAGGTAATAATATTTAATGGAAAAAAAAAACTAAATAGTGATGACCCCGATAAACAGAATCAGTTTTTGATTTGAATCGGTTGAGTTTTTACATAAATTGAACAGTAAACTAAATAGTGAAATTGATTGAAATTACTTTACATAAATATTTACCTATTCAAAATATTGTGATATCAGCAAAAAAATATTAAATTCTAGCACCGAAACAAGTCCTGAGTGTAGCAATCAAAATAAATTGTTTTCTTAACATGCACAGTATAAATGTAACCACTACAAAACTGAGTTATAACAACGTTTCGCATAAATATAACTAACATTAATTTAGCTATGAAATAATTCTACACAGTGAAGCAACGTAAGTTGTTGAACATTTCATGTAGATTGTAGGAAAATTAATTTACTGAAGTCTTTCACGCTACATTTCAGGAGATGCTGACCAAAGTATGAAATAATCTAGCAATCAACGCAAATTGAAATTGAATCTGTAGACCTCCGACATAAGCGCTTGGCCACAAGCTACTATTAGTCCAGTCGGCAGGTACATTTTACCTGTACATAATTCCGAAGATAATTAAATTTTGGGATATTATTCCGGGATGGTGTGGGGTGTGGGATCTGAGTTTTCGATCTCGAGGAGCCTGTGAAAACTTGGTGGGGGGCAAACAACTTCGATATTTTCGAACCGTTTTCAGTTTTTCACTTATATCTTGGAATTGTGACCAGCTAAGGCCCCTAATTTTTACCTGTCGACTGGACTATTATCTCAATTGACATGTGTTGCGACAACGACTGTCAAAAACAAAATAAAAGTTATTTGGAGCTTTCTACGAGCCCATTGTGCCGAGACTGCGTTTAGAAAGACGAGAAAGTAGCCCAGGTGCTTCGACACTGTCCAGAGGTTGCGTTATACAAGGCAAAGTACTTCGGTACTCACCGCGAGATCAATAACACCAAGGTGTTTCTGGCTTTTCTCGAGGAATCGAATGATTTTTCCACCCTTACGCAAAATACGCGCTTTGGACGTGGATTTACGGATGACCCAATAAACAATACATGCTACGAGTAACAGCGATGTGACTTGGGATATTACGCGAAAGAAACAAATGGCTAAAGGTCGCGTGAGTCGCTTGACGCAAGTTGCATCGAAAGTCGGTGAACAGGGCGTACAGCCAATTTCAACAATCCTGGATTAA
The DNA here is from genome assembly GCA_963853795.1 of Xestia rhomboidea. Lineage (NCBI taxonomy): Eukaryota > Metazoa > Arthropoda > Insecta > Lepidoptera > Noctuidae > Xestia > Xestia rhomboidea. The sequence continues at coordinate 19,669,667 of OY970765.1, forward strand.
TGTATGTGAAAACTGTACATAAAACCTTCAAAAGTCACATTATATAAATCAACAAAGGTCATCCCTGGTAGAATGTACACGCAAACCTTCATGATATTTATTTTGAAGCCATATCAAGTTCAAGTTCGAGACCACGTCATTAAAAGTTGAGTCTGTGAAGTTACTCACACTTTTTCTTGTTGTATTTAGATTTATTACCCGATTAGAGCGAGACAAAATACACTTTGAAGATACTTTAAGCCTTGCCAAATTCCATTCAAACTTTTGACCCGATATCAGCTTTGTGCTAAATTGAATAAATTCGGCCTAATTGAGATTAAAGCCCTTGTGTAAAAATAGTTCGGCCCTGACTGATGTTCACTGGATTGTGAGAAAATGCTCGTTGGAAGTCGAAGTCTGAAGTCGTTTTCGTAATGAAGCCGCGGCTGCGAATGGGGAGACTGGAAATACGACTTCTTGAAAACTTTGGAGCTATTTTCTTAATTCTCACTTTAAAATTCAGATTATAGCCGGCCTGTGAATTCGGAAATGTTTTGAATTGCCCCGATTCTGCGTTTTATTTTTATTTGGTAAAGCAAGACGGCGGTTTAGTATTCAAAACACAGTTTTACCGCATCTTGAATAAATATGTGACGCAAATTTTAATCGCGTTTCATCTCACTACGCGAATGACAAGTGCTGTGGAAGACAGCCGGTTTGCTTCATGACATAAATACACAATAAAGAATCGGATGGTACGGACCAATAATTGTCGGCTGCGTTTAATACTAAACACGGACATAATTATACTTCAGTAATTATTTGTACATAATTGAAGGTCTCCATGTCAGGAGCCGCGTCCACAATTTGTCTGTAACGGTCTGACCAAGCCCTTACTTTGCATCATACGTATTGGCAGTAGCAGAACATGAATTACGTCAAAAAATCAAAGCAAATAACAAATTTTATCTCACAGAAACCTACATTGGCACCTATGAAACGTGAAAAGATAGGTTTGGGTTGGCCGTTTCCTTTAGAGAAAACCCGGCCAGAAACTCCATTTTTTATTATAATATCAAATAGATTGACATCAATCGAACATTCGCAAAAATCTATTTCAATAACTACCAACACATTTTTGACTTTCGTCTCATTGCTTTAAAACAACATTTCTCTTAAATCCCAAAGCATCTATTGTAACAAAATGGCGTCACTAACTGGCAACTTTACATCATCGCAGTAATAAAACCTCTACATAGAGACAGACTGCCCTAACGTCTCTATCAACCGCTGTACAAATGGTAGAGTCCTCACTTTATCGCCACTATTAATCCGTACTAACATCATGTTATGTGACAAGAGAAAATAATTCGTGTTGTGTGTTTTTGAAAGTTGGTTTATATTATTTGTTTTTTTAAATAGCCTCTTGGCAGGTTACTACAACTTTCACCATGGGTCAATTTACTTTTTATTTCAACTAAGAAACCCCCTTGCTTTGTACGGTTCTTGACATAACACAAAGTTTTTTAATTACACAGGATGGCAATTTAGTCACCTGTAGGTATTCTTTAATGGGGTGAGCCTACCCGTCGTATTGATTTTTCCCAAAGAAACTCATAAATCCTATTTTTGAAAAAAAAAACATGTAACAACAGTTGATAGACTATTTTGAAGTATTATTTTTTTTTCGCCAATCTTATATTAGTTTCTTTGGGAAAGTTGTTTAATATAACAGGTAAGCTAAGTTCCTAGAAGAATACCCGTAACTAAATCCCAGTCCCGTATATTTTAAAACTACAAAACAGATATCTCAATGTTTTATACACGAAGAAAGGTGTATCCTTCTAGAATAAATAATGATGGTGCAAAGCGCATCAAACACCGCTGCGTATTTTTGAAAAATAACGCAGAAATGTATAGAAGATAAGCTGCTAAGAAATAGTAATGTAATAAGTGGGTTCGTAGTGAAAATAAATATTTCAACGCATTGCAGAGGTAGGTGATAAATTGGAAACTTTCTGCAAATTTATTTATTTACATCTTGCAGGTTTCTCGGAAGTAGAGGCGAGCAACCAGCAGCTGTTTCTACGAATTCGCCTGTTCATAAAACATAAGTTTACGATTAGTCAGAAAACGTCAGCCGGGTTTTATATAGACAGACGCCTTTTTTATTTCTTGAAAATTAAAAATGTTTATAACATCGTTGAATTTGACTCCCACGACCAAGTAAGGTACTGGGTAACATCCCCATTGGTACGACAGGTTGTCAAGACTTTCAGGCTAAACGATGACTATCCATAACAACTGGAAAAAATTACGAATGACAGCTGATAATGTACTTAATGTTCCTTGGCATGGAGGTCTCTTTATGAATTGAATAAACTCAAAACTCAAAGCATTTATTTTAATTAGACCATTACGGCAATTTTGAGTGTCAAATAAACAAAGCTACAGTCCCAGTCACAAGGCATAATAACTTGAGAAAGTAATGTAGTTGCCCATTCCCTAGCGAAGTTCTCTATGGAGAAGAACGGGCAGGAAACTCCATGGACACTCTTTTAAATCAAAACAATGTTACTAAATCTTGGTTACATCATTCATGTTGAGATTATACATATAATTATGTGAGAACGATGTACAAAGACATGCACACTAAGAGCGTCCAGACCAAAATGACCAGTCCCAACTGACAGCCCCGTTCACGAACATGACGCATGTATCGGCGCCATTCAACTCAACCATATTGAAGGAACTGACCCGACACACCCGCCACCATCAGCGAAAAATTTGAGTGAGCATGACATTCTCTCAGCCACCAAGGCATATTCAAGTCAATGAAAGATAAGTAAATGCAATAGTTACTCATACACGGACCAAATCTTATGCGGCTGTTAATATTTTGTCATGAGCCCTTATGTTCACTTGCCCTCTTCGTTATATACTTACTAAAATCTCTATTACTACAAATTGTATACAAACTACATTGTGTTCAATTGGAGTTAACAAATCCATCAAAGTTACATTGAATTTAATGTTATTACACAACTAGCAACTGCATTACTGACGTACATTATTGGATTACTAACTGGTTTGATAGCCGTCTGCACACGAATGAACAATAAAATACTGTTAAGGGCTTATACACATGAGCCACTGCGTTTTTGCCAACAAATCTATTTAGGTAACTGTAAAGAGCTCTCGAAAGTATGTGTGGATCGTAGCAGCTGGTATTCTGCTGTTTTAATAATTGCTATTAAAATAAATGTCACAGAAATATATGATCTCATGTCTCAGTGAGATCGTAATTATAGTAAAATGACATAACAATTGCCAAGTTGGTCGAGTGGCCGAAAACGACTACTGAGCACGAGGTCCTAATGTCAATTTCCGGGTCGGGCAAAGTGTTCTTGAGTTTTCCATCAGAATTTCTCAGTAGCAGCCACGGAGTATGCATTCGTGCCCGGTTGATGGCAATAGGCTCGCCCCCTATCACATGGGACTTAAACATAACTGGTTTAATGTGTGTACTATTAGGTACACGTCTGCCTAACTCTTCGGAGATTACAGGCGTAATGTTATGTCATGTTAATTGCCAAGCTTGACACGTTTCACTTGTACCGTCAGAAACCAGTTGGATGTTTCTAGTTGTTTGCGTTTTTGTTCGCGTCATCCCGGCTAACTTAAGTAAGTTTATTAAATACCTTAGCTGATAAACTACTTGTTGAAATTGATGCTTGCTTACTACTTGATATATAGGCAATCGCCATGGAATTCTTATAGAGCCTGCACACTAGAGGTGGCCTGGTGGATGGTATGCCAACTGAACGCGTACGAAAATTGCTGACATGCCGCCGGGGGCTGCAATTTTCGTACGCGGTCGGTCTTTGGAGTGTAGGCTCTATTATGGATTAAGAGAGAGAGAGAGAGGTAGAGAGTTATTGGGTATTTAAGAAAGATGTCGATAAAAGAAAATGACGTTCAAAGTCAAGTTATAGGCCATTCGCAATATCTTTGATTAGGCTACTCTCAGGATATCACTGATCTGAACCGAAAAGTAAGCTTTCATTCAAGGCAAAGTGTTCGGCTGTTCTGTGAAAAGCCGATTTTAATGACAAGCAATTTTGTCGGACTGTCCACTGTGTGGGTGTAGTATGTTTTGTGTGTGTGTGTCTGTGAGTGATGGATGTGTGGGTATGCTTGTACGATCTGAGCACACAATTTGTCTTACTTTTAGTGGTAATTCCGCTTTAAGAGGGTACGTAGTGCGACGGATTTTTGGTATTTATTTTGAATGGCCTTGTCATTTGTTTCATTATTGTTTTATACTTATCTAGATGATTACTTGTTCACTTGATTAGGGTGTTTTTTCGGTAGCAAAATCTACATAATATTGTCGGCGCCTCAAATATGCGTGGACAACCGCGGGGAGGGCGCGGGGCTCGGCGTACCGAACCCGGCTACGCCAGCGCCGCTGCGCGCCCTACCACTCACTGAGCTCACAGACGTCGGCCACTCCGGGCATTTCTTAGTTCACAAGTTAAATATTAATATTAATTGTCGTATTACACCTATTTTATTACAGTCCACTACTTATATTATAGTCCCAACCGAGTCTATTCATTTTGGTTAAATTTTATATGTTTTATTAATTGCCCAACAGAGAGACATAAAAAGCTATTGAAAAAAAAATGCATGTAACGCAAATAAGCACTGTGGAAGATGCGAGCCGATTTTAGATCTTCTAAACGGATTAAATAACGCTGGGAGTTTGTAGTAAGTTCCTCATATAAATCGATTTAAAATAATGCGCGATTGTATGAAATAATTCAAAATATAAACCAAAACAGTTAATCCGATTAAGAATCAATCCCACAGTGCAAATTCATTGATTTCAAAGTGGATTTACCGAAGGTTTGCTCTGGTTCATTTGATTATTACACTTCACGCATTGTAAGGTAATCGCTGAACCCGTGTTTGAATTGTTCAGTTCCTCTGGCGATTAATATTTCGTGAAAATTTTGATACATGTATTAATATTAATATTCAATAAAATAATTATTGAATATTATTTGTGCCCCGTTCAGTTTCATCAAAATCGGTTCAGTAGTTAAGGAGCATAATATGAACGATCAAACAAACATTGATAACATAAAAAAAGTTTAGAAATTAAAATCTTGTATTTAAGGCGGGCCCGAGGAAAATTAGCAACACTATTTGTGGTGGTTCAAACTTCATTTGAAATACTGTTAGAATAAAGTTCTTGCACTACAAAGTGGTTGTTACGTCAGTCACTGCGGGCCGAATAGTGCGAAATTAGTGGTTTGTATTCTTTATAAAATCAAATTTTGGTCTTTTGTAAAATAAAAGCATTATGTTCATTATTGAATTGCCTATCCATTAGTATAAGTAGCAAATCAAAATAATGGTTACTTTACGAGGAGAAGCATGTTATAAACCATTATTTCTCATTTCTGTGGTTTCGTTGTCAGGGGATTTATTAAACAATAAGCTACAAAAAAAAACGATACCGTTTTGGAGTCATGAATATGTAGAAATTGTATGTACTTATTTTTTATTAGTTGCTTTTTTTATTAATTAATTTCTTTTGGATAAGGACGAGTTGGCTCGGGGAGGCGCCTTAACCAAAAATCTTGTGAAAAGGTTATAACTTTGACCTTCAATATCTCCGTAACTAGAAGGTTCTCAGGTCCAGAACAAAAAGAAAAGTAATAGCAATGCCGGGGAGAACAAGCACCTTCGGCTTTGTTAAGGGTCTTTTTACACCCATTAAAGATAGACAGCTCAGGTGTCAAACAATCCGTGCAATGTGAGTATCATTTGTGTCCCTTTTCAAGTACCAAATTGCCAATTTCCATGAATAAAGTTGTGAAAAAGAGTGATTCAAGGTAGATAGGCTTCATAATGTACTTGTTATTTTTTTTCTATTTTTTGTCTCCCTTTGGCACACTTAGGTTTGTTACGAGAGAACTCAGAAAAGATATACTTGTAGTAGCAGAAGTACTAGGCTTGCATAAATTCAAGGTGGTTATTGATCTTAAGTACTTCTTTCATTTTTCGTCAAACTCGTATTGGTATGGGTAGTGACAACAGATGTTACTGCTACTGATAGTCTGCATCTCTTGATGGGCAAAGGCCCTCCAAGAAAAAAAATCATCCCCACTTCAAATATAGGGAAGCTACCCTAAAAAAAATATATATATTTTACCGTTTTGTTGGCGTAATTGATAAACATAGCCCTAGAAAATTACAGCTTTCTAGTACTAACGGTCCCTTTGCAAAACCTTGGACAGACGGACATGACGAAACTATAAAGGTACCTTATCAGGACTACGGAACCCTAAAGAGGTTAAATTGTTGTCGTAATTAATATTTGGCTGAGAAATTTAGCATCACAAAAATGAATGCTCCGATATTTTAGCACCTAGAACTATTGCCTCAAATATATATTCAACTTAATTGCTACACTATGCAGTAATTCCTTAGACAAAGCTATCAGGGCTTAGCTAAGTAAACTGGAACATCCAACACAGACAAAGAAGAAACGCTGCAGAACGTTGATATTTGACAAAGGACAGATAAAAAGCTTAGTTACGTACTTTTTCCACTGAATTCCATGCATAATGCAATCAACGGGCTAAAAACCGGTGAAAAAAAACCTTGTTAATTCTTCGCAAGTTCCCCAACTGAACTTGTGTTTAAAATATTCAGAGATTCATTTATGAATTTACGCCGTACTATGGCTGGTCGCTTGAAATACGGAAGGTTGTACTCGTCAAAGTTGCATCAGCATCGCTTATTCATGTATTATACTTTGTCATTTTACTCGTATTATTATATGTATGTAATTTATTTATATGCTTCATATTCAATGCAGTTACGGAATTTCGATGAAATAAAATGAATTATTAATTGTAAGTTTTAAAATGGAGTTCTTATCGATTATGCTGTGCTTGTGATTTTTTACAGTGAGTAGCGGGGTGGGTTATTTTTAAAGTTTATTTTGTTTAGTTTGTTTAAGCCGGTGTTAATAAACGGATATTTCCATGTTCAACTGGGATCAAAGAGATTGCTTACTTTCAGGAAAATGAAATCAGTGTTTGTATTCGTAAAATCCCGGATCCGGCAGTGTTTTTGATTCTTTCAGCTAGAAAATTCTCATTAGCAGCCCGAAGTTGGGAACTGTGCCCGATAAACGAAAAAAAAGGGTGTACCAACCCCAATTATTCGAACCTGGTCCCCTGTTGGTCCGGTGTTGTATGAGGATATACGACGACAGATCTGTCTTCGCCTATTTTCAGGAATAAATGAAACGAAACAAAACATCACGGCTGTTTTTTTTCGAAAATTCAGGCAGAGGTTTACCTAGTACACACGAGTGTCATCCTGAACTTCGACAGTTAATTATTTCGACACGGTCTCAATTTCGAATAACAATAGTTCCACTACTCATTGCTTCGACAGAATATACTTCGACAAGACACACCTTCGAAAAACACTACTTCGACAAATCCCTTCTTCGATATGCACTTGTTTGGCGGATTCCTATTTCGACGGAACATACCTTCAACATAATACTGCTCTGCAATATGACAATAATAAACATGTTTTGCTATGTTTAAGTCCCATCCCATGTAGTAGAAAGCAAGTCTATTGCCATAATCTGAGCTCAAATTCAGGCTCTGGGCTGGATGGACAAATTTCTGATGGTGAAACCCAATAACATGCTTAACGGTACTTTGTGACTACTAGACATACGGAATGAGGGATGTATTACTATAATGAAATACAATCCTCTATATCGTAATAATACTTCTCTTATATTACGACAAATCGAAGACGCCACAATAATAGATCTTCCACTTTGTTACGTTATTGTACGGACATAAATCTAAGCACAAATGGCTGCCATGAATAAGTTTATAGATAATAAAAGGCGATATGAAAAACTTGCTCTCATGGCAGACAGTTTCTTAAAATTAATTTTATACATTATGCTGTGCTTCAAGAAAATTTCTTTTCACATCTAGGTTGGACTTTTTAACATTAAATTTTATTAAACGACGAGCGTTTCTTATCTTCAAAATTTTTCTTGGGCTTTTCCTCATAAAGGTTAGGGGATGCGTGAAAATGTGCCTATGGAATGTATATTTTTCGTATTTTTTCCTCGTGTTAAAAAATCCCTAACTAAGCTCATCTCAGCTTATGTACACATCTATGGATATGGCAACATTTTCATTTTTTTCGCAGAATTATACAAAGTTACTTTAAAAATATGAATGTTATTTTGAAATGCCAGTTATTTTTACGCTGACAGTCAGTGGGTCAAAATTAAAAATTATTTAACTTTACCGTGTTCGTAATACATCATTCTAAAATTATGTTATCAATTTTAACATCAAAAGAGGCTCAAAAGTAACCACAACAACTTGGCTCGAACCCAAAAGATATTATCGCTACCCAGAGTAAAAAATGCTAGAAACTAGAACACCCAAGTACTAAGGTTCACCCCATAATTACCCCATTTCAAGTTCTGCCTACAATGCCCCACTAACGCAAGTGACCGTATCATTTCGTCTGATTGTACTGGTTGCCTTTGTTAGAGACAACCGGCCATCAAAAGAAATGCACCGACTATGCAAATACTGATCACTTTATCTCGAGTTCCCGCTTGGATGTAGTTAAAGGTTTTTATCAAGTGCCCGTGGTATGCTGTGGGAGATTTTCTTGCGCTTAATTGGATTTCTGGGCGTTTTATTTTCACGTATTAGGCTGATAATGGAAGAAAAATCCGGAAATGAAACATTTGTTCGTTAAACAATGGATAGTTTCTGTTTCTGCTGGGAATTAGGTTAGAATAGTATATGTAGATGAGTGAATAAAACGATCTTGATAATGCTAGTGTTATATATTTTATATTCGCACTTATTTTCTATTCTTTAAACTTTACACGTACGTTTTATTCTATATTTTCAATAAAACGTGTTCATTTTTGTTTAAATGCTACATGAATGGGCTCAGTTGAACAATGGAATACTGCACAAAATATGATGACAAATTGCTAGTTCAGTAGAGACCGCAGTGTCTCTGATGTTTTACTATTATTATTAGGGTATTTTACTATGTATGAGAAAAAATCTAAAAATATATTATTGAGATAGCTTATGCAAAAAGCAGTCGGAAAACGTTAGTTTTAGTTCATAAAATAGCAAACGAAATTTTAAAATTCAATTCTAAGGTTTCAGCTTTTTTAATCTGTTTCATAACACCATTATAGTAGTCGCCATGGTATTACGTCTTATGGCTATGTAAACTTACAAGTGTCAACTGTCAACTTCAAATATGCGTCGTATAAAATATGGCGTCCACTGCGTCCACCGTTTTCGTCGAATAACGCGCAAAATTTGAAAATGCAAAATTTAAATGCATTTTTAGGGCACTTAACGATTGAATAAATTTTTTGTGAAATTTTTAGTGGTTTATTATCACTGTAGAATCCCCTCCTGATCAGAAGGTCTAAGTACCTAAATGTCCAACAGCGCGAAATGTCCAATGAGCAGTAAGTCTAATTAGCAAAATGTCCATGTAGCAAAACGTCCAACTATCAGATGGTCTGTATAGCAGAACGTCTATGTAGCAAAAAGTCATTTTTTATATGTGTACACTCATGATAGAAAGTAAAAGTCATTTGTAAATTAAAGGAAATTTATTTGTTAAAAAAATATCGGGGTTAAAAACCTTATAGCCTCATAAATAATTGAGACACTTTTCAAAAATGGGTGTAATACCCTATTGTTTGAAACGCGATGCTGTTTCTGTTTTCAGGAATTCTCAATTAGTCTTCAATATTATCGAATGCTTGGTAATTAATTATAACTACGCAGAAAGTGTAACAGAACGCGGAAACAGGTCATAACAATTTTTAAAATTCCTGCTGTTCTATGTGTATTTTACTCAATTTGTACCAACATCGTGGCTAAGACCTATCAGCAAGAACTCGCAAAACTAAATTCTAACTTCAATAGATGTATTTGAGCTTATCGTGTAATGATATTGAAATTCAATGCCCAATGTAGGTAATGGAGGAAAGAAATAAAAATAATTTCTTTTCCTCGATAACGATGGCTCAAATTCGTTTTGTTTCGATAATACGAGTAGTTACACGTGGCGGAAGATTTTATTAAACTCTTCCCTATTGTGGCTCGTTATTGTAACGAGCTTTAGCCTTCAAATATTATTGCTGTTTAGTATAAGTTAGACGCCTTTTCAATTATTAAACCTATATCTTCAAGACAAAATTATATTTTTTTCTCTTAGAAATATTGGAAGACGTGTGCCTATATAATTACTATCAATGATCATAGTTATGGCCACTTTTCATCGTCCTTCCCGTCCAGCGTCCACCGTGTCCACGGTGGACTACGTGCACACTCCAACAGTTAAGTAAAGAAAATAACTTCTAATAAATGCAAAATCGTCAGACACAACGGGAGACCAAAGGAGAAAGCGTCAGGCAAACCAGTTTTTTTTAATATAAATTACTATAATTTTCTTGTGTTGTCTGCAATTTTAACCTCAGTATCAGATTTTAGTTTAAAATAAATAAATAAATATCACTGGGCATTACACACAGCGCCATCTAGCGCCACACTAAGCTACGAGGCTTGTGTCATGGACACCAGATAGTTTATATACTACATAGATACTTTTTGTTTGTATATACATACTTATTATACATTTAAACATCCATGACTCGGAAACAAATGTCCATACTCATCACACAAACATTTGCTCCTACCAGGATTCGAACATGGGACCCAACGAACGTAAGGCAGGTTTAATGATTGCTATTTAAATATTTTTGTATTTACAGTTATTTTTTTTTTTTGGGTGAGGGTAGCTTAAGTAAACACAAGTTTTAATAGCTCTCATTTAAAATAATTATTTATAATAGTTTATTATAATCTTATAAGGTGCATATGCACTAAAAGTTTAGGTTATCCTCGGATGCACTCACTGCACTAATAAACTCTCCATCTCCTTTAACATAACCTGTACCATCACAAATTCCACAAAATGGACCTATATGCCAAGCTGTCAAACTGCATGGAGGAGCTGTCAGCTACTTTCACCAAACGGATGGACACCTATGAGGAGGACTTGAAGAATGTCAGCAGCAATGAGGCTCCACACAAGACAATAGCCAGCCTCTCCCGGGACTTCATGGAGTTCAAATGCTTCATTTGGAAGACTATGAGCGCGCTGAAGGTTCAGATGGAGTTGCTGACTGTGGGCTTAGATCGGCATGAAATGGCGTCTCGCAGGCAAGTTCTACTCCTGCATGGTCTTCCTGAGCAGAAGGATGAAGATTGCACTTCCCAGGTCGTCCTAACTTTGACGGATAAGATGAAGATTGATAACGTCTCTTCATCAGACATCACATTCTGCCATCGCTTGGGAGTTAATTCAGGCAAGCCTCGTCCTCTTCTTATTCGGTTCAATTGCTACAATCAGCGCAGCGAGATATGGCGCAACAAAACAATGCTGAAGGGTTCTGGTCTGGTCTTCTCAGAGTTCCTAACTAAGCCTAGGCACGACGTGTTTCTGGCCGCTCGCAAACACTTTAGTGTGAAGCAGTGTTGGACCTCCGAGGGCAAAATTATCATCATGCTCCCAGACAAGTCGCGTCGAAAGATTGAATCGGCTACTGAACTTCAAGAACTTGTTACGCAGTTTCCAGTATCTACATCTGCTGATTCGGCTGCGACGGTTGCATCATCACCTATTAGCAACCCTGTTTTGGATAAAAGATCGCGGAGGCAGGCCAAATGATCGCACACATGTTTTATAGCATCCGTTTTTTTTTATTATTATTATTATTTCTCCTTTGTGTCGGTCACTGAAAATATTTATTAAGATTGTTTTGACATTTTGACAGCGATGATTGTAGCTTGCTCGTTCGGAAACTTTCCCAACTTTTTCTACTTTTTCATGACTTGGATACCAGCAATTTAATCTTTGTTTCAACGGCAAGGTGCATCGAGGATTTTTGATATAGATAACTGATTAATTAGTTTAGGATTATGTTTTTAATTTAGTAATAGTTTTGAATAATTTAGTATAATATTTATTTATTTAAATATATATTTATTTATCTGTTATGTTAGACAATATTGATGACAGTTTTGTTTCCTGTTCCTCTTCTTGTTCGTCCGACAGGAGCTATGCCAGTGCGTTTAGTGATGATCCTGTACACTTACGCGACCAGCTTTCTTCTACCTTTTCTTGCTACAACAAGTTTTTCAACGCCGTCCATATTAATGCTCAAAGCATTCCAGCCCATCATACCGATTTGTTATCCTCATTTGACTCAGATCTTGTTCATGCTGTGCTTGTCTCGGAAACTTTCCTCAAACCTGCTCTTCCTTCAACACAATATTTGTTGCCCGGCTACAGGCTTGTGCGTAATGACAGAACGGGCAAGGGTGGTGGGGGGGTTGCCATATATCTTCGTGAGGATATTATTTACAAAATTATCGATCAGTCTCCAAGTAATTATTCAAAATCCGCTGAACACCTTTTTATTGAGATAACTTTTAATCATGCAAAATTACTTTTAGGTGTCTTCTATAGTCCTTCCTGTCATATTGATTACTTCGCTTCTTTTGAAACAAATCTTGAAAATCTTGCTTCCTTATATGACCACACTATAATAATCGGAGACTTCAACACTTGTCTGATCAAAGATGATATGCGCAGCCGTAAACTCAGGTCCCTTGTCTCTTCTGTCAACATGCACATTCTTCAGCTCAACGCTACACATCATGCGCCTCACTGCAATCCCTCACTTCTAGACCTCATTTTAGTTTCCGACCCAAACAAAGTGGCCACGTACGGGCAACTCTCTGCCTCATTTTCTTACCACGATCTTTTATTTATATCGTATAAAATTCGCCCTCCAAAACGCAAATCAAAATTTCTCTTGCTACGCAGTTTCAAGAACATTGATCTGGAGCGTTTGGGAAAGGATGCGGGCAATATTGACTGGTCTCCTGTTTATGATAGCAATGACTTGGACATTAAGGTGACCGAGTTTACCAAGATACTGTTGAAACTTTTTGATGTGCATGCTCCGCTAAAAAAGGTCAGGGTAAAGCATCTTCCAGCTTCTTGGTTGTCGGATGCCATTAAAAAGGAGATGTCTAAAAGGGATAAGGCGAAAAGGCGTTACAAAAGGGACTCTACTGATGAGAACTGGTCTCTCTATAAGAAACTGCGTAATCGCTGCGGTCGTATGTGTAGGGATGCTAAAAGGCGTCACATACACGACACAATTCAACACTCCAACACAGCACAAGTTTGGCAATTTCTCAAATCCCTTGGAATTGGCACAGTTACGAATGACAGCGCGCCTGATATTGACCTAAACACGATTAATTTACACTTTTCCAAATCACCAGTGACTCTGGATGTTGATGTTAAATCTTCCACTCTTAACAATCTCTCTAATCTTCCTCTGCCAACATGTACTTCTTTCTCTTTTCACCCAGTTACAGAAGGGGATATTAAGCGGGCCATTACATCTATTTCTACCAAAGCAGTGGGTGATGATGGGCTGCAACTTCAAATGTTTCTTCCTATCCTTGATGATCTTATTCCTGTTATTTTACACATTGTAAATTATTCCCTCTTTTCTGGTTCCTTTCCTTCTGCTTGGAAGAAAGCCTACGTTTTGCCTCTTCCCAAAGTTGCAAATCCCTCTTCAGTATCCCAGTTTCGCCCAATCTCAATACTTCCAATCCTGTCCAAGGTCCTTGAGAGTGTTGTTAATAATCAACTATCGCATTACCTTTCTTCTAATAGCCTGCTTAGTCCTTATCAGTCTGGATTTCGTCCTGGCCATAGCACTGTTTCTGCCCTAATTAAAATTACTGACGACATCCGATTGGCCATGGAGAACCGTCTCCTTACGGTGTTGGTTCTATTGGACTTTAGCAGTGCGTTTAACTCAGTTGATTTTGACATCCTCTCAGGTATCCTTTCCTCTCTAAACATGTCTCCTTCCGTGACTGCTTGGTTTGATCCATATCTTCGGGGTCGCTCGCAGTCGGTACACTTGAATGAGGCTTGCTCCCGTTGGTGCGATCTTTCTGCGGGTGTTCCTCAGGGTGGCGTACTTTCCCCTCTTCTTTTCTCCGTTTTCATTAACGCTGTCACCAAGGTATTAACTTCACATTATCATCTCTATGCAGACGACCTGCAGCTTTATCGTCATTTTAAACTTGAAGAGCTTCATATAGCTATCGATGCCATCAATAATGATCTTCAGAACATCAGTCAGTGGGCTAAAAGTTTTGGACTATTAGTCAACCCAACAAAATCACAAGCTCTCATTATTGGTGGCAGATACTTCGTCAATTTATTAAATCACCAGTCCCTTCCTCCTGTTGTGTACGATGGTATCGCTATAGCTTACTCCAAGAAAAAAAGAAGAAGAAGAAGACTTAGGTGTATTTTTGGACTGCAACCTATCTTGGCACGTTCACATTGCTGATGTAAGCAGGAGGGTGTTTTGTTCGTATCGGTCTCTTAAGCGACTTCAGAAATTCCTGCCATTTGAAACTAAAATTACTCTTGCTCAGTCTCTCCTTCTACCTATTCTTGACTATGCTGATGTATGTTTTCTTGATGCGACTGAGGAACTTCTTAATAAGCTCGAACGTCTGCAGAACTTGTGTATCCGCTTCATTTTCGGGCTTCGTAAGTACGACCATGTGTCGGAGTTTCGGAAGCAGCTGAAGTGGCTACCTATTCGGCAGCGTCGAGATTGTCACATTCTTTCGTTTCTCTTTTCCATTCTTCACAATTCTAAGGCTCCTTCGTATCTTCGGGAACGCTTTGAGTATCTCGTTCCTAGAGGTAAACCTTGTCGCTCATCATCATCTCTTCTCCTTCGTTTCCCTCCCCACTCCTCAAGTCGGTATGATGGATCTTTCACCGTTCGTGCTGTGCGCCTTTGGAACTCACTTCCACACTCCTTGCGGAATAGCCCTTCGTTAGAGGTGTTCAAGAGAGGAATAAGGGAACATTTCCTGTCAACTTGATCAATATATATGTATGTATGTTTATATATATATATATATATAGGATTTTATAGATATGTATGTATATACTGTATGTATTACGTATATTATATTGTATGTTTGTAGTTTAGTTTATAAAAGTAAGTAACCACTTGTAATGTTAATGCACATTCATAAGTGAATCCCTTTTCTGCAAATCTCGCTATCAAAATTAGGTTTGCTGTAAGAAAACCCAATTCTGGGTTAAGCTCGCCTTTGTACATAAGCTATATTATTGCAATTACATGTATATTTGTTTTTTGTTTGTGTGCAATAAAGAATAAAGAGAATAAAGATACAGTAGAATAATAATTATAATTATCAATGAATTTTAATTTTCAAAGTTAGTGATGAGCTCAACTGTCTTGAAATCATGAAGTAGTCTTTATTAGGATTATAAGAACTTAAAGAGAACTATCAATCTGTAAATCATACTATTATGATCGAAAATCAATCAAGCGTCAACAAACAACAACAGGGAGAGTATCAGACCCAGCCTGCTAACGGTAAAAAATGTAATAAAATATGATATCGGGATACCTTAGCGCATCAACCCTAAACTATATCATTTAACGAGCGCCGGCTCAAAGCTCGACCAATTACGCGGCAATATTGGCTAGACACGACAACTTTATATAGGAATTAAGGCTTTCAGTAGTTCAGTTTAGATTTCAGACAAGAACAGTTCGTGAATTAATTTGATGTCGAGTGCTCAAGTTTTTGCAGCTGAATGGAATTGAGTTTGAGTGGCTGCCGTCGAAATATAAGGGCTTTTCAATAAGAACTGAAATGAGTTTTCTATTTTAGATTATAAGTAACATTGTGTAAAGTAATTATAACGTCACAATTAGACAGCTGAGGTTGATGTTTGTGGTCGTCAGTAATAGGATAGGAGCAGTGAAAGAAAAAAACATGTTCACCGGATAGGAGGAATGTGATGTATGAGTTCCTTATCTTTTCGTAAAAACCGGCCAAGTGCGAGTAGTAGGGGCGCCGTCTTTAATTTTCAACTTATTTTTATTACCTATTTGTTGATTTAGCGGAAGCAGAAATACACATTCTGTGTAAATTACGGATCGTAAGATATAGCCCGCTGACAGCAAGACGGACGGACGGACAGTAGAGGCTTAGTAATAAGGTTCCGTTGGTTACCCTTTGGGTACGGAACCCTAAAAATGGTCAATGGACTGAAAGTCTGTCATACATTCTTACCAAAGGGTATCGTATTACCTAGTACTAACTGGGTTCTAGAGGTTAGATAGACAGTCGCTCCATGTGGAATACTTGTATTCACCTACCACCTACTACTTGATCGTTTTCAGGCTGTTGTTTAACACGAATTTCGCAGATAACTCTGCTTGCACAATGCAGGATTTTTTGTGACGTCAGATATGATGCGTGGTTCGTATGTGGCGTTGCAGATGTGGCCACAGTTTAATACATAAAAATGTTACAAGAGATTGGTTACCAATTTTACACGCCCGATATTTTGCCAGCGGCTGGCTATGTAATATGTTATAAACATTGTTGCTGGCAACTTACGCGTCGATATTATCTGTAAACCGATCATAAAATATTCCAAAACTTGTCTAGTGGGGCAGCAAAATTGAGAAAAAAGCTTAATAATACTTTTACTCATTTTGAGATTCTTTTTTAGGAACAAAGTGACCTTTAGTATCAAACGACGTCATTGAGACAAAATTGCTTCATTTGAAAAAGATTAATAGTGTTCCTACATGTCAAAAGCAATGTCTTTGGTAAAAATCAAGAAAACTTCAGAAATATCTTTACACAAAAGCGACTGAACAAAAACAAAATGCAATTCTTTTTTTATCAGCAGTTTGAAAGCTAAATCTAAAGAATGGATTGTTATCATCAGCTGTAATCAAGCCATCAATCCTGACTGCACTATCACAATCGTTAAATCAAACTTGTTTTCCTTAGCGGGTGTATAAATCAGCTTGAAGTAACGCCAGCGTGATTAAAGATAAGCTTAAATGATACACGCAATGTGCTTGAGCTTTGCATTTTCATGGTGGAATGTCTTAAGCAACTTGGTCAAAATAATCTTGATTGTGACTTTTAACAAAAGCCCCAAAACAATAATTTTTGATGAAAGATAAAGACCATGTGTAAGTGATGTATCATTTTCGACTGCATGTCAGGTGTCAAACTTTGATCTTGAGCTGGCCTAGCTTAACACGGAGTTTCAATAAAATATGAGGTCAGCTTATACTGGTATTTTTACAAATGCGCACTGTACCCACTTATGCTTAGTTGTTCAATTGTAACTAAAGATATTTTAATTTAAAATAAGATCAATCAATACTCTGCTAATATCAATAGAAATAATTAGGGTATATCTACTTGTCATTTTATCTAAAATAGTTTATTTATTCAGAGCACAGAAAAGGGTAAAAATATATAGGCGAAGCACGTTGTTCCTTTAAGCGGTGCAGTATAATCAAGCTTTTACCCATTGCACTGATAGCTAGACGAAGCTTCGATAACTACATGAATATTTTCTATTCTACGTATACTTACAAAACATCATGCTAGTTTTGTTTTTACCTGAACGGTTAGATAGAGTCGTACCTCGTATATCGTCGTATATTGCCTATCGTACACCAAAAAATCGCTAGTTGTGGTTAAAAACCGTGAAAAAACCGCCACCTAAAAAGCAACTGAAGGCTCCTCTCCACATTCGGTGACTGATTCCTTATTTAGTTTAGCTTGCTGTTCATAACATCGGACATCGACAAAAATTGCAAACTTCCATACAAACTTTCATCCCTGAAATTCCGTCAGAGAATGAAATTGTTACTTCTAGAATTATCGTTTTCATTACAAAGACTTTATAAAGAAAAAAACTTTTTCATTATAAAGGCTTTATGTAAAAAGAGGATAAGCACAAAATTATGCTATGAAAAACCCATAATGTCTCGGCTAAGCTGTCACAGTTAAACTTACTCTCCGCACGCGTTCTTTGACATTACTATTCAGAAGAAGTGATTTTTTCAGACTCTTACAAACGCAAAGAAAATCTTCCTAATGCATTTTTAATGCTTTCATCCCGAGCAGTGGAACATCTGTATATTGGATTGGTATAAAACAGTTTTGGTCTGCTTATTATGTTTTGTGTTCTACTTTTGTTTTAATGGAAATAGCTCTTATTATATAAGGTTTTGTGGTTAAACAGAAACAGCAACTCGGAACGGTCGACAATTAAGCTACGCTTTCCAGGTCAATCTGTGGATGGGTGACTGTCTATTACACTACCAGTCCTGGCTGTCATGTCATTTGTAGTTTGACAGTCATATTAGCAGTCAGAACCAAGAAACTAGTCTTACCAAGCGATGTCTTGTTACCCGCAGGTAGGTATTCAAATACAATCACTTAGACTTACTGAATGCATCTTAATCCGCCAACCCCTGTAAGAAAGGTGGTAGTTGATGCCCGATAAGTAAAAATATAACTTAAATGTAACTTAAACGTAACTTAAATGTAACTTAAATGTAACTTAAATGTAACTTAAATGTAACTTAAATGTAACTTAAATGTAACTTAAATGTAACTTAAATGTAACTTAAATGTAACATAAATGTAACTTAAATGTAACTTATGTAAATTATGCTTAAAAAGACTTAAAAGTTTCGTGAGACAAACGATTTCCTCAGAAATAAGTGCGACAGATGAAAGATGTGAATTGTGGAGGAACAGACATCCCACCCCTCCTCACTTATCAATCCAGCAGAACATCTTCCTCCTGAACAGGAAGTGCAGTGGCCAATCTGTAAATCGCCAAACCGTTAGCGGCCCCATTTGAGCCCTGTAGAAATAATCTGGCCAAATGGGGTATTATCGACCCGTCCAAAATACAATGCCAGTGTTTAGCACCTTTGCAGGATATGCCTCACCTCCTTTCTTGCCCATCCTGCGCAGCCACTTGCACCTTTCAGGATTTAAACGAAGCCAATGAAAGAGCTGTGCAGTCAACAATCATAGGACAATTATAAATTAAAATAACGTATCTATAAACTTAAAAAATGGCGTCAAAAAACTCCTCCTCAAAGCTGTCAACTGGTAATGTCCCCAGGAGACTGGCGGCGTTACCACGCTGTATGGCAACGAGCCTTTGGCCAAGGTAAACGCAAAATATATATGTTTGGGATTGGGGTGAGATAAAGATAAACTAAGATTAAAGATTATCAAGATAACTATATTTGAGTACTTAATACCAATGGGATAACTATTAAAACTAATGAGGTGAAGGAGATGAGATTGAGTCGCGCCCGATATGCTGTTCGAAACGTACTGACAATTTTTACATAAAATATTGAAGGTATAGAGCGCGGTGTCGCATTTACGCTGACATGTTCATTATTGTTCGGTGATTGACCCGAACATGCTCCCGAGGGAGAAAAAGATGAGGTTAGTAAGGAGGTATAGTTAGATGGGTAATGAAATTAATATTAACAAGGTGAAGACAATTTTCAACTAATACTAAAATAGTTATGTAGGGTTAGTAATGTTAAAAGATGAGATAAAAGTAACATTACAAGTTAAACAGAATCGCTACAGTGCAAATCAGGAAGAGAAAACACGCGAAAGATCGGTGAGGAACCTCTATCCTCTATCTTTTTTTGTAAGCACTCACTAGAAAGCGCTAGTCGCTTAGGATCACTTTTCACAGATTTACTACGAGATTGCCCATTTTCCCTAATTTCACTACACTCAATCACAACACTTTCTGTAACGGTGTGTGCACTTGGACGTGGCAACGCAGTCGCCGCCGCTGCAGTCGTCGACCGCTCTGCTGTAGAAGTGGAGCGATTTCCTTTACGTCACCTTTGCCACCAACGTTTTAAACAGTAAGCTGCCGCCAATAGCAAGATTCCCGATACGATGGAATATATGGCAGTATACTGGTGGATGTCGTGGTAGGATATATTGGTGCTCAAAGGTTCACTATGCTTCATGATCTCAAGACTTCTCTTAATAGCTTCAAATTGCTTGAGGTTTTCTGAGTTATTGGGATTAAGCTCATATGATATTTCCGGCATCGTGATATTTATTATGTGGTTGATTGGTGATATTTCCGGCGAGATAATTTTTGTCGTCGTGCTAATTTTACTAGACAATCTTTTGTTTGAATACACCATAAAATCTTCTGTTTTTATTAAACAGCCTTCCCCAACACGCAACAGACCAGCACCTGATAACCTAACTGCCTTAATTTGATTTTCACACAGAAGTTTGACGTTACATTCATTGCAGCATAAATAATAATATTTGTTTTCTGATGTTAGCTCTCTCCAGTAATTCTTGCAAGAGGTAGTTTTAGTTTTACACGTTCTTGTGCCTGGGATCGTCTCACAAAGGCTATGATCATCTTTCATGTGGTGAATAGGCCTTCTGATATGACAGAATAGTCACAGGGTTTTGTAATAAGCATGACTGTAGATCCGTGTCTGTGATAGTTAAAAACGAATCTTTTCTCATGTTTATGGCTGCTAATTTAGAGATTGTTTCGATCTTCATCATCATATTATCTTTCACAATGCGTGGAACCGGGATTAGATTAAATACCTCGTAAAGATCCCTTTCAATCAGGGGTATTTTTATTTCGATAATTAGGTATTTGCCCGAATATTTGGCTCTTACTTTGAGCAAGCCGTAAAGATCTTTAAGATTAAAGTTGTCGACAGGAACTACCAAGTCTCCAGATATTTGTGCTGATATTATGCTTAGCTCTGATCTGAGTTGCTTCGGGGATATCAAATGAAAATCTAATTTTCCACTATAAATATCAGTTACTGTATCTAAAATTGAGTCTTGGATTCGTCGAAGGGTATACATTAAGTTGTTGGCAGTGAAAGCCGAGGTTATAAAGTCAGTGATGAGAGTTATGTTTTGCACTTGCTGAGAGAGATTTTTATAAGAATCTTGGAGATAATTAAGCTTTTGATTTATTATTTTGTGGTGTTTGTTTATAGTATTCTCCATCCTTTTCATGAGATTAAATTCAGCTTCTACGACCGACGTTTGGTTTTTCCAGAGGTTGTATAAATGGTTTTCATTATGCTTTAATAGGTCAATATCCTTCTCATATTTTTCTGCAAATCGTTGATCCAACACTCCGAATAAACTATTTGCAACGTAGCCTACTCCGTCTATCAAGCTACGTCGCTGACGTTTCTTATTAGTCATAAACGAGTCATTTATCATAACAATATTATCGTAATGTTTAATTTCTTCGAACTCGTGCTCGAGTTGTAACATGACGCCGTCGCAAGGTGTTTGGGTTCTAATCGTAGAGCATAAGGTTTCAAGATACTTGATATACTTTAGTAATGCCGCCGTTCCGTCTTGATAAGGTTTTGTGTCATAATAGACTATTAACTGCCAATCATCTCTAATTAAATGCATATTAGATATTTTATCGAAGTAGACACTATTATTTGTCAGCAGGGTGGAGTTGTAGGATGCTTGAGCGGTGCTTATTAGTGCCAGCAAAAATAATGTCAAAGATAAAACCATAGCTGAGAATGAGATGGGACGTTTTTTCTTCGCTACTGGCAATTTATTGTTAACTTTTGGGTCACTTGGATCTTGGGCATTTTTATTTGTTGGCAGTAGGGACAGTTTTACAACTGGGCGTTTTAAGAGCCCGTTTTTGGTTTTAAGTGTGACGACTCTTACGTGTCCGTCACTGCCAGGATGCAGCGCTACTACGCGACCTAGACTCCATTTTCCTGGTGGAAGGTTGTCGTCCTTTATAATGACGATGTCGTTAAGATTGAGATCTTTTTGACGCTGTCGCCATTTGGACCTCGTAGAAAGCTGCGAGAGGTAGTCAGTCTTCCACTTATCCCATATATTTTGATAGATTTTTTGCGTCAAGTGCCACCGTGTTCTGAGGTCATGCTCTGTTTCGAAAATCGTCAGGTTAGGGCCGCTTGCTAAAAAATGAGCCGGGGTCAAAAAGTCCAGATCCTCTGGATCTTCTGCCAGAGGGCACAGTGGTCTGGAGTTCAAACAAGCCTCGAGTTGGGATAGTAGGGTAGAATATTCCTCGAAGGTTAATTTTTGCTCTCCCACAACACGCTTCAAATGATGTTTTAGGCTCTTCACTGCAGCTTCCCAGAGTCCGCCAGCAGATGGCCATGATGGGGCGTTAAAATGCCACTCAATATTCATTTCAGAGATTGTCGATGTTACTTCTTGGTCAGACAAGATGTAGGAGATTTCGGCAAATTCTTGTTTTAAGATTCTGTTGGCTCCTATGAAGTTAGTTCCCTGATCACTATAGATGTGTCCAGGAACTCCTCTTCTTGCGGACATTCGTCGAAGCGCGGCAATAAATGCTGACGCTGTGAGATCTGAGACGATTTCTAAATGTATGGCTTTAGTTACCATACAAACAAAAACTGCGACATATCCTTTACAGGTTTTAATGCCACGACCTTTGTTTGCCTTAATAAGGACGTGTCCGGTATAATCTATTCCAGTGTGGTAAAAGGGTCGGTTAGGAATCAATCGTGCTGGAGGTAGGTCACCCATGATTTGATGTTGTGGTATGGGATTATTTCTTTTGCATTTGACACACATTCTTAATCGTTTCTTTGGGGCTCTGTTTCCTCCAAGAATCCAGTATTTGTGTCTTATAAATCCAGTAGTCATTTTGACTCCACCGTGAAATACAAGTTCGTGGGATTCATCTATGATAAGGTCTGCCAATTTCGATTGATTCGGGATTATGATGGGATGCTTCATTTCGGGATCAAGATTCGAATGTTTAAGTCTGCCACCGACACGGAGCATTTGATTAGTGTCCAGTAAGGGATTGAGATTAAGAATTTGGCTTTTCTTATTTAGTGGTTCATGATTTTTCAGCCGCGATATTTCTTCGCAGAAATATTCGTTTTGGACGTGCTTAATTAACATTTCTCTGGCTGCCTTTATGTTTTGCAGAGTAAGAAAACATGTGCGTTTTTTCTTGTAAACAACAATGTCGATGAACTTGTTTATGTAGGCTAATATTCGAGTAACTTTCCTTAAAGTGCTATGTTTTGCTAATAGTTGATTAATTATAAATTTTTCTGGATTAACAATGACCGTATTTACTTCCTTGTTTTTCCTGAGTTCTTCGGTAGTAATACTCGTATAAATCGGCATCTTAAGAGATTCTTTAGGCTTATATTGTGGTAACCAGTCGGGCCCTTGCCACCACAGCGAGAAATTAGCTAATTGAGCAGCAGGTAAACTGCGGCTTGCGCAATCTGCGGGGTTTTCTTTGGATTTTACGTAACTCCATTTATCTTTCGGGATTATTTCTGTAATACTCCTCACTCGATTTGCAACAAAGGGTTTCCATTTCTCCGGTTCGCCACACAACCAACCTAACCAACCTAGAACGGCCATTGAATCAATCCAACCATAAACATGCACCTTGTAGCTCGATAGGGATAAGATGATTTTTCGCATAAGTTTTGATAACAAGAGAGCGCCGCAAAGTTCCAACCGCGGGATCGATTGTGGTTTTTTCAGCGGTATTACCTTTGATTTCCCTGCAATAAGGGTCACGTGGGTTTCATTTTCTCTCTGTATTTTACAATACACGACGCAAGCGTATGCTTTTGTGCTAGCGTCGCAAAAGCCATGGAGTTCGATGACAGCTTTTTCTTGAGTTCGAATCCAACGTGGTATTTTGAATCGAGATATATGAGATAGATCGGCTTTAGTAGTATTCCACTCTAACGCGATTTCTTGAGGGACAGGGTGATCCCAACCCAGGTTTGATTTCCATAATTCTTGGAACAAGATCTTAAGTTTTATTGTGACTGGTGCCAGCCAGCCCAAAGGGTCAAAAATTCTAGATATTTGAGATAAGAATTGTCTTTTTGTAAGGATGTCTTGAGAGATAAATTCTATAGGATGGAAGATAAATTGATCATTTTTTGGTTCCCACCGAAGACCTAAAGTTTTGGTTGACTCCGGTTGCTTAAAGTCAAAGTCTTCCTTTTGAGGTGCATCAGAACTATCTATTATTTCTGGCAAGTTTGATCGCCATTTTCTGAGATTAAACCCGCCAGATTTGAGGAGGTTGATCATCTCTGCCTTGAGCTGTTTAGCAGCTCGCTCTGAATGTTCACCATGCATGAGATCATCCATATAAAACGAGTGTTCTAAGATGTCAGGAGCGCAACTTTGTGGATAATTTGCCCTTTCATCGATGGCCAGTTGCTTCAGGGTCATCATGGCCAAAAAAGGTGCAGCTTTTGTGCCATAGGTAACAGTCGCTAACTGATATTCTTTTAAAGGTTGAGATCGATGGTTCCGCCAGATAATTTTCTGGAATTTCTGGTCATCGGGATGTAGCCAGATATTGCGAAACATTTTTTCTATATCTGCTGTAAAAGCGTATCTAAATTGTCTCCATTTTAAGATAAGGCTCTGAAGGTCTTGTTGTAAATTGGGTCCTCGGCACATAAGATCATTGAGGCTGTATCCACTCGAGGTTTTTGCCGAAGCGTTGAAGACAACTCGCAATTTGGTAGTTGATGACTCAGATCGTTGGACGCAATGGTGCGATAAGTAGCAGTCCGGCTGTACGTGTGGTGCAACGGGTGTCATATGTCCGAGCTCTAGGTATTCAGAAATAAACGTTTTATAGTCACGTGCCAGTGCGGGTTGCTTACTTAATTTCCGCTCTATTTGGAAAAATTGAGCAATCGATTTTGTTTTCGACTCGCCTATGTTGTTCTCAAAATTTTCTTTGAAGGGTATTTTAACAACGTAGCTTCCGTCCTCTCGCCTAGAGGTTGAAGACTGGTAAAACTCGATGCATTTTTGATCTTCTGCTGATATCGCTGGAGATTCATGTATGTCCTCCACTTCCCAAAATTGCTGTATCTCTTCGATATTATTTAGGATCACGTTGCAATGGTACGTTTTGTAGTTGCCGCTTAAGATCCATCCCAACTGGGTTTGTTGGGCAATGGGCAACATGCCTTCTGACCGACAGATACCGTCCATAAGGATAGTGGAATAGATATCTGCCCCAAACAAGATATCAATAGGCCTACTTTTGTAAAATTCGGGATCTGCTAGAGTTATTTGGTTAAGAGTAGGCCAGTTTGGCTTAGGTAAGGTACAGCTGGGTAAGTTATTTATGAGTCTATTCATTATGTACACGTCCGTTTCAAAGGTGAAATCGCTAAGCAACGACGAACATTTAATGGTAATCGTGCCCTTACAGTTGTTTTCCTTGTTTCCTATTCCAGAGATATAACCGTTACATTTTCGTCGAGGTAGTCTTAACAACTGAGCTGCGCTTTCCCTAATAATGGATGTCTGTGACCCTTGATCTAAAAGAACTCTCATTTTTTGGTAAGATCCATCCACTGCTTGTACGTTAATTATTGCTGTGGCAAGCAATATTTCTGAGGGTTCTTTAAGAAGCGATGCAACTGTATTACTTTCTTGCTGCTGAGATGGCGATTTCATAATCGTGGCTGCATTTGACTCCGATCGACGTGACGTAAAAAATTCATGCAAAATGGTATTGTGTTCTTTATTGCATTCTTTGCATCTTATTTCCGAAAGGCATTTTCTACCTTCGTGATAATGTAAACAGTTAATACAAAGGTTCAAGTTAGCAACAGCATTTTTACGTTCATTAGGTTGCAATTCCAATAATTTTTGACATGCATGAATTCGATGATCGTCAGAGTTGCAAATAGGGCATTGCTTACGATGGTTAATTTTGCGTTTGGACTTTGACGATTGCGAGACTTGGTTTGTTGAGTAATTCGTTTTATGATTGTTATAATTTCGTTTATAATTGGAACCTTTTAAAAATGTTGGTTTGTTATTGTTGTTGGACTGAGATGGGGATGTTTTTTGAGTAGAATTTTCAAGCTTCTTACGTGAAGTTTCCAACATCATAAACTTAGTTTCCAAAAAATTAATGAAATCTTCCAAGACGGGTAACTCTCGCGGAGATTTTAAGGCTTGTAGATAATCCTCGTATGTATCACAGTCCAATTTTTGAGACAATATACATACCAGGAAAGGGTCCCAGGAAGATACATCGACTCCCAGATTTTTGATAGCATTCACGCTCTCGTACGTAGTGTCATGAATGCGTTTTATATGATTTGATGATTGTTGCTGGTTTGCAGGGATATTCATGAGATTGTTAAGATAAGAAGTGAAGATCAGTCGTTTATTATTATAACGATGGTTGAGGATATTCCAGCATACAGGATAATTGTCCGAGCTTATTTGGAGATGTTGGATCAATTTTTCGGGTTCACCTTTGATCTTACTCTTTAGGAACTGCATCTTTTGTGCATTCGATAAAGAGGGGTTGTTGTGCACTGCTTCGGTAAACAGATCTTTGAACGAAATCCACTTATTGTAGTTTCCCTCAAAGGTGACTATCTCCATTTTAGGGGTAGATTTTTCAATATGCGCAACGGACCACATTTTCTTATTGATGTCTTTCTTGATTTTGTTATAATATTTCTCATAATGAGTAAATTGCTCTTCATACTCGGGGTTTGATCCGCCATACTCGTTGTCCAGCTCCCAATGAAGCGAGTCGATAGCCGCCCAACGAGATTGTATTGTCTTCAGGATGTCTTCAAACTCCCATTTGTCCGTAATGAGATCAAGGTTGATATTGGAAGATGTTCGCAAAAAAGCTTTAAAGTTGGTAGCTTGCTTTTTAAAGAGACCTTCGGCGTTACTCTCTTCAGGAGTAGAGGTTTTAGAAGCAGCGTGAGATGTGAGGTTGGAGGTTTGTGTTTCCGCAGTAGGTTGGAAAGTCGGAGGTTTCAATACAGGGGTTTGCGGTCTGTTTGCGAGAGGGTTATAGCTTTGAATAGTAGTTTTAATGTTATTATATTTTTCCTTCATTTGATCGTATTGATTAGTACAGAAATATGTATGAGATTGATCACCAAAAGATATCAATGTCATATGATTATTATGGAACTCTGTAAAGTATTGTTCCAAAGTAGCTAATCTACGACGTAGGTAGTCTGAGGTCTTGCGCTCTGCACCATCTTTCTTGAAATTGGTGAAGAGCCTGTCTACGGCTTCGATTAGTTGTTGTTGGGTTGCTAGAATGTCATCCATGTTCGACATTATAAAGGTAAAAAAGAGACCTTACTTGTACTGTAGGCTTCTTTGAGATCAAATGTCCTTGCGATGGCTGCAAGAACAAACCTGGAGTAATAGCGCGAAGAGGTGACGCGACGCTTTCGTAAAAACCAGGTTCAATCAGGATCAGCAGGATGGCTGTTTACCAGGGTCTGGTAATAAGTTCCAAGCGAGACACTCACACAGTTCAGGTTGTAGACACCACGCGTGATGGTCCCGCTCCGAGGGCTCGAAGGACCAATGTTTGGGATTGGGGTGAGATAAAGATAAACTAAGATTAAAGATTATCAAGATAACTATATTTGAGTACTTAATACCAATGGGATAACTATTAAAACTAATGAGGTGAAGGAGATGAGATTGAGTCGCGCCCGATATGCTGTTCGAAACGTACTGACAATTTTTACATAAAATATTGAAGGTATAGAGCGCGGTGTCGCATTTACGCTGACATGTTCATTATTGTTCGGTGATTGACCCGAACAATATAGGTATTGAGAACATGCTGTAACCGTAAACAAAGGACTCTGTTACCACGAATATCAAAACCGTGGCTCTAAACCATGTATTCCATCACTCAATTTAGGTTGTCAAATGTCTTTCAGAAAGCAAGAGTGCTTTCTTTTCACTCAATACACAAGCTTGACTCGTGCCACCCGATATTTCGCGGAAAATGATACATCATTTCTACATCAAAAAATCTGAGGCTGAACTAGAAACGCGTTTTATCAGAACTCAGCCATAGGTACTTTTAGACCTAAAAGCATTATGTTCGAGCTTAATTTTGTTCCAGAAATACGTATTTCTTCTACATTTTAAATTATGTATGGCCGTAGTTAAAAACGAAAGCAGTTTCGTATTTTCCTTCCGACACCTTCCGTTCATCAACCTTTCATCGATTTTGTCGCGCTTTGTTCTCCATGCTAATCCAACCCTTATTTTTAACAAGTCAAAGTTGAATATCGCGCAGCAGAATCTGTTTGTAAAGCAGTTCGTGCGCTATCCTCCTAAAATAGGCTTTAAAAAGAAACCCTAAATTACTCAACCATCCAACAGTTTAGATTAAACTGACCACTTAACGTGTTAACAGATTTCCATAACATTTACAAGGTTCAACTATAAATTGGGTATTACTATAATACAACGTTATCCATCGTAAGTTGACCCCTGTTGGTGGACTAGATTCGAATTTAAAAAGCAATTAACCGCTGGAAGGCAAAATTGAGCATCGAACTTGGTAATGCATATTAGGGAATTTAAAGATAAAGCTAACGAAAGTAAAGTTTGAGGGGAAGAAGATTAATTTTCTTGGTAATTTTAGGGCAGAAGAACAACATGATTCCTGTTGTTCTTTGGAGAAAATTTGTGTGGAGGAATTGGAAACGGAACTTCAAGAAAATGAACAAGTCGATCGAACGTAATATTATGTGCTCGTAACTCGTGAACAAAGTTTTAAAGAGCCGTTTTTATAATGTTTTACAATGATTTATGTTTATTTTTCGCTGAGTTTACTCTCTGTTCATAACAAACTGGAAGTCAACAAAGAGAAAATAATGTTTTATGGAAAGTAAAATGTTG
Source organism: Xestia rhomboidea (assembly GCA_963853795.1). Lineage (NCBI taxonomy): Eukaryota > Metazoa > Arthropoda > Insecta > Lepidoptera > Noctuidae > Xestia > Xestia rhomboidea. The sequence continues at coordinate 19,698,535 of OY970765.1, forward strand.
CTCCAGCAGTAACTTAGGAGTCCGCACTCAACCGCCCCTGGCTGCTTTAGCAGCCAGTTGCCGATTTGCCAAATGTCCCTGGCTGCTAAAGCAGCCAGTAGCGCCTTCGTCCAACAAATGCAATAAAAATTTATTAAACTGCTATTTCTAGAGCTTATTCCTCTTGTAGCATTCTCTATACTATATTCCTCAACGTTCGGACCAACAATAGCAACACTATTCCATCGACAAATCTCAAAATAAAAGTAAAAACTGTAGTGTAAACAAACTCCGCCATTTCTGACGTGTGGCGTCGTATTTCAATTGTTCTGTTATGTATATTGTTGTTTTCGGATAGTGTTATATATCAAATTAATCGTGAAAATCTGTGCTACTATATTATCATAAAGGAAATCTAGTTTTCGAATCTCAAAGTTGATTATTTCGCCTCCGAAAGGTGGTAGGTTTAAATACCTATAGTGATTGTGTTTATACAAGAAATAAGTGTTTTTGTGATTAAAACGTGTGTGTTAACGGAAAAACAGTGCATAATTAGTATTGTGAACATATTATTAAATTGTATATACAAAAACAAGTGGCTTCGTAAAGTTATAGGTACGTAAATAACCGTGTTCAAAAACAGTCGTTGGCGCAGGCCGCGTCAAAATAAACAGTGAGTATTCAAATTCTAATTTAATTCTAACTAGACTATCGTAAATAAACTAATAAGATTATGGTCTTATTGGAAAGGAAATATAATCTAGTTTATTTTAAAATTATTTTAATTGAAATTTAATATTTAGAAAAATTCAAATTAATATTTTAATAGCGAAATATCCGTTTTCATCACTGTTTTTCAAGTTCTACATTTTTTTTGAGTTTCAAATTAATATCAGTTTTTTTTTTTTTAATATATAGATTCCATAACTATTCAGCTATTCACTGTAAATTTTATTTAGCTATAACTCTTGTAGTTTGCGATTGTTTATCTAAAGTGTCAAATTACATGCGAATATTTCGCAATTTTTTGCACCCTGGACGGTTTGGTGCAAAAAAGTCGCGCGCGGGGCGGGTGAGTGGTTATGAATGTGAACAAGCGAGTCTACGGCCACGAGGCAGTGAGCTTAAAATCGTGTAAATCTTATTTAATTTGTGAATTTCACTCCTTTGCCGCTATTGAATTCAAGTTTTGTCGTTCTTTTGTGGGCTTATCTTAAACCTAACTTTCAATATTATTTAGTAATGCAAAGATAAACTCACATAAAGAAACAATGTACTTGCTTGTTCGCATCAAACTACATTTACAAGTTTAGTGCAGTTTTATCGTCTCACTTTCTATACGAAATCATGGAAATTAGTGATAAAACACAAGCAGTAAACCCTGTATTTTATTATTAAACAAATAAAATTATTTGAAAAACTCCTGAAAAAAAAAGGTAAAATTAGCATCCTGTAATAGAACCTGTTTCATAAACCATTCGCATAATATTTCATAATTTTCTCAGAAATGATCGTTTTCTTACAACACTCAAACAAGATCCCTTAATTCTGAATAACATTTTCGTACTCAGTTACTGCAAAGCCTTCCTTTTGATCTCATTACAATTTGAGAATTTTCAATGTAATGCTTTCCGTCTTGTTAGAATGGTTCCTTCTTGAGTAAGATGTAATGTAATCTGCCGGGCGCTTTACAACGATTGTTGCTTAATGAATTGATTATTGTATGTACTATTGTGTTCGGCATCAACCTTGGAACATAAAATACAAAAGGTTCGGTCCATACTACGTGCGAAACCTTGCACGTAGTATGGACCTCGTAAAGGACATTGGAACCAAGAATTCAGTACAATCATGTGTTCAGACCCACACACAGCCGACTTTAAATTTTTCATAAAGAATTGGTTGTTTCATATATTTTGGATCGCAGTTTTATGTGGATCGGCAGATTGGACCAAAAATCTACAATATAGGATAAAAATCATGTTCTGAATGTTTGGTAAAATATTGTGTCATGTTGTCTCTTATTCCTTGCGTAGACGCTTATGAAGGTTACAAAAAAATGCCTGTCGTTTCTGTGTGTGTGTACCTTCTGTATCTATCTACTTTGCTCTGGATGGCTCGTCTACACCCCTCCCACCCCTCCAGAACTTCCCTTTGTTCACCGTTTGTTCTCTAAACTTGACAACCCCTCTTGATTCGATTTAATCACATCTTGTACGGTCATCAGCTAATGTATAGGGATCGTTTTCTCATTTGGATTTCAATAATTTATTCTGAGGTTGCCTGAAAGTTTTGGAGTTTAAATTTACATGATTGTTTAAGAAAGAAAAGTTCGTCTAATTAGTTTAAAGCTTCCTTCCTTCTTTCTTTGGCTGCTCTTCAAATAATGTAATAGGTTGTTGATAGAGGCAAATATGACTATGAACCATCATATGAGATAACATTGTCACAGGTAGGTCAAATAAAAACCTGCAGGATTTGCGTTTTACGCGTTAATACAAAATATAAAAAAAATCAAACTAAAATAAAATAACGACAATAACTAAACTACTAAAAACGTCAATGTTATTATGATTTTTTTAGGCTCCAGAGAGAGGATCTTCCTCACTATGCATGCCGTATCCAGGTGTACTGCTTTTTTAATCAAGCCCTTGACCTCCTAAGGTGTCGGTCGGGGCTCTTTGCTATAAGTCGATTATCCGTAACGATTATCAGTGCTTCAGTGCAGTGCAGATGCTTGCATAGTCCACCTCCCACGTGTCGACAACCTCGTGTGCTAAATCAAGATACTTGATTTTTTTTGTTGTTTTCAGCTTTCACGAGTTTCTCGTCTTAGGGACAACCATATCAACACTCATTGCATGGCGCTCTCACCGATCTATCACCACAATATCAGGCTTATTTGCTACAATAATCCTGTCATCAAGCACTTCTAAAATTTGATCATATATCCGGGGATTTTGTTTTTCATAGATCACCAAGTTCATATAAATTCTTTATTCATTGAGCCGTTTAAAATCCAAATCTCAATTTTGCCGAAGCTATGCCCTATAAATATCTAAGTAATAATTTTGACTAGACTGAAATTTTTCAATACAAAACATAAATATTGATCAAAGTATAGAAGTTTGTTCAACGCGTCACGTTGGAGGACTTATCATGTCAACTTTAGGCTCACTCGTCTTGTAAACTTGTCTGCCTAAGCTTATTAGTACAAAGAATGTAAAAGTAACAAAAATACGGATTTTCTTCGCTCATTTCTGGTGTCCGGATATTGTCTAGAATATTGTGAACGACATATCAATTATCTTTGACTTCGTCCGAACCATACTTGCTATTTGTCTACTAAAAAAACGTTAATTCAGTCGCAACTCACGGTCAGCCTGAACCGCTGGTTCTAAAAGCATGTAGTTTTGCACAACAGTCCCTACCAAAGTAAAAAATTAAAAGATTTTTAAGTTTTTCTCTTGGAATTTTATTGAGTGGTTTGTACATGACAAAATGAAACTTGTCTCTTTATCTGTCTCTCTGTTTATCTACACTTATAAATTAAAAGAAGGATTACAAGGAGCTCCAGTTTGTACGAGTAAGTCTGGATCTTCGAAACTACTGTTCCGATTCCGAAAATTGTTTCACTCAGGGGAAGCTACATCCGCCGCGGGAGGCCACGTGGCCACGTGGTGGCCCCCGACCACCGTAGCCGCGGGCTTGTGGACGGAGAACTATGGGCTAGCTCGCCGTCCATCCGTCTAATGATGACAGGCTGTGTCTACGGCGCGTTCGTGTTCCACGCGCGCCTCAATGAGAGTCAGCAAAAATGAAGGGGTCCGCAAGGGCCGATGCCTGCCGGGACTGCGGGACTGTTCGAAAGAGATACCGTGGCCCCGGAACACAAAGGGCAATGAAGGTACATAGATGGGTTTTAGTCAGTAAAAGTCTGACTCTCCCTCCTGCTCCGCCCAGAGCTGGAGGAGTCATTTAATGATTTCCCATCTGAAAAAAAGGAGAAACTACATTATTCCAAAATATCATAGGAAATATTTATAATTTCCTACCATAACGCGAGCGAAGCTACGGGCAAAAGCTATCTAGAAAAATCATTAAAGAATCTTTTCCCATTTTTGTGTTTTTGTTACAGACAGAATATCACAAGTTGTTCTTTATTCTCAAAAATACTTCACGATTTATTATATTCTCAAAATCAATATCAAACGCGATTGTATCGCTGAACATCGTCGTTATCGCCCATCTTGAACTACAAAAGAGTACATTTCAGATACAGCTGAGAGGCGTATCTTTTAATATCCAGTAATTCTAGGTCAGACTGGGTCGTTGCCACGAACTGCTTCAGAAAGATATAAAATATGCGATCTAGTTGTAGCCTGCAGTTTGGCCTGCATGTCAGTCGGAATTTATCCAAAGTGGTCCCCTAGGACATTCATCTTTATCTGCTTATCCTTTTCCCAATTGTGATGGGGTCGGCTTCCAGTCTCACCGGATGCAGCTGAATACCAGTATTTTATTGTGATACCACAGGGATAAAAATATTTTATTTATTTATTTATTAAAACTTTATGCACAAGTAAAAACTGTACAAAGGCGGACTTAACGCGGCGGACAACATATCTTTTGCCTTATCCGAAATCATGGTCTATAATTATGTTTGTTTTCATCTAAATCTGTTCAGCTGTTAAGGTTTGAAAAAGTAACAAACAGACAGAGCGTTATTTTCGCATTTATTTTAGAAGTATGGATAAGCCTTAATTGAAGGTCGTAAAGATTTGTATAATGTATTAGAAACGTCTTTTAGGTCAAGTGAATGTCTCTTTATCCTAAGTAATAGTTGCAATAAAAAGCTAATTTACTACCTATTTTGTTGACGTCCTCTATTTGACCTTAGGGTAAAAAATGTGTTTATGAAGTTATGTGAGTCAGAGAGGAGTAGGTAATTTGTAAGGTTTCTTAAGGTGGTCATAAACTGAATAGCTTTCATAGATTATCTGAGGTTTAGAAGTAAGAATACTAATGTTAGACGTAGGTACTTATTTAATTTAATAAAAGTCATACATTCAATACTCTGAAACAAAATACACGAAATTTTTTCAGCAAATTCATAGACAAAATAATAGAAAGTATTATTTTCGTTTAAAAATGAAATTGTAAAAATAATTAAGTTGATTAAAAAAATGTTCGAGCTGTTTTTATTAAATTTCTTTCTGGCTCGTATTTTGTTTTGTTCTATTATTTTTAACATCTAGGGCATAGAGTATTGTTTTTTCTAATACATTAAGAGCAAATTCATTTAAATAAAAATACATACTCATCATTATCTGCCTTAACACCACTGCTCTCAAAACGGTGAAGGGAAATATCGTGAGGAAACCGGCATGTCCTAGAAAAAAAAAATCGCAGACATCGAAATGAGGCCGTGTATCAGCAGTGGGAACATTACAGGCTGATGATGATGATGATGTTTACCTGCCTGGCCTTTTCACAACTATACGTACACATACAATGGATAAATAAATATAATAAACCGCAGTGAAATGAATAAATCTGCCCAGCCTTTTTCACATAAAATATGTTGTGCTCGGCTTCCAGTCTTACCAGATGCAGCTGAATACCAGTATTTTACATGAAATGACGCTGAATCAGCTAGTTTACATAATTTTAAATTCTGAAAACTTAATAACTCTCGGAGTACTAAATTACTTGACCAATTGCAATGAAACGAAGTAGACAGTACACAAGGATGTTAAACGTACGTTCATTCCCTATTGATCTAATTCCATTAGTTGATTCCTCGGAGAAGACGTACCCATTTCAGTCACTATGGCAACTGGAACGAGTCACCCCAAAAATTCTTTCTAGCTGCGGCTATTACATATTTCATGAGTGAATTTATATCGTATAGCTATGGCAACCATTCCTGAGGGCCCTTTAGAAAATTAAAGAAAAAATAAATTGCTTCACTCGCTTCGGTAGTGAGTGTAAGCTGATCTCAGATCGTCGGAGGTTCTGCGTTATGTAATAATCGAGTTCGTTCTTAATCTGAATACAGTCTATAAATATGGCGTTAGAAAAGAAAGGAAACTTAAGTTAGTAAGTAGAAGTAAATACAAATCAAAAAGTACGTCAACTTTTAAAATTAAAATTGCAATTGAAATTAATAAACGAATAATGGCATCTCTACTTGAGTAGAGTATATGCAAAAATTGCAGACACAAATAAATTCTTAACCGGTAATTTGATGCTGATGTTTACCAATATTCATAATCCAAATCTATAAAAGAATCCTTGCCTTTGTTCCAGCAATTGACGGAAAAAAACAACAAGTGATGATATCTACTAAAACAACCACGTTCAAAATACTTCTGTTCTAAAACCTTATTCAATATTGCGGTCGTGGTATTGTTAGTGAAACATGAAGTTTTACGGCAACACGCACTGCGGAACGGATGATTGAATTTATTTTGGTCACAGTCTGTACCTAGCAGTAAGACAACCCTGTGGGACATTACATTATTATTTATTTTGTAGTGTAGTTTCTGCCCCCAAGATGAGGTGTAAGATTATTTGTGTTTAACATAACGGCACGCCTATAATCCCCGAACGGTTAAGCAGAGGTATATCTTTAGTACACCCACATTTCGCCAGTTACGTTTAAATACCATTTAAAAGGGGGCGAGCCCATTGGCAACAACCGGGCATAAATCCAGATTTCGTGGCTGCTACTGAGAAATTCCTGATGCAAAACTCAATAACAAAATGTATGTGTTTATATTAATTTGTGAACTTTGTACTAAAATCATTTTTTTACATTTTAGTAATAACGAGGTTCAGCTTTGTTCGCGAGTTGTTTGTGTTTAGACGTTTCATGTAAAAGACCGGTATTAAGCTGCTTTCGGTGCGACTGGAGGCCGAACCCAATATGGTTGGGAAAAGGCTATACATAAAAGAAAAAAAAAAGAAAACAAAAAAAAAATTAATTAGGTGGCCCCCTTTTTTATTCGTATTAAAATACAATAATATATTATGATTTAATTGTCAAGGAAAGAAACCACTTTTTAAAGCTTAGTGTTTAAGACTATAATGAAGACACAGCATTAAAACTTTTCCCGGAACATTTCCGTAAAACTTAAAACGAAATTATTTCAATTTTATTGCACAATTTTCAACGTAAAGCTGTTTTCCTTTTACTTCCGGGGTAGTTTTATAAATCTATTATTTATTTTTGATTAAGAGAAGTATTTAAATGTATAATCATGCATGTTCTTGTTCATGTGTGTTCTTGATGTGATGTATGTATGTTCTTGATCATAAACACACAAAATTTAATTTAGTATTTTAAATGGAGTGAATGCTAATCTAACCTCGACAACTAAAACGATACTTCTTGGTAAGACTGGTTTTCAGACTTTCAGGCTACGAAAAAGCTGAAAAAACAAAGGTTAGTGCAATGGTTGATTACATTCACGATGGGAGAAACATTTGTTTGACTCACAAATAGTTGTTCTGAGTCAAGTATTTGTGCATGCGAGATTGGTGTCTGTTAACACACTTACGATACTGTGAACTATCTGTTAAGGCGACTACAGGAGCTAAACGCGAGTTCTATAATGCAAAAAAGCATATAATTAAAAAGCATATATTCTTCAGGATATAATACAACTAATATATAACAACTAATATATAATACAACTAATTTTACTATATAAAAAAAATCACGAACATAAAAATCGTTTAACGAGTAAAAACCAAACTCAAATACATGCGATCATTCTGATTTTTTGGCAAATAATTCTACAAGCAACGTATTAGCATGATAGTGTTTTTTTTTTAGTTCAATCAATATGTAAATCTCAAAAAAACCCTAATTTCGCACTATTCGGCCCGCAGTGACTGACGTAACAACCACTTTGTAGTGCCAGCTGATTTGAACTTTATTCTAACAGTATTTCACACGAAGTTTGAACCACCACAAATAGAGTTGCTAATTTAGCTCCTGTAGTCACCTTAAGAAACGGAGAAAAAGAAGTGGACATACACATTACGGTTCGCCGGAGAGGTCTAACTGTACGGGACGTCTATTCATACTAAATTAGGAATTTGTTAGTCTCTGGTCTCTCTGTCAGTTACTTTTACTCGCCTTAGCGGCTGAACAAATTCCTATGAAAATGGCACACAGGTTGATAGTTTTCATCCCAGTAGCATGGCCCTGTGGGATAATTTTTGACCTCCACAGGTGACTATTAAGAAAAAACTGGTTTCAAAAACGCCCAGGCAGCATTTTTTTATGTCAGACATCTGACATAAAATAATGCTGCCTGGGCGTTTACGTATAGCCATACGGCTAACATACAATAATACATCTGCGCAAAAAGCACTATTAAAAAAACCATGACAATTCGCCACCTACATCACAATCCTACCTTTGAGTTACTGTTCCGACTCCCACACGGCTGTTATTCAAAGCCAGGCTTTTATAATCAAACATTCAGAAAACAAAAAAAAAGTATTAAAAAAGCCTGTTTCGTTCAAACGAATCATTTGTATGGTTTTAGGCTTACGTACCCAGTTACGACCGATGACAATGAATATATCTCTATATTTATTTTTTTATCCCTCTGAAGCTTCAATTTGTCAATTTATTTTGATGTAAAATGTTTATGGTACCGTCACATTTTTACGGTTTATCGAATTTCGTTTCGACGACATTCGTTTTCGTCGAAATTGGAATCGAAATAATTGTTCGAAGAAAGTTTTGAATGTTTTTAATATTTATGTTGAAATTGGGGTTGATTTAAAGCAATGGTTTATTTACATGTAGTTTTGTGAGTAGAATTACAAAGTGATTGATTACTATATAAAATTACTTTGAAGAGGAAAAAATAATTTGGTCAAATATGTTAAAATTCCTAGAAACTTCCTTTGAGTTTTCAGTACAAAATATGTAATGTGTGCAGGACTCATGTTTAACGTGAAAAAAAATATTTTTTACTAATAAAACATTTTTGGTTTAATGTTAAATTCTCTACTACGCGGTGTGCTACGGCGTAGCACTGTGCTACGATCGCGTAGCCTTCCCTTTCGTATCACGAAATAATGCATAACTATTGCAAAACAATTCCAATGGAACGAATAAACGTTTACTTATAGGTTGTTTGTTTATTATACACACTATTAAACAAATTGATATTAAATAATAATGTTCAAGTTAAAGTTTAAACAAAACACCGACTCAAAAAGTTTAGTAGCTCAAGTACATAAACAGTTGCAGATGGTACACATTTTGTACAGTAACGAGTTCGGACAACTCACTATGATTAGTTTAGGGAATATACAAGAACGGGCGGGCTACAGTCGCTAATCCCACTTGGACAATTTTATTTATACTTTGTTTTTGTTCTCAGTTTTATTCAAAATATGAATTGGTTACTGTTACTGTTAGCCTGTGTCAGTTGCTGGGCAAAGGCCTCATGACTACCATATTTTTTTTATCTAGGTCTAATGTGGACCACTGGTGGTTGGTTCTATCCAGCTCGTTCCTTCATCCTCCTGCTGTGTCAGGGCTCCACATCGTGGTTATTTTGGCCCACAAGTCGGGCATACGGTAGACGTGGCCAGCCTAGTCTTACTTCAGCTTAGCGACTTTTTGAGCAACGTCAGTAATTTTAATTGGGTTTAATTTAGTAGTAAATTGGTTTGATTCTACTATACTGCAGTACATTGTCACTTTTTCTGTTTGTAATTATTATTATTTTATGTCCAATAATACTTAAATTTATTTGACAGCCACAAGAGAAATTATGTTACACGATCACTGCACATTATTTGTTTTTAATGATTCATTGTTTTACTTTTTTGCGTCTCTGTTAGTGTTGCCATGAATAGACAAACTGTGGCGACGTTGGGTTTCTTCAACCTGTATTTAGAACACATTAAATATTTATATTTGTTTATTAGTATTATTTTGTCTTATAAATTTATATTCGTAAAACTGGCTGTGACATCACTTTCGGCCCTATCAGAATACCAGCGCTGTGACTTTTTTTTTAAATGTCACCGCCTTTTGACCTTGCACAGGACAAATAAAATTTGATTGTTTTTTTATATTTCTCATGTTTACTTTTTCAAATAATTTTATTATAATTCTATCTTTTTGTTTCTATTATGTCCTGTGTCAGTTTAATAAATACTTTTTCTTTCTTACATTTGTATTTATTTATTCTTTACTTTCTAGGTCAGTAAACAAGCCTACATTGAGGTCAATATTTTTCCAATCTCAAAGGCTCTCCACATAAGTCTTATGTGCCTTATTTTACTTTTTCGTGCATCATTAGAACAACTGGTTTATCCACGACGTGCCCAGTTATATGATCACAAGAGTTTCATCTCTAAATAGCATTTCTATGAAATGTCGTCATCCGACCTTATATAGCTGTGTTTTCAGACCATTGGTATTACAAGATTCCACGAAGACTGTTTATAATTTCACACCAGTATTCTTCGAAAGATTGGGCAGAGGTGTGCAGTAACACCCACGTTTCGCCAGTTATGTTTAAGCTCCATGGAGCTTAAACATAACTGGCGAAACGTGGGTGATACGCTCGCCCCTAATACATGTACTAGGGGCGAGCTTATTGCTAAGGGCTGCTGCCCAGTCTCTTCTTAGCGTGTTGATGGCAATCTAAATTGTGTCGGCCCAGAACTGAGCGACTAGTTTGGCGCTTTCAGTAGCGTCCATCAGTTCCTGCAGTGAACAAACAACAGGACACGCAGCACACGATATTAAGTGCCCCATCGTTTGTGGAACAGCACCACATTTACACTCCAGGGCAGATTCATTAATGAATCTCCACCTGAGCAGGTTTTCCTTGCTGCGACCAACCTGGGTCCGGAGTCTATTTAAAGACTTCCAGGTCAGCCATGGCAACTCATGTCCAGGTGGGAGATTTTCAGCAGGTGGAACGAATGGGATTGGTAAGGATGCACTGCCTCGCCACAGCTTTAGTCTTTCCGTGGAGCGCTCGCCATTGAGTGGGGTGACACACTTCAGAAAGCTGTTTCAGCTTTTCAGCCTTTGCGACACGAGGGTATTTAGGTGTAAAGGGTGTCGTGTGTCAGAAGCCATTTTGGCTGTTTCGCTAGAGCTTGCCACTGTTCTGCGAACTTCTGGTGGCGCTATTCCTGCCAGTGGGTACAGCATCTGTACCGGGGTTGGTTTAAGGCAACCAGTGATAATAAAAAAAAAATGATGAAAATCGGTGGTGACAGACGGACAAGAAAGTGATCTTATAAGGGTTCCGTTTTTTATCTTTTGAGGTACGGAACCCTAAAAACGGAAACTTTTAATAGCCTCCACAACACGTATATCTAAAGACAACGCTCTTGTTTCCGACCTATATATATAATACTTTTAAGCCCCAGCTAACTTCAGTACGTGATTAAATTGACTAGGTGACGTCACGGATCGGGCCGTCACTCCGTGAGCCCAAATCTAAAGTTTGAGTGGGTGTTAAGCGAGGAGGTTTACTTTGCTGTCTATCGATTTGCATTTTGGTTTGGGAAGGGAGGTTTGTAGTTTCCTTAGTATTTTGGTCGTATAAATAGAACATGAAATCCCTTATGACCGTGGATGGAGCAAAAGGAATGAAAGGATACTTGTAGGTGGCATTCTGTAGATTTTGCTTACCCTCATGGGAATAAGGTGTGAGTTTATATTTTTTTACGTAGAAAAATATAACCAGGAAACATGTTTAATCATGAATATTAATGTAACAAAATAATTATTTTCATTGTTTGTTTACCTTATAGTTTCATAATGTTTCAATTCCTGCTATTACTTAAGTATGTATGGAGATATATTGGCTGGAGAAAATCGTGCAGAGTGAAAAGTGGATTACGGAGGAACCCTTTGCCCAGCAGTGAGAAAATAGGAAAATGATAGAATTTTTTTTTTTTCCTCCACCAACCCACATTGATATTATTATGATATGGAAGATTTCAAGCCAGTTCCACTCACAGAAAAAAGGCATTTCTGTGTCCATGCCATGGGAAAGTTTTTCTTTAATTATGTGAAAAAACAACTATGGCGATATGAGTATTATCAATATAAAACAATAGACATATTCACAAAATGTGTAAACTAAAACGTGAATTCTGGAAAATTCCAGGTAAAAAAATGTCTAAGCGGGGGCGTTTCATTTCCCGCGATGGATGGAAAAACACTGATATGATAATGATATCGAAAGATAATACTCGAAAAACCCTATATTGAGTAATTTTAGTTAGTCAGAATTCTGGATGTGCTGCGTAAATTGTGACTAGTTATACACTTTTGCCTTGTAGTCATAGGGATAGAGAAATGTTTTGTTATTTGAGTCTTTCGACCACCGCTTATACGTAAAAACATTTAATATCTTTAGTATGTAAACGTATGTGTACTAAACTATTTGCAATAAACACTAACGGATTAACTTTTGATCGAATTCTTCTCGGAAACTCTTAGACTAGCCAACATCAGACATAAATAACCTCAATTTTAGCCTAGCTCCTAAACTAGTACTACTTTATCTTAGTAAGGCGTTGTGGTACGAAGTTTTTTACTCAAGATTCAAAAGTGAGGTCTATCGTCTATGACGCTATTCAAAGATAACAAGTAACAAACTCAAATCACCAATGGGTAGACAGAACGTCATAGCCAGATCTAGTATTTCAATGGCGGTCATAGAGAGGCCGAATAAAAGGCTGGATTCATTAATACCACTGAACGAAGAGGAATCCTGGTTCGGATACAACTAGGTATACAATTTTTCAAACTAGCGTGGTAGTTATATATCTTACAATGCCAACGCCATCAAATATGTCAGTTCAACAACATTCATTGCATTACGTTTTTGAGTAGACGAATTATACAAACAGGCTAAGCAAGGAAAGATCATTATCATCATTATTTTCTTGCCCTTATCCCAATTAATTTGAGGTCGGCACAGCGTGTCGTCTTCTTCCATACTTCTCTATAAATGGATATAATGGATATGGATATGGGTCTATATATGGATATGGATTTTCATCTCCTCAGACTCTTGCCATATCATACAAGCAATGCGATGGATTAAGATTTTCCTTCAAAATCCTTCAGGAAAGTATGTTACGCAATTTATTGGTTTGCAGGTCTTTACCAAGTGGTCACAAAGTGGACCATGAGGTTGTTGACCAAACGCTCGACTGAATTTTCTATGTTCGCTTGGAACCAAAATTCAGCAAAATCGACAACTTTTTCGAACTTTTCAACAAACCCGGCTTGTTTTTTCTCCCCAAGCCAGGAAAAAAATATGTAGGTCATCGAACACACCCTTCGTCCTTCAACTTACACTTTCTTATTCAATTTTATGTACCGCTTCCCCGAGGGTATTATAAAACAATTTGTATCGAACGCTCTTTTAATAACTCCTAAAGCGATTACTGAAGGGTATGGAGTAATTTGCCAGAATATCGCGGTGAAACTTTGAAACTAAGTCCTTATTAAGAGTTTAATATTTGCTCCCAGGAACCGACGATGAGGCGAAAAAGCAATTTGTTTTGTTTGATGTTTTTGTACATAGGTAGGTTTATATACCTCAGGATGGTAAAGTAAGCATATATAATGGTCTAAAAATTGTATTAACTTAGTAAGTAAGTCAATCTACAAATTCAGTCTATAATGTTCCCACTGCTGGTTCGCGTGAGTTCAACTCGCACTTGGCCGGTTTTTTTTTTGTTATTTTCTATAATTTAGAACCACAACTTTTTATTTTGTTTGTGCAAGATATTTTAACCTTTAAACTTTACTACCTATTTGTTTGTTTATGTTTTTAAGCACTCAGCTTGCAGCTGAAAATGAGCGCCAGGCACACCTTGTGTTGCTATCTGGCATTATGCTGAGCTGCTCATTATGAATAGCTTTGTTTTATTTTAAGGTGTTTGTTTGTTATAATGTCAATAAACAATTTTATTTCTTTCACCAGAGTGCTCTTCAGAGGCAATGCACGTACTTTTGATTCAAGTGAGAGTGCTTTGTCTTGCAGTGAGCCCAATATTATTAGTTATAGTTCTTCGTTGTTAATTCGTAGAAGGGAATAGATCACTAAAGCATAGGAGAGGTGACCTGTGTGAACCAGACTGGACTCTGCGGGATTAAAACAAGATTAAAAAAAAAATGGTACAAGATGAAGTTGCTTTGTAACTTTGAAAGCTACAAGCTACCACAGGTCATATATGGCTGGCCTAAGTTGATCAGTGGATAACATGATCCATTACATACCGAGTTTCTTCCGTGCCCAGATGTCATTTGTAGATAAATAAACAAAAAAACGGCCAAGAGCGAGTCGGACTCGCGGACCGAGGGTTCCGTACAAACTTTTCGATCCCTAGAAACGGCTATTGCTCCAAACGCAAATAATAAGTTTGTAATAGTAAAATCGCTTTTTTTTTGTTATTAAACTATATATATACGGTTTTCAGACTTTTCCCTTTACATGTGCTGTAAGACCTTGCTTTTTGCCGTATAGGTTTTCGACTCAAACCCTATAGGGTACTTCCGGCTGACCCAGAATTGACAATTTTGGTTAAAAGCAAGGTCTTACTGCACAAGTAAAGGGAGAAGTGCGAAAAATAAAAAAAAAGTTGAAAATTAAGGTAAATTTGGTACTTACAATTTTTCGCGAAAATCTAACTTGCCCATATATTTTTATTGTGTTGACTCAGGACATTTTTATTGTGGTTTTTATACACCTAATAGGGACTATAGATTTCAGTATATGGTATGAATTTCAACTTGCTAGGTCTACCCGTTCCTGAGAAAATCGGTGGTGACAGACGGACAAGAAAGTGATCTTGTAAGGGTTTCGTTTTTTCCTTTTGTGGTACGGAACCCTAAAAAGCCCCAAAAGTCTGACAAACCGTATTACCAAGAGGTATCATGTACCCCCTACTGGCAGCCAAGCCAGAGGCCCATGGGTGGCATTAATACTCTGACACCAGGTTAGGCACTAGACACACGATAAAGAAAGACCCAGTACTAACTGAGCTGGGGAGGTCAGATAGGCAGTCGCTCCATGTAACATATTGTCAGTCGGCTTCCTCTGATAAGACTGGAAGCTGCCCACAACATAGTTGGAAAAAGGCTAAGCAGATGATGATGATGGTAGGCATATAGATACGTATATAATGGTGCGGTCAAACCGGGCAGGCCGGGCTGCGGACTGGCTTAAGACAGCCGGCTTAAAAAGATCTATCAAAGTCCATGTCCGCAGTTCAGTCTGAAGACCATTACGTTTTTTTTAACTCGTAGAATCATCGTGACACAAAATTTATTCGAAATTGGGTCGCTGCTCCAGTTCTAAAGTTCATCTTAGTTCGGAAAGGCAACGCAAAATGAAAAGTTGTGACTGAAAACGAAATATAAACTAGAGAGGAGCATTATTATTTCTAAAACTACAAAGATCAAAATAATAAATCAGTCCTAAGGAGTGTTTTGAAGTATTTTATAGATGTATACAGCTACATCAGATATAGGCACGGAGCCAAGCTGTCTATAGCTTAAGACATTATGCAGTAAAACAAATATCTTAGAGAGAATTTATGTTTGTATTTCAAATGAACATTTCTCACTAAGATCTGGCTTGTATTGCGAGCACAAATTAAATGCGGGGAAGGTATGCGTGTAAGCTGTAATTGATGTTCAGAATGCATCTGACGTTGTAAGTGCATAACGAATCGTTTTCCTTGCTATTCGTTTGTAATTTATGAATGCATCATATCATTCATGAGCCATTTTATAGAGTCGTGAAAGAAGACTGACAGATAGGAAATTATGCGCCAAAACAGTTTAATCAATACCAGCTATATTTATATATTTATACTTATGTACCATGTTAGTACGGAACCCTTGTACGGTATAAGACCTTGATTAAACCACTTTACCTTTACTGGTAAAGTGGTTCAGTAGGAAGTGGGTATTTATGATACGAGGCCTTTAACTGAGAGCTCGAATTTATCCTTTTTTTTTCCTATCGGAAATCATCAAATGACTCCTCCCGCTCTGGGCGGAGCAGAAGGGAGTGTCAAACTTTTACTGACTAAAACCCATCCATGTTCCTTCATCGCCCTTTGTGTTCCAGGGCCACGGTATCTCTTTCGAACAGTCACGCAGCCCCGGCAGGCATCGGCCCTTTCGGACCCCCTCCTTTTGCTGAATTTATCCTGCCCTGCCATTGTTTACCCAGAAAAAATCATCCATGCTTAAAAAAAACCCCAAACCAACGGCAACAGGATACTTCTAGAACAAAATAAACAAACCTAAAAGCACTTAAAAGTAAGAAAAAGCGATCTAATTTCCTATATTTGTTCGAGCAAACGACTAGAGAAAGCTATTTTCTTGCTTATTTTTTCTAGAAATTCATGAAAGTACCGCTGTTTTAGGTTCTACGGAATTCCTGTTGGCAAGACAAGTTTATTTGTTTGAAATGTGCGCAAGTCGAGCGGCAAGGCTAAGTAAAATATGAAGAAAGATACTTTTACTGTTCTGTTGTATGGTCGGCAGTGGAAATGAAGTATAAATGACGTTGTTGTTATGTATTAGAAATGAGAACTTTGAAGGTAGTTCTAAAGTAATGTTAGTGACCAAAAGATAGTAAAAAACCTTCGAAAGATAAGATCATGACCAATAACACGATAAAGCGATGACCACGTCAAAGAAATGATAATAGAAACGGGACCACAGGCGAAAATATAAAAGTTCTTGTCTTAAGTAATAGTTGGAGGAGAGTTGTGAACATTACAAAAGTAAATGGAGACCATTTATCGGCAAGCGTAGCATGATACGCCTCCTCAGCAAGATCGAAGACCTTAAAAGGGTAGTTGACGAGGCTTAATAGAAGCATGTAACTCAAAAAAAAAATTAAACTTGGCTTTAAAAAACGCAAAAATTCCATAAAAAAAATAATCGATTGATAGTTTGTAAACTATCGTATCACTTTCCACCGCAGGCCCAGCTAACCCACGCTAAAACTAAGTTGGCGCTATGCGACACAAATAACGGAATAGTTTCTAAAAACTGAAAGTTGAAAATGCTTCGCTATCAATCTCGTGACCGCTCGACTTTATACGAGTACGTGACACGCCATCCGTACAGTTAGCAACTACAGTCGATTAACACCCCAATATCCCATCTGTAATCTCCACAGGGTTAGATAGAGGTATACTTGTAGCACATCGACATTTTGCAATTTATTTGTTTAAACACTGTTTTAAGCTTTCACGGTTCATAACTATACTTAAATAGTCACTTACGGGATATCTTCCGTGATTTTGTTTCGTGTTTTATCAGGAGCTCAAAAATAAACAATAATCACGGAGGATATCCCGTATTATAAGTGACATTTTAAGTTTATTTGTTTAAGTCACGTGTAAAATGGAGCGAGCGTATTGTCATCAACCGGGATCTAGACTCCTTTCATACACATCATTATCTTCTATTATCTTCTTCCACTTGTCACATGGTTTTTCTTCTATTCTACCCTGTCAGTCGTCACGCTATCATTTTACTCCTTTTTCCTTAATATAATTTTTCACACAATCCATTTATCTTTTCTTTGGTCTTCCTCTCCCTCCTTTCATCAATCATTGAATTTAAAATCAGAACCTTATAGAAGAGAGTCAAGACCAGAGTCTGGATAAAACGTTAAACTCAAATGATAAAAAACAGTGTGAGGGAAGTATGTGTTCATGACAATTTAGATGAAGTGTAGATGCTCGGCAGGGCAGCGTTCGGGAAGTTGCGTAGTATCTTCTCGTCCAACTTACCGCAGTGTCTCAAGACGCAAGTCTATGACCAGTGTGTGTTGCCAGTGTTTACATATGGGACCGAAACGTGGTCGCTCACGGCTCAAGGCTTAAAGTCACCCAAAGGGCAATGGAGAGGGCTATGCTCAGAGTTTTCTTGCGTGATCGAATCAGAAATGAAGACATCCGCAAGAGAACCAAGGTTACCGACGTAGCCCAAAGAATTGACAAACTTACTTAAGTTTGGCAATTCTTTGGGCTACGTCGGTAACGGTTCTGCGAGCAATGTGCCCTGCCCACTGCCACTTAGCAGTGGGCAGGGCACATTGCTCGCAGAACGGATGGCCGATGGGGCCGAAAAGTTCTGGAGTGGCGACCGCGAACCGGAAGACGTTGCGTTGGAAGGCCTCCCACTAGGTGGACCGATGACCTGGTGAAGCTTGCGGGAATCCGCTGGAAGCGAGTCGCACGGGACCGGTCAATGAGGCCTATGTCCAGCAGTGGACGTCTTTCGGCTGATATGATGATGATGATGATGCTTAGGTATACCCAAAAATAATGTTATTCTACTTTCGTAAAAATTGTGTTATTCTACTTTTGTTGCTGACTGTATATAACATGATCAAACTGCAGGCCTTTCAAAAAATCCAAGCTAAAATATTGTTCAAATTAATACAAAAGAGAAAATAGTAATCTGATTCTTTTTCTTTGTTCTTTGTAAGAATTCTCTTGTGATAGGTACTGTTTGAATCTACCATCGTTAGTAAGCTCTCTAGAAAGTCTTTTTTTTGTTCATTTTGAGAACCTAACTTCATAGTAATTGAATTGAACATAATATTTTAGAAATACAAAGGAATAATTAAAATGCGTTATTAAAGTACTATACCAAATTAAGTTAGGTATGTTAAGTTTAAGGTTTAAGATTTTTAGATCTATAAAACTAAATAAAATTCTTGTGTCTGTTTGTAATTTCAGAATAACAGCTTTTTACTCTTATAACATTTTTCTTTGTTCCGGCTTATCTCCGAAACGACTGTACCGATTTTGACGGGACTTTTACTGGCAGATAACTGATGTTATTAGAAGTCACTTAGCTAGATTAGGGTTCCGTGTAAAAACAATGAAAACCCTTGTTATTGTTAACAAAACCCGATTCAAAAAGGGAAGTCATATTTTTATAATAAAATCACGCTCACTAAGGACGCGGGCAACAGCTATAATTAAATATAATCCATAGCAATATCTATAAGACATCATTAAATACTGCTGTTAAAGTCAGTAAGGCTTCGTACGCACTGACAAAATTCGAAAATTCTCGACGAGAACGTTCACTTCGCTACTTGCTAGGCGACGCGTTAGGCTCTAGCTAGCCGCTAAGCAAGCCACCTTTCAGTGCGTTCGTAGCCTAACTTCGTAAGGTAAACGAAAGTGACAGTATTAAATATTATATTTAATTTATTTATTCGGTGAAAAACACAACACCATTCAACACCTAAAATTAACTATCAAATTATGTCACTTGAAATATATTCAATCGTCTTAATTAATTGGTTTAATAACACGACTGCGCACGCAATCGACTGCTTAATATAATATAATTATAATCTGTGGTTACATGGAGATAACTAAAATCCCATTGACAAAATGAAATAGTGCCGATTAAAATGTTTTATTTACGTGTCAATATCACCACAATGTCAATGGTAATGCCATTTTGTGGTAGACAACGTTTTAAATATAATTTTATGACACTAAATGTTTTTACTAAGAATAATTATATGAAAATCAGCCTTACGGAGCTAAAAATACGATTCAAACAATAAATCCAAAGCTGGACTATAATTACTCAGCAACTATTCCGTACGAAACCTTTAGCAAAAAACTTTAATTATTCGGAAACGGAGAAAAAACCTGCACTTTACACAAAAAAGAGTAAACCTTCGTATTTTAATTGCGCTTTTGTATCAATCGGCACCGGCAAAGATAAGTGGCTGATTCAAAAACAGAAAAATAAAGTTGGTCTGGAAGTCCCGATCAGCCGATAGTGGACGAAGCGAGGGGAGAAACGGGGTCCGCCTGCGCGGCGCCGCGCACCCCCTGCTCCCCGCGCTCACCCCGCCTTCAGTCAAAACCAACCCTCGAATGGTTACGACGCTTCTGTCGTTTTATATCATAACCCTGTAATACCCCGTGTGTAATATAAAATTATAAATATGATGACTGTATAGTACTGTGAAAAGTGTTGGATTAATGTTTATGTGTTTGCAGTGTATGTGTTAGTGATGTTTCATATATAAATGCACTTACAAACAAATATTCGTTTGGTGTGGATTCTATCCCGGGATGTGTTTCACGTATGTATTCTTGATGATTTACGTTTTCTTTTTATTATTAAGGGTTTGTTAATTACGGAAACGGTTTACTTTTCCTGAAATAACTCTAGTTTGTTACTATTTTGACAATTTCGACATGAAAAATAATGTGATACGCCGAAATTCTAAACGTAGACAAACTCTGGGAAGTCTTAAATTAAAAATAAAGCTTGAAATCTGGCAGGCTTAAATACATTTTTGTTGAATATCTATTTTCGTCTCAAATCATTTAATTCTGACTATAAAATACACAAGGCAGTTTAAAACAATTTTCCGCCTAATGAGAAAAACCCGAGTTTTAGTTAATAAAAATTTTGCTACATGATAAACGAAAAAGTGGAAATTTTCCAACGCCATTGATTAAAGAAAAAGAAAAGATTTTCCTTACAATTAACCAAAACTGAATAGGTACAGGAATGAAGCTTTTTTTGAAGCGAGAAGCATTTAATAAGAAAAAACTCATTTTTAAAGAAAAACACAATCTCGGTAATTGTGCTCCAATTCCCGGAAAACTCCGTGCACGTGAAATACATATACATACTTTATTTTACTCCTAAACAAGAAATTGGCCTCTTGCAGGGACTACACTATTTGATGCCGAAGTTCATTTTTTTTATTACAAATAGTAAAATTGGTTTCGGCTTCTCAACCTACATTGTTCATAAATGAGTGTTTTATTTACTGGTTTATTTTTATGGATCGGGAATAAGCAGTGGGCGATGTAACTGTATATTCACATCAGAGAGTGAAAATCTTAAGGTTTGATCAAACTGGTGCGGACAAATTGCACCGGACTAAGACAGGTACCCTATGGATTAGAGCACCTATCAGCGACCATTGTCCGCAGTCAGTCTTCAATCTGTTCGTGTCAATTTGACCAAACCTTAATTTATAAAAATAAAAAAAAATACCAAATTACTGAATATAGCAATGAGACCTCAAAGGTTCAAGGAACTCTCACGGAAAATGGGAAGCTGTAATACTCTCAAACTAGCTGAAACTACGCGACTGTCTTACCCCGTGGGGGTTGTAAGACAACTAAGGGATTATTTCGGTAAGATTACAGCGGCCAAGAGCTTCGTATCTGGTGACAGATATTATAGTCCATGGCTTGGGAATAGAGCGACTGTTGAAATAACTTATTAAATTGTGATGTAATAATATGAAGTTGAATTTGTGTAAGTGTAGTGCATTTCTTTTGAAAATATAGGAATGTAAATTTATCATTACAGTGATTATGCAGCGTTTTACTTAAACCTTCAGCTGGTGTTGTCTCATCTATACAATAGTGACATAGTCTATTATATTTTTAATTATAATGTATTGTGCTGGATGTCTAAACATAGTGATGGAGTTGCCTAAAAACTGGAAGAGATGACCAGCTTTTTTTGAATAATTCAACTTTTACTAAGTTTTCAAAAACGTTTGTGTCTTCAGTATATATATTTTTTTATGCAGCGTACAATAAAGTGTTTTGTAAACAAATAAATAAGCACGTTCAATGTGAATGTGTGGGTAAAGTGAATATTTTTCTGGACAAGTTTTTTATACGTTTCTGTTTTTTCTATCTAGTCGCACACTACATAAATAATAAAACTTCGACACTCTCAAGAGGAAAGAACGACGATAACTCTCCGTAATTACCTGAGAAAACTACTCTTAAAACAAAGCCGAAGTAACAGTGCCCTCTTTGAATCAGGAATTCTAGACGGGTAGGTACTTCCGGCCTGGCTCCGTACTTCCGGCCTAGTGCCTATTGTCTGCCCTCAATTGCCTCTTAAACGAAAAGGGATAATAATACGAAACTACATTATTATTCGAAACTGTAATTTTGTTTCTGTTATTGTCAGAGGAAATTGTTTTCAGTGTCTGTGAAAGGAATACAGTGGTTTTGTTTATGTTCAAGGATATGTTATAATGTTTTGTAAAGTTAGTGAGGTAGTCTAGTACGTGAGTTATTCAGAAATTACTTAGTTTTATATGGATTTCCAATTTCTATGTTAGACATCGTTTTGATATTCCTGAGTAGTTTTCTGTGGCAGACTAAATAATGAACACACTCAAACAAATAAATTATTGAATGATTTAAACTAGATTACAGAAATGGTAAACCCTGACTCCAAAGCTGCACCTGTATTTAGAAGTCCGTGGTTTCTTCAAATAAGGTTAGACTTTTGTGTTTTATTTAATAAACTAAGCCACTGAAATTACACTGCCTTAGTAGCACAATCAGTGAAATTTCATTTAAATTGCCAACGTACGCAAAAAGCAATACTATAAAGTTAGTCCTCACTTAGTAAATCTAAGTATTGCCCACATATTACGCGACATTTTGACCCAGTTAAACTCCGCTATTTTCGCTTCCTATTTTGAATTTCATTTGACATTTCTCGCTCAAACGTCAAACATGTCTATTTCAAAATGGCCAACGCACGATTAGCTCTCAAGATCCTACTGATGTAACGGCTTTCTGATAACATACCTACCAATTAACTAGTTATAGTGCAGCATGGTTTTTTTCTCCAAAAAGTTGAAGAAAACATCGTGAGGAAACCGGCATGTCCTAGAATCAAAAGTAGCGACATGACCAAAAGAGATTTAAAAGACCTTTAAAGCGGAAATTGGGAATATAATCATAAAAATATTTTGACCCCGAACATTTTCGATTTTGACACACGAATGCTACCTGTCGTGTGGACGTATGACACTAGATAGATCGATTTGTTACTAAGTAGGTAGTAACAAGTATTGGATTTTGATTTTTGTTACAATTTTTTCGTCTTTTCCCGTCTATCGCTCGTAAATTTTTGAATATCTTTGGACATGACTGACATCTATCAACCCGCACTGGGCCCGGTTGGTGGATTGTGGCCTCAGCTCTTTCACAGAGACGAGGCCTGTATCCCAGAATTGGAAAAGATATGGATAGACTTATGTGGTTCTTTGGCACTTCTATTACATTATCAAGAGGATACTGTTACGGTAGGATGACTGCTTTAGTTCCAAAACACCATGCAGCACTAATAACAAATTAACCTAAGTGCCACTTCCAGAGTTTTACTAAATGCAGTTAATGTATTTTAGGAAATAGCTTAAATAATTCATTTTAAAATTGTATTAGTGTGTACTGCATTTCGTATCGTACGAAAGTTTATTTAAACATTATACGAGAACTTTTATTAAGTTAAACGAAAATTCTGAACAGTAATTATGCGTTTGTTCGTTTTGCTTTTAAATAGAATTTTGCATGTGCGCTTTATCGCGAATAGTTTTCAACGTCGTAGTTTGCTCGGACAGATAGGATTAAACGTTTCTCAGTTTAACGTATTACGCTTAGTTTCTGGGTTTATGACCGTTACTGGATGGAATTAATGACCGTTTTCACTAACCTAAATGCATGCCTAAATACTGCAATAATATATTGCACTCAAATGAGTCATAAGCTCCGTTTCACTAACACAAATGTGTTAGTGAAACGGAGCTTATGACTAACATTATTTCTTCTTAGTAAAGATTGAAGCGTAATTTTCACCATTTATGATGGTTCTAACATTTAACATAACATCACGCCTATAATTACCGAACGGTTAGGCAGAGGTGTATCTAATACTACGCCCACATTTCGCCAATTATGTTTAAGTCCGATGTGATCGAGCCTATTGCCATCAACCGGGCTCAAATCCGTGGCTGCTACTGAGAATTTCCTGATGGAAAAACCCAGAAACACTTTGCCCAGCAATATGCACAGCAACTACCACTTGACCAACCAGGCAGTTGCGTTTCAAGTTTTAATGTTTAATTATTTAATTAAAGGAAGCATTTCCTTTGGCGTTGCAAAGGAAATGATTTAAAAATAACACAATACATTTTAACAAGGAATCTAAAACTGTCAAATTGGTTTGACCAAGGAATACACAACATTTTTTTCAATCCCGTCCGAAGACTGTAGCTTACATGTACAACCTAAGAACACTCTGACTACTATGTAGGTACAAGTCCTTCGACCGGGTTTTTTCAGAACCTTGGAAACGTGTTTTTTGTATTCTCGACCTCTATTGAAAGAGCCTTTTGCCCAATGATTATTGGTTTTCTAGGAAAGCCTTGATTTTCTATTTTTAGCGTATCGAGATCGTTCATTTATTTTTGTGCCGTCACGTGTGAACAAAACAAATTGCTTCATTTCTTTGTTATTGTGTATTAAGACACAGAAAACGTCTAAATTGGTACGTACTTGTAATCTTTTAACGACACAAAGGATAAATGTGAAAAACCTCTGTTTGTCACTTGGATGCCTTTAAATTGAGATTGGATCCTCTGGACCTTTAATTTAAATTGAGTCAGCCCAAAATTTGGCGATGAGTTTGGCACTTTCAGTAGCGTCCATCAGCTCCTGTGATGTGCAAGCAACAGGATAGTTGGGACACGATACCAGTGTCCCATCGTTTGTGGGGCAACACCTCTTCACTTTAAGGGGTGGATGAAATCTAGAACCAGATTAGGACATGGAATACTTTATAACCCAGCAGTAAGTTTTCAGGACAGTTTTCGATCTCCACGCAAGCAAAGCTTCGGACAGAAACTAGTCTTACATACACTTTTGGAAGAAAAGCATTTTATGACTTAGAAAAAACGTTTAACTATTTGTTAATACCTCATTTTAAACTTTACAATGGTTTATCAAGACTCATTAACTTTTAAGAACAACTGCTGGCAAATGAACCAATATCCTATCCTATCATGATCCTTTTTCTCAGAATCCATAAAACTCTTATTGTGCTTGATCGAACTGTTAACAACTTAATAGCTTATTCTAGAAACTTTTCAATCAAACATTTTCGTTGAATCACGATAAATTTAATATTCAATCGTCTTATAGAGTTCTAAGTGGGTTCGAAACATCAAAATAAATGATGATGAAGTTTTCTTTTTAACCTCGTACATATTATTATACTGTTTGGACTCTGTAAGTGGCCTTAGTTGGGGTGGCTTAGTTAATACTAGAAAATGTAACGGTTTCCTAAGGTTGGACACTTGGCAAGAATGAGTAAAAATGTTAAGCGATTCTCACACGACAACGTTCGTTTTACTACAAATACTTGACCATGATTTTTTTACCTACAGGGTGTAAGCAGACTCTTCACGAAGCCGTCAACCATGAATTCTGTACATCAAACTGAGTAACTCTGCGCAAAATTATTGCTGGGACACGACTTTTTTTTTTGGGGTGAAAAATCATGTTTTGTGGTAAAACTGTAACGCACTACAAACATTGTGCTGATAGATGGATTGAATAAGTCGTGGAGGTGTTTAAAGTAAAAATCTTACATTAAAAACTTGATTTAAAAAAAAACTTGTCAATGTTTGTATCTTTGACCCCCAATATCTCCGTAACTAGAAGGTTCCCAGGTATGGTCTAGAACAAAAAATGATCACAGTGACAATGAAAACAAGTGCCTTTCGGCTTCGTTAAGAGTCTTTTTACACCGTATGTGTTTGAAAAATTGACATCAAAAACCCTCAATCAAGCAAATTGCTCACGGGCTACCAGACACCAAATAAAGTCATCCCTACTAATAAATCTTTCAGCAATTTACACACCCAAGCACTATTTACACATCCCTTACAAGCCAGACGTATTTTCACTGATATTTGGCAGAAATTCACATCAAAGACGAATATATTCAGTAAAGCGGAAGTCAGCCAGTCTTGCCCAGGGCTATGGGCTGAGATCATAAAGTTTCCACCCCAACTTTTGTACGAATGGTGGAACCACCCCCTCGCACATTTATCTTAGTTGGGGTTGAGTGGAAAACTAATAGTGTATGGGTGATGTTCCCTTTTTTGCTGTGTTGGTAAAGTTTATTGATTTGTAATGAGAATTTTTGGGGAGATTGGAATTGTGTTCTTATGTTTAAGATGCTGGATAAAGAATTCAAACTGCAATTTGAGCTTGTGGCTGAATAATAACAGCCACTTGGGTTGTACACTTCCGGCTAAGCTGTGCTTGCCTATGTGGGTTCTTAGATGGGTGACCACCCATTACATACCGAAATTCCTCCGTGCCTCGGAAAGCACGTTAAGCCATTGGTCCCGGCTGTCATGTGTAGATCTTTGACAGTCGTTACAGGTAGTCAGTGGCCCGAAAATCTGACAACAGTTACTGGTCTTACTGATGGGTATCGTTTTACCCATTACTAACTGGAAGCCGACCCCGAGTTCGGAAAAGGCAAAGCAGATGATGATAAATAACTCAAGCTTGAGTAAAATTTGTTAAAACATACTGAGCTTATTTTAGAAGATATTGATCCGTGTCCGCGGTTGATAGCAATATAGGCTCGCATCCTAATAGGTGGAACTTAAACATAACTAGTGAAATAATTATGGTTATACCTATGTCTACAAAGGTCTAGGTTTCCAGGCTTGATGTTATGTTACATTAATTGTTATGTTAGCATAACCAGTCTGACATTATATTCTTCAATTGGTACATAAAACGATTTCTTTATAAACAGGGTGTAAACCACCTCATCACGAAGCCGTCAACCAAGCATTCTGTACATCAAACTAAGTATCTTTACGCAAAAATGTTTGCTGGGGAATGACTTCAAAGCATTGTGCTGATGGATGGATTGAATAGTACGGGGGTCGTGGAGGTGTTTAAAGATCTTACATTAAAAACTTTTATTAAAAAAAAAAGTTGGAACTTTGACCCCTAATATCTCCGCAACTAGAAGGTTCCCAGGCATGGCGTAGAACAAAAAAATAATCGCAATGACAAGGAGAACAAGTGCCTTTCGGCGTCGTTAAGAGGTGTTTTACACCCTGTCGGAACAGGAAATTAGAACTTATGAATCCATGAAGGTTATAAAAGTAGTAAAAATTTAATTTGCATCTCAATCTCAATAATACAAGACTTCCACACAAATTGTTTTAGTTGTAAGTAAACAATTAACCACACTACCCCCTTATGTGCACAAAAGGGATAATATATCATCCCCACGAACTCCCCATTTCTCTTAATTAACTTTAATACCGACCGTAAGTCGTCTCCTACGATACACGAGGGACCCACTCTTAGAGCTGACTAGTAAGATAAACCGCTAAACTAGGAAGCAAGTTAGTAAATAAAACATTTGTTTAGACTCTAGCAACGGCCTTGAACAGCTTGTTATTGTCTCACTGCAAGGCGAAGGCCCACACAGGGCATACACAAAGGCTTGTGAATCATCACCAAGCTAGTTTAGGAGGAACTTCCGACTTATATTTAAGGTAGATAACAGCTCATGGCCTACCTGTGCTCTGCAAAATCCGTTTTTTTTTTGTTTTAAACTTTGCCACACACTAGGAATTTCTCGTGTTTGCAGTGTTAGCAGCGGTGGCCCAGTGGTGGCGGCCCTGACTTACCAACAGTAAGTCGTGGGTTCGAACCCAGACAGGCGTATTACTTTGTGTAATTTATTTCATCACCACTGCTCTCAAAACGGTAAAGGAAAAACCAAAAAATTCGAAGACATGTGACATCTACCAATCCGCCCGCGTGGATTATAGCCCATTCCCTCTCATAGAGAGGAGGCCTGTGTCCCAGCAGTGGGAATATTAATAGGCTGATGATGATGATGATGACACAAACCGCCAAGGGGCGACAGAGAGGCGCAGCACCCAATCGCTCAGCCACTGCGCCATCCGTGGTATGCCGTGCCGTGCTTTTAACCGTCAACACGTGAAAAGGTAATAGACAACCTGAGCAACCTCATCCGTTCCGCATTTAAATATTTATTTATTTATTTAAACTTCATGTACAAGAGTGGTACATAGGCGGACTTAATGCCACAAGGCATTCTCTACCAGTCAACCTTTGGGTCAAATAGGACAGCATTGTGATAGATTACAATAAAAATAAATAAGAAAAATACCATTTTGTAAATTAAAACACCTAATTTGGTACCTACACGACCCGAACGACCCGAACGACCCGAATGGCGCCGCGGTGTTGAGGCTGACTTACGTTCTTAGGGTTCCGGGTTCGAATCCCGGTACGAGCAAATGTTTGTGTGATGAGCATGGACATTTGTTTCTAAGTCATGGATGTTGTATAATAAGTATGTATTTACAAACAAAAAGTATCTATGTAGTATATCAACTATCTGGTGTCCACGAAACAAGACTCGTTGCTTAGTGTGACACTAGATGGCGTTGTGTGTAATGTCCAGCGATATTTTTATTTTTTACATACTAATACATTTATATATGTATATAAGATAAACTAATATATATTAAAATACATACTAATAGTCCGAAATACTAGAAACCTTATAATAATTACTGCGACTCTAGTAATGGCTGGATAGTAAATAATTTAGTTAGACTTTAAATAGAACTGCTCTTTTGAAAGCCAATTTGCTTTCAGCTTTCTTATTGACAAGGGGTAGCGCGTTCCAGAGCTAATATTCAGTATGAATAAAAAGTTTACATACAAAAATGTTAGTTTCTACAACTTATCAATTCTAGTTACGACGCTACCCAGTCAATCACCATCCCAAAGTAGCTAAATCATTGAGTTACCAAACCTAAATCAAATAAGCAGTTTACATAACTTCTTCCGAGATTATCAAAGGACGTTTCGTTTTACTCCAAAGGAATTGACTAACAAAGTCTGAAAAAGGTCGAATTGGATTAGCAAGTGAAATCAGTGTAGGTACCGTGCACCGAAACGTTGAAGCTCTAGATAAATATAGGGGGTGAACTTAAGTGTGCGTGAGGGAACGTCGAGACGACAAAAAATCCTCACTACCCTTATAACAACCCCCTCGCTAGAGCTCCCCTAAGGGCCGCAATGTCGTCTGCCTCTGTCTAAATATTCCAGAGAATTCTCCGGAATATATTGGATTAAATTGTGTAGGAACTTGTCTCAAGATACGTAGGTATTTGTAATAATTTATAACACATTGCTTTAATACGTTAATCAGGCTAAGAGACTTTAGGTATAGTCCTTCTAACCAGTTAGGAACAACAAAGAAACGCAAATAAAATACGTTTGAATACAAATTTGTTCTTTAAATCCATTACTCATTTTTCTATCTTTGTCAAGTTGAG
The DNA here is from genome assembly GCA_963853795.1 of Xestia rhomboidea. Classification (NCBI taxonomy): domain Eukaryota; kingdom Metazoa; phylum Arthropoda; class Insecta; order Lepidoptera; family Noctuidae; genus Xestia; species Xestia rhomboidea. The sequence continues at coordinate 19,727,805 of OY970765.1, forward strand.
TTCAAAAAACATAAACATAACATCACGCCTGTAATCAATGAAGGTTAGGCAGAGGTGTAATAATAGAACACCCAGATTTCGCCAGTTATGTTATAGACTCATGTAATAGGGGGCGAGCCTATTGCCATCAACCAGATACAGATCCAGACTCCTGTGGCTGCTACTGAGAAAATCCTGATGGAAAAACGCAATAACACTGTCCGACCCGAGAATCAATCCGAGGACCTCTTGCTCAGCAGTCTGGCTTGCGACCACTAGGCCAACGAGGCAGTGAGTCGTGTTCAAAATATTTTATATTTTATCTACGATGGGGGTGTTCGAGTTACACCCCAATAAGCTGATTGTATTAAGAAATACCAACCCAACAATAAATCAAAAACAGACATGTAAACATTTCCACCCTCGACACAAGTCGTTTGCACACGCCCCCCTAAGCCGTTTCAATTAATTTTCCACCATGACTAAGAAATATTCACCTCTACTTGTGTACCTGTGTTTAAACATGATTCGATCGTTGAACTTTAGAAAGCACTCAGGCAAGGCAAACTATTTACCGTAGTGTGAAAGGCATTCACTATAAACGGTTCACATTTGTACCTCCCACTTCGCATTGTGAAGCCACTTTAAACGAAATTAAATACTACAAGAACTCATTCGGTTAACACTTAGCACGCGCTTAATTAAACTGACTGCTGAATAAGAGTTGTGCTGCAGAGTTTATTGTAAGTGGAGAATGGTTGAGTTCAACACTTTTGTGGCCCTGCTGTAACGGCCATGACTTAAGATTGGTAAGGTTGGTTCAAACCGGCATTACTTTGTGTAATTTATTATTTCATCACCACTGCTTACAAAACGGTGAAGGAACACATGGTGACGAAACCGGCATGTCCTAGAACAAAAAAATCGGCGACATGTGACATCTACCAATCCGCACTGGGCTAACGTAGTGGATTATAGCCCATTAACTCTTATATATTATGTAGTTCCCCAGCAGTGGGAACATTGTAGCTTGACTATGCTTTTGCTATACATGCACCATTTTGCACGTGATTGTAAAGTGTACAGTCGAAGAACAAAAAGACTAATGGCCGAATACTGAAACGGTACTCAAAATTTAAATAGCACTTATATTTAACAGATACTCAAAAGTGACGTTTGGCCATACGAAATTTCAAGTTTAGGAGCTGCTCAAATGTTAAGCAGCCCTTAAACTTTGAGTGACGTATCAGTATTCGATGGTAAGGCCTAGATTGACTAACGTTAATTAAAACTGAAATTACAGCAAGGCACTAGAGCACGAAAGTCCTTAAACTTATAATGAAAAAAATACCTAGCAAAATATCATATATTTTTAACTAGGAAAACATCGAAAAGAGTTCGTCAATCAATCACTGAACGAAATTGATTATTATGGTGCCTGCGCGCCCAGGCAAATGGCGATGGATGGGCCATCTATCACCACTAAATGCGTTGTAATAACTTCACGCGTCGTGTTACACTTAATGTATTGGTTCCTTTTAATGATATTCTAACGTTTAGGCTAGAAAATATACCTTGTTAGTGCCGAGGTAACGGTAGGACCTAAATCTAAACCTAACAATGTTGCTGTACCAATGACGTATAGGTATTAAAGCCAGTTTCCAGTAACACCAAGCAACATCGATATATTATACCTAAACATAATGCTACGATGGATTTTCAACCCTCGACTCACCACCAAGTGATCAAAATCCAAGAGTACATTATCAGTTAAGCAGAACATAGACTTTTTAATTCATTAATCTTTTTAGCCGGTTTGTAATGACTACGTTGTTAAAATACACAAAAAAGTTATAAATAACTCTTTAGCTTCAGAAATTGGTGACTTTTGTTTGTTTCATTCAGTTTTTTTTTTCCCCCGACTATACCGACCAATTTGCCGTCTATTATTGAAGAGTTCCCTTGTATATCTCCGAAAATCAACATCATATCTTCACAAAACTTAAACGAGACCACCGTGAAATAATATTCTACCAAACAAAAAAAAAACATCAAAATCAGTTCACAATTGGCGAAGAAGAAATCGCTAAAATACATACGCAAAAAAAACAGACGAATTGATAACCTCCTCCTTTTGGAAGTCGGTTAAAAAAACATTTATTTTTATCTAAGAAGCTGTTGAATTTTACCAAAAGCAAATTTTAGTGAAAACGTTTAAGAGTAATTATAATTTTTCTTATTTTATTTTCCAACATTCTGTACCTAAGTATTATTTTAGTATTTAAGTAAAATCATCACGCATTTTGTTAGTAATTAATCTAAATTAGTTTTATACCTGTAAGTCTTGGGGGGCCTGGTGACCCGTAACACAGGTATAGTACCTATTTCGGACACCAGTCTCTCACAAATGTTTACCCTGTGTATTAGATTTAGTAATTCCTGTTCACTGTAACGTTTGTGATGAGAAAATAAACACATTATTATTTTATCAACATGACACAACATCACTCACATCGGAGGGTTAGGCAGAGGTGTAGCCAACTTTTTTACTGACCAAGTCGTAATGTATTGCAAGCCAGCATGTAATAAGTTAATGTTATAACAACAATCGAGATATTGTTGCCCCGTTAACAACAACAGTTTATGTACGCGCTTACGGAAAATGTACATTGCCTCAATTACTGATTTTATGTAAATCGGTCTTCACAGCTCTTTCGATAATACTATTTATACCGGCTACAGTATTTTGAATTTTCACGGTTTATAATTAAAAACTTACATGGTCACTTGCGCGATCATCCCGCGATCATATCGCTTGCAACAGCACCGAAATATCGAGAGCTCAGAATAATTCAAGACACGGAAGGGGTGTCATCCTGAATTTCGACATTTAATTATTTCGACACAGTCCCAATTTTGAATGACAATAGTTCAACTACTCATTGCTTCGATGGCACATACTTTGACAACACACACCTTCGAAAAACACTACTTCGACAGATCCCTTCTTCGATATGCACTTGTTCGGCGGATTTCTATTTCGACGGAACATACCTTCGACATATGCAACTGAATACTTTATGTCAATGAACTGCCTACCTGACTTCCACAATCTATAGTTACCGGGTAATACGAAACCCCTAGTATCCATGATTACCTATTAGTGCCATACCCGATTCAATCAGATCCCTAATTGGTGATATGTGGCTGTACTACTTAACTTCTGCTTTTCTGCGAATATCAGCATAATGTTATGACTGTTTTAAATGTTAATTAAGCATAACATAAAACGGTCCAATCACACCATGCGACCTAAAAGTACCCTCTAATAATAGCTCTAACATTCTATATTCTCCTAAAATATCTTCGCAAAGGTAGTGAAATCCCGCTCAGGGTTAACAAACACATATGTATCTGGTTTGGCTTCTCTCGGCGTTACCAGGCGGCGAAATCAAATAAGTATATGTAGATAAACGTTCAGGATAAAACTCAAATTGTGCCGAAGCGATCTAAACATGATTCAGCAATGGTAGATGCAGAACTAAATTTACCAGTCGGCACGAACCGCTTAATTATGTGATAATTACTGCGGGTCGTCTTTGGTGTTCAACAAATCCTGCCTCATCGAATGTGCTGAATACGTACTGACACCCCTAAACCGACCTACTTTAACCACTGAACGATACATTTCATACAATATGTTATCTTTTATTCATTTAATACAACGGTCTATTGAAGGAAAGGGTCCGGTTTGATAATGTAAAACAAATAGGCTTCGACCTTTGCCTACCCGCACCGCACTACAAAGGATAGACATGTTCTCAGATTTATAAGGATTTTGCTTTAAATGCCATTTTATCTTGTTTGTATAGAATTTCGTAAAGCTCACGAATCTCACGATATCTTGTCAAAGCTAAAGTCGTAATGGACTATATTTTTGCTACAGTTCTGTGAAACTTTTGAAGTTGACCTTTTTGGATAATTTGTTAGTTTTCTTGTTAGTCTCTTTCGGACAGAGTTTTGCTCTTTGATCTTTTCTTAGAGGGTACCTAGTAATCAAAGTTACGTTACTACTTTAATCCATCCATATCCATATATCCATATATTGTTTGCTGGACGTATTGATATTACGATACGACTTAGTTCAGGAGTGGTGCAACGGGTAGTCCAATCGATGCGGTGGTAAGTAAGGTTTAGATAAATGTTTGATAATCTCTATGAGTGTATAGAAAAGTGATACTAATAACAATGTATCTCTTAAATCGCACAAAGACTTCAATTTTCCGTAATGACTTTAACAAATTAATTAAATTATAACTTTTTCCTGTGCTTTTCGCACACCATGTCACTTGATGTGAAGTCGATGAAATAACAATTTATTAATTAATTTACTTTGAGCACTCAATAAAACATCCGAAAATTTAATAAAATACTCCACGTGCAACAGATTAAATTTATTTTCACCTACTGAAAACAAGGATAAAATTATTTACAAACTTTTTGTACGGCGGATAAAACTTGCAAGGTGTTTTATTGTCTTCCTTATTTTCTCACATTTTGGGTTCAGGATTTAACGCATTTTCCCTAAAAAAAGATATTTATAGACATTATGTTTTATATAAAGAAATTCTCGTTTTCCTACACGAAAAACAAAAGAAAGTTAGAAAAAGAAACAGCGCTGATTTTAAGCTCCTTATTCTGGGATTTTGCGACCCACTTCAGAAATTCCAGAATAGTGGCCGTCAATTTTCTGAGAATAAGCGCCATAACTTTCAATTCAGAACATTTCTGCTTCTCATCTAAATTATTTCGGAGATTCCGTCCTAATGGCAGACGTGCGTAGTCTTTAGAAATTTAGATTTTCTTTGGAATAGACTAAAAGATTTCCGTCGCTTCTTCAGCTCTCTGTTCTGTAAGTAATACAAGACTGTTGGCTGAATTAATTTGTCTTGAAAGTTATTATTGCAATTCTAGCTCAAGATCTATTTATTTTAGACCTTTATATACCATTACGGCAAGTTGAAAGATAAATCAACCTTTTGCTAAGTAGATAGAAATCTAGATATAACTTTAGCCTTTATGAGTTGTTTTACGACGAAACTAACCCATCTACAATGCCGTCAAGTTAAAATTACGAATAGCATTGGGTGCGACCGTAATAACTTCACTTTAACGTTCATCTCTATAAAGTAATTAGTTTGACAGCCAAACTTTACGATCATAGCGATACAAGATCAAGATTTGATCATAATAAAATAAATATGCATAATTATCTATGAATTGTATACTGGGTCAATTTTAATTAGGTGGCGAAACTCCTCAAACAAAATTGAAAAAAAAACACTTAGTGTGGAACTTGTAAAGGAGATTTACGTGGGCTGTATGAATGACGCTGATTTCGAAATACTGGTTTATTACAAAAATAATTAACAGTAAAAATTTGGACGGCGAGCGACACGTACAATGCTTAAAGGCTGATCGAGTGTGTTCGCTCCGGTTGTTTTTTTTTCTTTTTCGATATGGCATCTCGCAGTTCAACCTAGAGAGGTTGTCGTCTGCTTAACCGGACTATCCTGTGCCTTAAGTGTAAGGCCTCCAGCCAGGGCAAAAAACTTACAAACTAAGCGACTACATGCTAAGGGCACCCCCTGCTGGGTACGGGCCTCGACTCAGGGCGTCGCTGCGAGAGGACAGCAAGGGGACAGGCTGGATCGGAGTGGATGTGCGCTTCGGACCGCGGCTGCATCTTATATAGTTGCTCCCTGCGCCGCGCCGTGCCCCTGCTGACGCCATCGCCGGTGCCGCCTCCGTCGACGTCATCATCCCGTTCGAGAGGTTTCCGAACGGAACTCACACTCCAAGATTTTTTTGTACTCGAGACCTATTATTTGGACTGCCAAGTCGAATTCGAACCCAACTCACGCACCTCTGACTTTTCAGATTCATGTTCGTATTATGCAGGCTTATTTATAATACACCGGCAACCTCTCAGGACTGTGAAATATTTTAATTTTTGTATGAAAATTTGATGAACTAAAATATGATGAATTTTTAAAAGTCATAGAACAAAAGTTGTTGATTATGATGTTAGTAACACAGTCCTGAGAGGTTGTCGGTGTTTTACAAATAACCCTGTATAATTATCGCTTCCACACATCGTGAGGGAAGCAAACCAGCATGCCTGACAGGTATTTCTCGACGGTAAGTAAAACCAAGTCAGATGCCTATGAGCGGCACAAAAACTCTAACACCAGGTTAGGCACTAACACCCGATAAAGAAGAAGAATATCGTGTTTAGTTATAGGTAGCCTTCACGTATGTTAAGTTTTACTATATAATTTCATTTGACCTTGTATGTATACAACATTTACCTAGCATTGTACCCGTTATATAATTTATCGTTAACGTTTTACGTAATACTTTATAACCTAAGATAATATTTCACGAAAAAACTTTTCTTAGTCAGTCGCCAACAGTTTTACGACTATTATAAACATAAGCAGAGTTTCTGCCAAGAGCTGTATTCACTATTATTATAATTTATTCCACTTTATTGCGCCTACAAAAGATTCCTTTTTTCATTGAATATAAGTTATTTTTTCATTTGGAACGATTTTTATTTTACTGCTTCGGCCGTTGCGAAAAGATTTTGGTGGTAAACTTTTTCTTTTATGATCTCGAAGTTGTGTCTGCTTTAATGTTTTTAGTGCTGTTTATTTCTTTTGAGGTCGTGAAATATGTTATCTAGCAATAACGTCTCGCAGATCGGAAAGGTCAAATGTTTCTTCCACGTGTCATAATTGTTTAACTTTTAAAAGGTCAGAACAGGCCGACGTCCTGCCAAATTCTTACTGGCCAGAATCTGATTGCCAAAAAAAAAAGATACTTTCAACAAACACTGCAGATAAGACGGGTGTACCAACATAAACATGATGAACGTTTGACGTTCCCTTTGCCGGGTCTAGGGAGTTACACTTCAGTCTCCGAAGAAATCCACCACGTAAGTCGGCTCTTTAGTAAACTCTGGTGGATGTCACATCATGTCTTTCTCACGATGTTTGCCTTCACAGTTTTGTAAGCAAAGGTTATGAAAATAGCAAACACAAAGAAATGCAGCAGAGCAGATCACCACTGGGTCAACACTGCCAACCACAAATAATAAATTAATATCATTAAATGTGGCCTTACTTCATTTATATTTTCCATTTCATTAATACATGATGGTAATTTATGATTTGATTGAATTTATTCATGATGGCAAAATTATAAAATGAAATGTAGGAAACCAAATATGAAAATATAAACACATGAACAATAATTTAATTTAATGTTATTGAAACATAGTTCTAATAATTGCATAATGTAATTATCTAGATTATTCTAATACAATACATAAATATATTTTTTTAATAAAATACTTTATACCAGCCACTCACCCGCCCCGCGCGCGACTTTTTTGCACCAAACCGTCCAGGGTGCAAAAAATTGCGAAATATTCGCATGTAATTTGACACTTTAGATAAACAATCGCAAACTACAAGAGTTATAGCTAAATAAAATTTACAGTGAATAGCTGAATAGTTATGGAATCTATATATTAAAAAAAAAAAAAACTGATATTAATTTGAAACTCAAAAAAAATGTAGAACTTGAAAAACAGTGATGAAAACGGATATTTCGCTATTAAAATATTAATTTGAATTTTTCTAAATATTAAATTTCAATTAAAATAATTTTAAAATAAACTAGATTATATTTCCTTTCCAATAAGACCACAATCTTATTAGTTTATTTACGATGGTCTAGTTAGAATTAAATTAGAATTTGGATACTCACTGTTTATTTTGACGCGGCCTGCGCCAACGACTGTTTTTGAACACGGTTATTTACGTACCTATAACTTTACGAAGCCACTTGTTTTTGTATATACAATTTAATAATATGTTCACAATACTAATTATGCACTGTTTTCCGTTAACACACACGTTTTAATCACAAAAACACTTATTTCTTGTATAAACACAATCACTATAGGTATTTAAACCTACCACTTTTTCGGAGGCGAAATACTCAACTTTGAGATCCGAAAACTAGATTTCCTTTATAATAATATAGTAGCACAGATTTTCACGATTAATTTGATATATAACACTATCCGAAAATAACAATATACATAACAGAACAATTGAAATACGACGCCACACGTCAGAAATGGCGGAGTTTGTTTACACTAAAGTTATTACTTTTATTTTGACATTTGTCGATAGAATAGTGTTGCTATTGTTGGTCCGAACGTTGAGGAATATAGTATAGAGTTTGTTACAAGAGGAATAAGCTCTAGAAATAGCAGTTTAATAAATTTTTATTGCATTTGTTGGACGAAGGCGCTACTGGCTGCTTTAGCAGCCAGGGACATTTCGCAAAACGGCTACTGGCTGCTAAAGCAGCCAGGGGCGGTTGAGTGGTGCACAGATTTAATATTCTAATAATTTATAAATTCATAAATAAACACCCAATAACACATCTAATAACTTATAATAATATTATTAAATTGGTACTTAGCCCTCTTCCTCTCTCCTAATGTTGCTGTGCCCGACAGGGTCCATATTGATTTTTTATTATTTGATTACACCATCTATGTAATACATATGGAATGCAATAAAGATTTGAGATTTAATCCTACGGTCATTCAGAGAAATCTTTTATTGCATTAATCGAGGCTCGATCGAGGAAGAGGAAAACAATATAAATATTAATGTGGCCTGCACCACAGAATACATAATAGTATAAGTACTTATACTATATCCCTGAGTGTATGGGTAGTAAATCCAGAGGTAGATTGGCTCGATTTCAAGTGCCGTTTGGTAAAATCAGCAGTAATATATTAGATATATGTTTAATTTGTGCCAAAGCTTACAAATAGCGACGCATGACCCAAATTCAAAATGTCTTTGACCTGTGTATTGCTGTATATATGTGAGTTTGTTGTTTAAAATAAATAAAGTTTAAAAGTAATATTTAGATCGCAAACTAATTCATAACCTATGTATACTTGCATGAGCTAACTGATTGTTATAGTAAGTGTAATTGTGGTACGATCTCATCAAAGTCTCACTCAATTTCTTTGTCGTCACAACTTTATTTCCAGAGAAACATATTTTGATTTGGATAAAAGGATACATGGAAAAAACCTAACCTTTAACACTGTTGCGTTAGGATAAGGTTTATCTCATCGCGATTCTTATAGTTTTGTTGCAAGAATTACGATTTAATTTTAGATTAAGGTTTTTAGGCGGTTTTAAGGTATTTAGGCTTAATTAAGATTTAACCAACCATCTTTCCAAACATAAATTAGCTTGTTATATTTTCTTAACTAAATAAAAAAGTAATAAATGATAAAGTGACGATTGACATTCAAGGAGAATGGAACAGTCGGGGGCCACCGTAGGTGCGGGCCTGTGGATGGTGAGCTATGGGCTAGCTCGCCGTCCGTCCGTCTCATGATGACAGGCCATGTCGACGGCGCGTTTGTGTTCCACGCGCGCCTCAAGCAGAGTCAGCAAAAGGGACGAGCGGAAGGGCAAGGGCCGATGCCTGCCGGGGCTGTGGGACTGTTCGCAAGAGATACCGTGGCCCCGGAACATAAAGGGCGATGAAGGAACATGGGTGGGTTTTAGTCAGTAAAAGTCTGATGCTCCCTCCTGCTCCGTCCAGAGCGAAAAAAAAAGGAGAATGGAACAAAACAACGTGTTGCGCCTACACCAAGTGGGAAAACATGCGACAATTACATGAAGATGACGATTTTCTAAACTAAACAAAACAAACAACTCGGACTTTACAAAGAAAAAAATCTTCTACCCATCCACCCGCTATTTTATAATTCCAAAGCAGGTGTTCCACCAAGAATCCTCCTTGCATAGCAAATATTGTCTATTAAACAAGCCGACTTTATTAAGGCACGGCGGATCGACTTGACCTAAATATCGAGATGTCGCACGGAGTCTTGACAATGCATGTCGGTATAGCGGTGGAGGTATATTAAGAAGTATTTAGGTAGGATAGCTGGGGGTTTGGGGAGGATATAAGGTGCTTTTCGGATTAGTGGAATATTATTGGCAGTGTGGAAAACGAACGGAACATTTTTCCTTGTTTACTTGATAATCTTGCTGAGGAGCTCCTGGCTAAGTAATAACAGCCACTTGGGTTGATCTATAGGTTTAACCGAGCTTGCCTAAGTTGGTCTATGGATGAGTGACCACCTATTTCATACCGAGTTTCTTCCGTGTCTCGGAAATCGCGTTAAACCGATGATTCCCGGCTGTAATTTTTCGATCTTTGACAGTATTTACAGGTACTGTTTTAAGCTTTCACGGTTTATAACGAAACTTAAAATGTCACTTACGGGATAATTATCTTCCGTGATTATTATTCATTTTGAGCTTATATTATAGGCTATATTATAGCGATATTTCGACGCTGTTGCAAGCGCCATGATCGCGGGTGGACAGGAGAATGCGGGTGAATAGAAATCAAATTGTTAGGAGCAGACAAATCTGTCTACCCTCTTTCTTTCTTTGCTACGCGCACTATTGGAACTCGACACAGACACGGCACACTCACATCACACAATCAATAGATGTTGTGGAGTCTTTATTACGTTGCCGGCTTCTACTTTTGAGCATACTAAAACAGGATTTCACGTACAGTTTGACAATTTGAAGCCATCAAGTTTTGCCGTGACAAATGAGCATTAATAAACTGCTAATATTTTCAAGTGACAATCGACACTCAAGTCGTCTCACACGATTTAAGCAAGTAGTGAACCTGTTAACAAAACAATATGCACACACGATACACAATCATAACATCAGTAATAAATTGAACAAAATCCTGAACATAAATCCCCTTACGACTCGTGAAACAAAAACGAAGGTAAAAATCTGGCTACTGACACAGGACTACAACGCTACTGAAAATTTACTGCAATCAACATAAATATATAAGAACACAAATAAATGGTAATGACATACATACACACACACATACACACACCAACTCACACACACATTAACATACCTGCACCCTTATTTCTAATATTGTTTTGTTTCATCCTAGCTGAATTTCAATTTATTCTAATTTTATTACGAGCATCTAATCTTTTAATACAATCATTTCTTTTTAAAATAAATATTGTTTTGAATTCAATTATTAGTCTAAATTTTAATCCTGATTTTGTTCTAATTATATTTTTAGTGCATAAGTAATTAAATGTCTCATGATAAATATTGAACTTAATTTTAAGTAATATAATTTTGTCACCTTTTGCTGCATAAAACATGCCCAATTGTACTTAAATGGAAGTAGTCACTGGCTCCTGAAAAACAAGTACTCTAACCTAGCTCTGGAGCCAGGGTCTCACATTTTTCTGTAACCTGTTTTTATGCTAATAAAGAAATGTATTATTTATTATATTATTATCAATGCCCAAAGGGTTATGCAGACGTGTTAAACTCACTATTACAGTTCACCAAAAATACAACAAACACAAATAACATAGTACACGTGTAATAGCTATAAAAAGGAAAACAAACGGATATTTCGATCGTATAGCCAAATAGGCTATTCATGGTTTTGTTCATAACTTTAATTGAATTTTGAATGGCCAAAGTTTTGTTGGCAAGCAAAAGTGTGGCTGATTTATTTGTTCTCTACTATCCCTGTGTTTATGATATAACGACTATTTAGATGATTGAGTAACCTGACTGTTGTTTGTAAACTGATCGATTTAGTTTAAATAGAACAATATGGTCTTTTGTCATGTTTGTATGTAAGTATATATTATTTGATCTAAACGTAACATTTTAAATATTTTATATTATTATTTGATTGATTTTGATATTAATTTTATTTAACATAAACAAAACCGATAGATGACATGAATGCTATATAGCTGTTTTGTTAAACATTATGGGGTAACAAAAAAAACAACAAAAAATCAAAACAAAAACATTCAAATTATTAGAGGACCAAACGACTAAATGATTAGACTTAATTGCAAAATTGTACTCATTGAAATTTCATGTAAAGCCATAGTCGATCTATGTAGCTTGCTTGAGAACTTGCCATTATCCTTTACTGTGGAAAGTATCCCAAATTATAGTGCAAAGGTAATACAGTGGCCAAATCAATAAAGGTCAAAAGTCCAAAAAAATAGTCAAATATATATTAAAATACTGTAACATAGTAATTCTGGCAATAATGCCACTATTCTACTCTGCAAGGCCAATTATTTTCATAATAAACGCTAATTTCCTCCGTGAACCACGCCAATTTCCTCTAGACTCGTCCATAAGAATTTCCGTCGATGGCTCGTTATCCCCGCCGTAACAGCGAGGCTGGGTACATGCTTCTACAAGTACGCCATCTTTAGGTAGATAGAATATACTTTATTGTAAGTATGTGGATGGCAATAAGAGTAGGGGTGTACCCCTAATACATCAAAGAAACGATGGATGGACTGTGTGCAAGATGATATTGATGGAAAGGGTGAAAATGTGATAACGACTAAGTGAAGTAAGATAGAAGAAGACATGCGCCAACCCCAAATGAATTGGGATAAGGTCAGGGAATGACACTCCAACTTCATAATTTTCCTCCCCTTACGCCAATTTATTCACATGTGTTCTTCTTCCTCCATGCTTCATTTAGCATGTCTTCTTCCTCCATGCTTCATTTAGCATGTCTTCTTCTTCCATGCTTCATTTAACATGGCTTCTTCCTCCATGCTTCATTTAGCATGTCTTCTTCCTCCATGCTTCATTTAGCATGTCTTCTTCCTCCATGCTTCATTTAGCATGTCTTCTTCCTCCATGCTTCATTTAGCATGTCTTCTTTCGCCATGCTTCATTTAGCATGTCTTCTTCCTCCATGCTTCATTTAGCATGTCTTCTTCCTCCATGCTTCATTTAGCATGTCTTCTTCCTCCATGCTTGAAGTAGACACAATAGTTAAACAATGGCGTCTCGACCAAATCGGTCATTCACATTCATTTTACTCACAAAATTTTCAATTAACTCCATATTTCATAGAAACAAAAAGCTATGAGAAAAAATAAGTTTAAAAACTATATTAATGATGCTACACTCTGCTATTAGTTAAAAAGTGGGGTGTTTCATTAAAACTTTTACTTTGATGTCTCCGTAATGCACTCGTTGGCTGAAAGTTCTGTGGACTGAAAAAACAACTGAAAGTCGCAAAAAAATGCTATAGTTAAACCGATGTACTTACGGGTAGTATTTTACAGGTTTTTAACGAACATTTTCTTTGTGAATAACGTTTATTAAAAATTCATGGATGAAATAATTCACTTGCTCTCTTTAAAAACTTAGCTCAACACTCGCTTTAACTCTCTTTAAAATAACTTCACTTTGACAATTCATTAGGGCAACAACAGACGAGAGTTTTCTAACCTTATAACTTTTGTTAAATTAAAAGACAATAGTGACGAAATGAAAATGTTTAAATATAACTTTATCACGTTCCACTATATTACGTTACATAGAACGATTAAAACAAAAATTTATCGTTTCAACATTTCAACGCCACACCCAAAAATTTATCCAGCAATAAAACTTAAAATATCGTCCTAATATTTTCAGCCCCACCCATCGTCACAATGTTAACAGCCCATTAGATCCATATGGGAAAAACTGGGGCACATTTTTCAAAAGACTAGCCTGTCTCCGTATTACGCTGACTTGAAACCTACTCTAGCACTTAGAAAAATGGTGTGAAACGCATTAGTAATTCAACAAGCGTAGAGAACCGCTCAGTTAAGGGGATGGTGTAAAAATGAGCGCACATTATCATGACTGAGATCTTCGCTTCATGCCGATTCGATATTTTGTGGGAGAACGTTCAATTTGGGTCTTGTTAAAGAGTAATGTAATGTAAATGTGATTCGATGTAGAATCTTGTTTTCGAATAGTTATTGACAAGTTTTTTTTTGTGATACCGGCTTTTTCCATAGACAGTAATGTTGTTACAGGACTGATGAGGAGATAATTTCTAAAATAACTCTTCCTTCGAGCTTTGCTGCAGTCGGGTGACAACCAATTTCGGAGAGACTTTGTTCGCAATTGTGGTTTTTACCATTTTAATGAATATCAACTTTATAATTAAATAAAAATAAGGTGAGGCAAAATCTGAACTTTTTATATTGGTTTCCATGTTTGGAAAATAAATCGCAAAGGCAGTGTATGTAAAAACTTTTATTTAAAGCGAACGTCCAAAAACATTAATCGTTGCTCCAGTATCAATACTTTACGTTTAAACTTCTTCAGTTGCAAACTGCGCACAGTTTACTAAATAAATCGCTAAACTCTCGCTGAAAATCTAAACTTTCCAGCAAATGTAGCTAAAACTTGTGCTTTTACGGCTAAACACGCGGCAATTTATCAAAACACGGTTAAATGAATTGGCTAAATTATTTAGACTTAAATATTTATGTTTAACGGGGAACCAGAAGTAAATGATTTAAAGTTAGCTTCTAAACATGACTGCGCAATAACTTTTCCTTAATTATAAAAAGGATGCAGAGGTGAAATCAGCGTAATTTAAAAGCGGTTGTCTGCCAACCACAATATATACGTTTTTCCAAAAGTCCAACATTTCCATTAATATCTGTCAGTAATAGTCGTTAATTTATTTAAACTCAAGTTATTTTTAAATATTTCTTCAAAAATAAGGATCCATCGATACTGGGAGCAGGGTCCAAGCCACCGGTAGTCAGGGCTCTAGTGACAGAAACTTCCTCACGGTGCATGCTGAGAACGGTCCTACTATACTGTACTGTTTTATACTATACTGTCCTCTCAAGCCTTTGATCCAACCACCTAAAGAAGTTGAACTATCGCTGCATTGACAACCACTATAATTGTTACTTTTTTGTAACACAGTATAGAGCGATTATTCGAATCAACATAACACTCCGCTGAAACTCCCAACTCTAAGTAGTTTTTGTATTCTAGTAGCATCATCCAATATAACTGGGTCCTATATTAGAAATATGACTTGTATACTAGAAACATGAATAACGTCTAGACAGTGGAATTATTACAGTAAAAGCGGTTTTAGGTTTTCTTCTCGGTAAAAGAGCCATTTGATCTTTAGGCGCAATTACACTGCTGTAGTTTGTCTTGATATTAATGCTAAGACAACGTTTCACTGCTCGTAAAAACGCTTGTATAAATAGTTTTAAATTCAAATCACCAATGAGTAATCGGATTGCACAGCACTAGTATATTAATAGCGGTCCGGACACGACGCAACTAATCACAAACTAATTAATAACGCATTAGTAAGCGGTAGCGTGTACGATTAGGATAAATTCAACACCATAGTCTTAAAATCTACAGATTTAGAATTGAAATAAAATTTTTTAGTTATTAAATTCCAACCCGAGTCACACAAACGTTTTTTGTTATCAACATGTCTAAAATATAGGTAACTCGAGAAAAAGAATCTGTTTATTGTTTTTCTTATCTTCAAAACTGACTGAAATACTATACGTTAAAGTACGTCATCCACAGCAAAATCCGACTAACGAGTGCTCACGAGCTGCGAGCCGAAATAAAGAGTGTAAATACTCCGCATCACCCTTAATGGGACATGACACTTGCAGCGTGACGTCACGCTGCAAGTGTGCGATCCTTCGCACACTCACAGCGTGCTTTTGCGTTCCTACGCAAATTAAAAAAAAACGATGTTTACAACGCTGTAACTTTGGAAATCCTGGCCCGATTTTTATGTAACAAAAATTATTATTATTTGCACAAGTATCCGCATAACATGCAGCAATAGTATAATATATATTTTGATGTGTTGGTGTGACTCATTGTTCTCAATTCAACACAACATCACAATTCCCTGAACCTAACCATAACATTAATAACTGAGACACCACAACAGCTCAAAAAATGTGTTTCCTCGCTATCAGTTCGTTGAAAAATGACCGCAGACTATCTGCAGCACCCGGATCCTGAGATCCATCCATCAACTTCAGAGTATCGTTTACTAAATCAACTTTATGTGGCCATATAAATGTACAGTCATGAGCACACATGTCATGTGTCTTTACTTAGAAAACTTCAAAGCTGCTTTCTCCAATCATCGTATTTCTATCCTTGGCTCATATTACCTGGTAACACGATTTTTTCTGTCATTTTCCTTTGCCAGCCGACACTCCATAATTTTCTCCCAAAATATTAATAATTGGAATAGTAAGGTGTTACAAGAACAGGATCTTCAAACACGACGATATGAAAAAGATTTTAACTCAAAGATTCAGTCTTTATTTGCACAATGACAAACGAGAAAAAAAAACCTGTTTGTCACACTGGCGTGATAATCTGGTGTGACTACGAGTCGGCAACGAAAATAACCTGTGATTTTTTATCAGTGAATAAATATTTATGCTCGTGAATGTACACAAGACGCCACATTTTTTTTATCAGACCATTTTTCACTGACAATGCCTAGGTTTTGTAAGAAAATGTTCTGCTTTTCCAGACTGAGTGACAAGTAAATAAATCGTTGTAATGCGTTATACATTTCAGCAATGAAAGGGAGATTTTGGATTATATCATCATTTTATTGTGATAGCAGGATAATAGATGGATGCAGTGCGTTATTCTTTGGAATACAACAGAGTTTTGTTTATAAAAGGAGCTCCGACAGTAAGAATAGGCTAAGACCTTCTCTATCAACGTTAAAATTTGTCAAGGTCATTTCAGTCACTTGTTTCGTGATTGTAAATAAATACTCATAAAATTCTGAGCACAAAATATTTAAACTTGGAACCCACATTTTATGTTATAGGGATTTAATTGCTGTATTCAGATATATATTATAATCTTTGCCTTTACTAAAAGAACTCATCACAATATCATCATGTTTCTTGTTTTCTTACAAAGCAGTCATCCTAAGTTAGCTACGCGGTGGCTACGGCGTAGCAGCTTGCTACGTCGTAGACACCTACACAGTCGTTATTTGTACTCGTAGTAGCGGTGCAGAACAGTTTTGATACCTAAACTTTGGAACTCTATGCCTGTGATGATATCAAAATTTTAAATAATTAAAATTTTTGGGACGTAGAAGTCAATTACACGCCCTACGCTTTCGAAATCAATTTACTTTTCTAAGAAAATTAAATGACGATTTTTTAAAATTAAATTAATTAATTAATTAAATTAATTATTAAATAATATGCGGATCTCGGAAGTTAAGAGACTTGGTACATTTTTTTTCAGATTTGTATAAAGGGGCTGATTGTTAGTCGAAATCATTTTTCAAAACTCCCCACTCTCCCCCCCTTCACCCCTCCCCCCATCGTATCTCGGAAACTAGGACACGTAGCGGAATTTTGATTTTCATTATACTTTATTATTGGGGTTGTTGAAATTTTTAAGCCCTCCCCTCCCCTCCCCAACCTCCCCTATAATTGAAAAGGGCTGTAACTTAATAACGGTTAGAGATAGCTATCAGGTGCTTGAACAAATATTATAGTAGGTGTCGAAACCTGTCCGATGGTAGGTAGGTCCTGAGTGGAGCGAAGGGGGGAGGTGGCGAGCGAAGCGAGCCGGCGACCTCCGTAGCGTAACGATGATTGAATGGATGAAGCGTAACGCAGCTAACTTTAGAGTTATTTTTTTATGGAAAAGGTCTGAGTTTTTAAATAAGGTTTTATTAGGGGTCCGTAGGGGTTTTCATACTGTTTTAGGGGTAATTCTAACGGATTTTCCAATTCATTTACTCCCGCGAGTATGGGAAAAGTGCCAAACCTCCCCTTTTTGCTCCCCTTCCTCCCCCTCCCCATCGTATCTCGGAAACTAAGGGACCAGTATTTTTTTTTTTTTACGGATTCGTATAGAGGAGGCACGGAAAAGTAAAAACCAGTTTTCAAAGTTGTCCCCCTTTCTCCCCTTCACCCCCCCCTTTAGGCGGATCTCGGAAGTTAAGAGACTTGGAACATTTTTTTTTTCAGATTCGTAAGAAGGGGCAAAGAGTTGGTAAAAATCATTTTTCAAAACTCCCCCCTCTCCCCCCCTTCACCCCTCCCCCCATCGTATCTCGGAAACTAGGACACGTAGCGGAATTTTGATTTTTATTATAATTTATTATTAAGAGGCGTTGTAATTTTCAAACCCTCCCCTCCCCAACCTCCCCTAAAATTGAGAAGGGTAGTAGCTTTCCGGGGGTAGGTAGGTCCTAAGTGGAGCGAAGCTGCGAAACCGAGTGGAGCGAAGGGGGGAGGTGGCGAGCGAAGCGAGCCGGCGACCTCCGTAGCGTAACGAAGGTTGAGTGGGTGAAGCTCCCCTCCCCAACCTCCCCTAAAATTGAAAGGGCTGTAACTTCATAACGGTTAGAGATAGCCATCAGGTGTTTGAACAAATATTATAGTAGGCGTCGAAACCTGTCCGGTGGTAGGTAGGTCCTGAGCGGAGCGATGGTTGAATTGGTGAAGCGTAACTCAGCAAACTTTAGGGTAATGTTTTTTTATGGGAAAAGGTCTCAGTTTTTCAATAAGGTTTTATTAGGGGTCCATAGGGGTTTTCATACTGTTTTATGGGTAATTCTAACGGATTTTCCAATTCATTTAGGGGTGCCTATAGATTCTCAAAATGTTACAAGGGTAAGTAATACTTCTCAAAATAAATAAGGTTTTAGATTTTATTAGGGGTTCGTAGGGGTTTTTAATACTGTTTTAGGGGTAATTCTAACGGATTTTCTAATTCATTTAAGGATGCCTATATATTCTCAAAATTTTCTAAGGGTAAGTAATACTTCTCAAAAACACCAAACACGCGAGCTGCGCGCAGCTCGCGCACTCAAGCAAACTAGTTATATTATATAAAGCTGAATTACCACTGACTCACTCACTGACTCATTGACATAATTGTTCTCCCAGATGGTGGATGGGGAGGTGGATATTTTTTGACAGATTCGTAAACAAGTAACTCCCGCGAGTATGGGAAAAGTGCCAAACCTCCCCTTTTTGCTCCCCTTCCTCCCCCTCCCTATCGTTTCTCGGAAACTAAGGGACCCGTATTTTTTTGTTTTTACGGATTCGTATAGAGGAGGCTTGGAAAAGTAAAAACCAGTTTTCAAAGTTGTCCCCCTTTCTCCCCTTCTCCCCCCCTTTAGGCGGATCTCGGAAGTTAAGAGACTTGGAACATTTTTTTTTTCAGGTTTGTATAAAGGGGCTGATTGTTAGTCGAAATCATTTTTCAAAACTCCCCCCTCTCCCCCCCTTCACCCCTCCCCCCATCGTATCTTAGAAACTAGGACACGTAGCGGAATTTAGATTTTTACTTAATATTTTTACTTAATAATTAATTAAATAATTAAATAAATAAAAAATATTAATAATTAATTAATTATTAATATTTTTTTTAATTTTAAATTTTTTTTGTTGTTGTGTTTATTTGACTTTTATGTGTAAATAGTATGTATTTATACATACTATTCATATCTATACATACTATTTATATTATACCTACAGTAATTCACGCCATAAATATTTTAAAAACAGCCAACTTGCTTTTATTAAGAAAAAAGTTAACTCGCACTGAGCATTTGTCTTACATCGTGTTTGCGTTAGTCTTAGGTAACGTTACCTTACGCAAACACAAATCTTACACAAACACAACTGTAACTCTAAGGCCTACAGTGCAGGCCAAACAAATATTTGTTCCATATGGAATCAATTGTAAACACGACCCGTTGTGCACAACCTAATCACTTATCGAAACTTGCTTATTTGCAAAAGTACAAACGAATGCACGTCTGTTTGACCTTAAGCTGGCGTGGTGGTACAATAATACTGATTTACTAAGAAAAATTTTGGAAGCACAAATGCACAATCAAATGATCTGATATGGAACTATAACAACCGCCAAAATATTTGTCAATTTTTTTTACTATGTTTGATTATCAACTCTATGCGATTCTCAAAAACCAATGTCGAGGTACGAGATTAGGTAAGCCATCAGGGAGAAAATTTCATAAAACGCGGCTATTCAAAACTTAGAAGCTTTTACTCTGTGGTGGACTACTCTGTTCATGATCATTTGGAAACACGAAGATTACCGAAGCGCACAACTATTCTGGTCTAACTGTATCTCATTCAAGCACAGTTACAGGTGTGGGTACAATTGAACCGGAACAGGTATTCAAGATGTCATGTCTATCTGAGTATATGTGGTTATATATCCTACCATTTCCTTGTCTGGTCAGTCTGATTGTTTCATTGGGCGCTGTCTGGCGATGCGGTTAGCTGGTTAGCCGCATAACCGCGTTATTGCTGCGCTTGTCTACAATGCTCACTGTGTTGGCAGCTTGAGTTGTATTCTGAGATGTATTGATGAAGCTACACTAGCATTAGACATTCCTGTTGGAGCTGCCTGGTATGTATATTAGTTGCGGAACGCCTATGCTTCGCAATAATCCAATCTCTTGATGTGGCGATATGTTTGTCAAAATATCGAGATTTCTGTGCTAAATTGTTAGTTTAATGCTTATGCATTTTATGTATAATTGATACAACAACCTTTAGGGGAGATTATTTCAAGTTTTTTGCGTCTTAAGTGCGACTACAAAATAGTCACACATACGATTTAGTTTTAGGTATACTATGATCGTAGCAACATTAGATCAATGACATACCTAAATACAAAACATTATTTAGCTAACAAAGGATCCGATGTCAATGTTTTATAGATTAGTGGAGGGAGAGACGGGAAGCATTTGCTCTGCAGGACACAATTGCAAATCGCTCACAGTAGTTCCTTTCTTCTTTGAACGTTACATATCATCAACTACCTTTTCCCAGCTATCTTGGGGTCGCTTTCCAAGTTAACCGGATGCAGCTGAATACTACCGTAGTACCGTATTTTACACAACCCAGTTAATGCGAGTAATACGATACTCCTTGGTCAGACTGGTCGTCAGACTTTTGAACCACTGTCTACCTGTAACGACTGCCAAAGCTCTATAAATGACAGCCGTGATCAACCGCTTAACGTGCTTTCCGAGACACGGTAGAAACTTGGTACCTATGTAATGGGTGGTCACCCATCCCTAGACCAACCTAGGTAAGTGCGGCTTAACCATACCCAGGGAATTGAAGGTTTCTAATAGAGCCGGTTAAATTGACTACCAAAGTACTATATACTTCATGTAATCTACAACCAAACATTTCTTCAACCACTCCTTACATCCAAAATCTCGTTCTACCCACAAAACTCACACAAAAGGATAAAGGAAGCCGTTTCCACCGCGCCACTACACAAGAATATAAAGTAACTGTCTTGTACACATGTACTCAACTTAGATTGAACTTTGAAGATCTTTCTGCGCTTGTATCAAATACAATTGTTAGGAATTACTGCCGCGGTCTGGATGTGACGTCATGGCTGGGTTAACTTTTAGATAAGCGAAGTTTGTACAACGTGAGGTATAAGATTATTTTGTTTTTAGGTTAAAATAATGAGAAGTTTGTGTAAGACCTAGCTAAGGAGGAAGCTGGAGAACATGTGGATAAGTTTTTGTTTAATAAATTAATTTCGTATGTCTACGATTTCTATGCAAACATCAACAGGAACCAGTCTCCAGATCTACAAACTCTGTTATTTTACTTCTTACTACAAAATTACTATAAATGCGAAACTTTGGATGGATGGATGTTTTTTGCACAATCACACCAGAACGGCTTAACGGATCTGGATGAAATCCGGCACAGATATCATGACACTCCCCGGATATGGAACTTTCTGGTTCTATAGACAAAGTATAAGCATATATTTCTTACAAACATCAAACGTACCAATAAAAGTAGGAGAATTAAATTAGGGGCATGTAGACTTCTTTCAAAAGGACCAGGCTTCCTTCGCCCAGTAAAACATAAAAACACTTGACTGAAAGTTTTTCGTTAAGCGAAAGTTGATTCTTGGTTCCTTACCAAGAAACTATTTATTTATTATTATTACGAAATCCACTGCTCTTTACAATGTAACCTAAACTATTTTAAGTAACTACAGCCAATTAAGGATTTACAATTTAACATCTATACATAGCTAAGAATACAGCGTGTGAGTGTGTGTGTGCCTGAGGAGTTAAAGTGGGTGTGTGAGTATGTTATAACGGTGTGTGTGTGTGTGTGTGTGTGTGTGTGTGTGTGTGTGTGTGTGTGTGGTATTTGTCTGTATAGCTTCTGTACAACCCTACTTATTGATTTTATTTCGTTTAGATGTGTTTGTCAGTTCATAACATTCTGACGTTATTAATTGTTTCCGTAACATACCTTTTTTATATTAATTTATCGAGATGAGAGAATCTATGTTATATATTTGGTGGCATAAAGGTAGACTTGTGATGTGACTCCACACAGAGACTGGGTAATCATTTATGACAAAGATACCACTAACTAATAAATTGTAGTCATGATTTATCATACACTCTGATTAAAGTGGAACTTCTTAACCTATTCTCTATGATTAGCATATGGCCAGATAAAGGACGGGTAATCCCATTTGTCGTTGAATAAGGAGAATTAGTAGTACTCTTTACTCTTACGCTTTTCTCATGGGCAAGAGCGAGAAAACGATGTCTGAAAGAGTAATAACGTTATGTAACAATAAGAAAGGAAATTACGAACGTTTCAGATCAATTGAAAGGTTTTCTTTGTTGTACTTGGCTATTGTACTTCATGGTATTGTGTAATTGATATTTTAATTATAACAATACAATAAGTTACACTGCCTTATGAAAAGAAAAATAAAAGAAAGGGTTTTTTCCGATAAATAGGTACAGTTCACAACAACACAATACGCTCAACGCTTGGTTAAAGTGGGATTGGGCGGGACATATTATTATCTGTAAAATGCATCAAGACCGACGGGCTAGAATCACCACGCCGCCGTAGGTGCCTGAAGACGGGCATAGTCGCCAAGGGAAGCCTAAAAAACGCTGGCGTGACGACTTAGACGTATTTGTGAGAGATAGGCTGGAAAAAAAACCCACGTAGAGAGGAGTGGAAGGCTATGGGTGACACCCTTGTCCAGCAGTGGGACACTACAAGTTCATAAAGACACAATGATCTGTAGATAGCCTACAGTAGAATGGTGTCCAAACAGCATATGAGCTCAGCTTAGACTAGTTTCGTAGCCACTGACGAAAGGTACTAGATACTTTAGCTAACTAAACTATTTTAAAATATCTTTTATAAGGGTCACATCATTTGCTTACATCTCCGAGAACATTTTACTTAAAAATTGGATTATATGAAACCAAATTAACGTAAACACAAGCTCTAAACACAGTCTATTACAGACACGACATACAACTAATATCACGTGTGTTTAGCCACTGCAATACGAGTTAATTCCACATTGTACCGAACAATCGCGAAATTACTCCAAATATGCATTGTTTCAGAGCGTTAGGCTTACTGGAATCGTACTTAATACAAGTACAGTCATGATCATGCTTTGATTTACATAATTGGGGTTCAACTACTTTATAACTGAACAAAATATTATTTGCTTATGATGCTTGAAAATACATGCGAAAACATAAACCAACACGCCTTTTAATCCCCGAAGGGTTTAGGCAGAGGTGTATTATCGAGGACACTCCCGCCTGATCACCACTAAGCAAATTTTTGCTTGCACTTACAACATAGAAGCACTCTCTAGCCCCGCCCCGTTGACTTTGTATAGAAATAATGAATGAAAAAATACCGATCGGCCGAGCGCACTGACGACGCACGCCAGACGAAAGTTACCGTTATTTTGCGCGCCAAAGTAGACGCTTTCCTAATAGGCCTAAACTTTAAGGGGGCGTGGCTCGGCGCCTCCGCATGATTTAAGCGAAAAAAAATGTAACTGATCAGGCGGAAAAGACCTACACCGACGTTTCGCCAGTTATTTTCAAGTTCCATGTAATAAAGGGCGGGCCTATTGCCATCAACCAGGCAATATTCCAACTGCTACTGAGGAATTCCTGTTAAACAAATTCAATATATTGTAGCCTGACCTGGAAATCGAACCAAGGACTTCATGCTCTGCAGTCCCGTTATCGACCACATCGCATCCAATTAATTTGAAATACGCTACCGAGTGTCGAACCTCGTTTCATCGAAATCATTGCATCAACTGACTAGGTATCACTTTACCGATATTTGATCATTAAAATTCATAATTAAAATCCCTTTTCTACGCGACAGCTCAATTAATTGCTGAATTTTCGGATCCAAAATTTTACTCCGGCAACATTGACTTGTTAACTGTCAAATAAAATTGATCGGCTATTCGAAACAAGAACATCATAATATCACGAGCTGCCGCAGAAATCGCTCTTGTCTGGGAGAATAAGCATTTATTTACTGCATCGTAAATAAATGTCCATTCTCGTGCCAACAGTGCTTTTAAAAATACACTAGGTAACCATTTGCTACTGGTATATTATCATACAGACGCTGTGCACTGAGAACAGCTGGTGCAGCAGCGCAGCGGTGGCCTAGTGGTGGCAGCTCCGACTTACGAGCAGTAAGTCGTGGGTTCGAACCCAGTCAGGTGCATTACTTTGTGTAATTTATTTCATCACCACTGCTCTCAAAACGGTGAAGGAAAACATCGTGAGGAAACCGGCATGTCATAGAACCAAAAATTCAAAGACATGTGACATCTGCCAATCCGCACTGGGCCCGCGTGGTGGATTATAGCCCATTCCCTCTCATAGAGAGGAGGCCTGTGTCCCAGCAGTGGGAACATTTAAAAGGCTGTGATGATGATGATGATATTATCATACCTTTGTCAGTTATCTCCAGCTATCTGCAGTGTGGGAGTTTGACGACTGATTAACAACCAACACTATCAACTAGTAATCTAAGCGTGGCCACGCCGCCGGTCTTTTGGGGACTTAGCAGTTGACGGCGATGAGGAGGAGTTTAATGACGCCATTTTTTAGTTTATTGTTAGGTTATTTTCATTTATATAATTATTGTAATAAAGCATACATAAATATTTATTATTTAATCTGGTAACATAGTGTAACAATCTGAGGAACCGCGTGTCGTCACAAAAGGGCGGGGCATCATCAAAGCTTCCGGCCAAAGAACTGAACTTTGACAACTCTATATTTTTAATGTTTTTTCTAAGGAACTTTTTCTTTTTTCCACTGTTAAAACTGGCTCGTTGGTCTAGCGGTCACAAGTGCGACTGCTGAGAAGGAGGTCCTGCATATGATCCCTAGGACAAGCAAATGTTATTGGATTTTTCTATTAGAAATGTCTCAGTAGTCACGGAGTCTGGATTTGTGCCTGATGGCAATAGGCTCGCCTCCTATTACATTGGACTTAAACATAACTGGCGAAATGTGAGTGTTCTTTTAGGTACACGTCTACCTAACCCTTAGGGGATTACAAGCATGATATTATGTTATATTAAACCACAAAATAATCTGGCCATACCACCATTACAACACAAAGTCAATGACCGATTAAAAGCACAAAGGATGCTACCCTAAATACCAGCTTTTTAGCAAGGATAATAATTAGGATCCCTGGATACTGTATAAGTAAGTAGGTATGTAACGACCCAGCGGTTTAAGCCCTAAACGCTACTAATGTTCCCTGCTGGTGCTAGAATGTGGAGCAATTTGTTATCTGTCTTTATTGCTATTGTGGAGCTCTGGAGGCCTATTGGGCCGGCCATTCGGTGCTTGGAATTGGTAATAATTATGGTTTGGAGGTCAAGATAAAGTGTATAAATAATTATGAATGTGAAAGAGGGAATGGCGCATAGATTTGAGGTGTGACTTACATCTTCACCGCCTCATACAAACTAGACTGACATTTATCTGAATGATGACTTTAATATCGAACTAATTTTATATTCAGAAGGTCGACAACAACCATCGGATAGTAGCTCTTCGTCTGATCGGAGGATCCTCTTGTTTCAATGAAGAATGAAGCACTTTATATCCTGTTTGTCCACCACCTCTAAAGGTGTATCCTGAAACCTATCTGTTGTCAACCATATGCGGTTTTTGGACAAAGGAATGATGACAATGACATGATCTGGATGTAGACATATAAGCGACCTCACTACAACAATATACCAATTGGCAGCATTGCCATCCAACGTGGCCATGCTGCCAGCCTTCTGTGCCCTTTTCCTGTTGACAGCGATGTGGACGAATTTTTTGGCGCCCTGTAACCGTTTTGATACTTGTACATATTTTTTGTTACGATTTTACAGTTGTAGTTTGTATATAGTGTAGATAATACTTTTATCCTGTGTATACCAATTAATAGCTATATGTTATACTCGTTTATTTATTTAATACTTAAAGTACCTACAGAGGCGGACTTAATGCCAAAGGCATTCTGTACCAGTCAACCTTTGGGTGATGCGAAGACAACAGCTACCGTCCGTCCACGTTACAATGGTTTCTGTATTCAACATGCCTTTGAAACAAAACTAAAATAGAGTTCACATGTGCCTTTAAAACTAAGGTCTCATTGTGCTAGTGAAAATACATATTATCTCAGTTTTTGCTTTTTCAAAACTAACACTAAGCCGAAATACCTTAAATAAATACACCTTTATTTCAGGTATTTGTTTTATAACTTATTTAAACCTTCCTTACCTACATTAGAAACACTACTTAATTACAATAATCAGCATATTTCATGCCAGATTAACTTAAATAAATCACAGTTACTTTTGCTTGTCGACACGCATTATGTTTGCACGCATTCGCTAATCAAAAGGCATTATTCAAACACGCATAAGTTTCAAACACGCAACATTATGTGTTTTGTTTAAAAAGCTTGTTTAGGTATCTGGGTTCTGATTTTACGAATTGCTGTTTCGCATGCTTACTCCATTCCATCCATACTTATGTTGTAAATGTGAAACTCTGCCTTTTAAGGGTTCCGTACCCGAAGGGTAACCAACGGGACCCTAATACTAAGCCTCTACTGTCGTCCGTTCTTCCGTCCGTCTGTCTGTCAGCGGGCTGTATCTCATGATCCGTAATTGGCGATGCAAAGATTCTAACTAGCGCCTCAAGTGTCAAAATATTGTGAAGCTGTTTATCCTCATCTTTAAGGCAAAGTGTCGTTCTTAGACAACTTCTAAATTTCACCGCTAAAGGGGCGCGGATAATCTTGCATCTCCAATAGGTGAACATGGACAGTTGACATTTTCACAGAATGTGTAATTTCTGTTGCCACTCCATCAAAAACTAATAAAAACAAATTAAAAAATAAATGGGGCTCTCCTGCTACGATGGTACGGAACCTATATGTGCGAGTCCGACTCTCGCTTGGCCGGTTTACTTTGTTACCTTAAAGGTTGAACAGATTCCGATCAAACTTGGCACAGGTAGATCATGACCCAGGTTACGATAGAGGTTACTTTTTAATCCCCATAGATTATACTATGTATATGCTTGTAGTTTCCAGATAGATACTTGGATAGAACACTCTTTTAGCAGTAAACCATCGAAGTGAACATTATAACAAAAGCGAATCAAAAATTGCTTGGCAAATGGGGATGGCAAAAATGTAAAACTAATAGCGCAAGTATAGCTGGTTCCAAGCATCGTCATTGGTTAAAACCCTTTTTTTTTCGGATGGGAAATCATCAAATGACTCCTCCCGCTCTGGGCGGAGCAGGAGGGAGTGTCAGACTTTTACTGACTAAAACCCATCCATGTTCCTTCATCGCCCTTTAACACAAAGGGCGATGAAGGAACATGCGGCGGCCGCGGCCACGGTATCTCTTGCGAACAGTCCCGCAGCCCCGGCAGGCATCGGCGATCGGCGGCGACGAACTCTCGCTTCCGGCCCTGGTTCAAGCCATGGTCCGGAGCGAGACGGAATGGGACGCCGTCACCTCCTTCTGCGAAGCAGTCATGCTAGCGAAGGAGGTGGCGGAACGTGAGAGGGATTGGTTGAAACCCTGGTATTGTAATTTTATATTTCACGATAGTTGAACCGCGTTGGTCAGATTGAGACCTAGCTATGGTCGCCAACTACAACTGCTTCTAACGGTCTTCTCCATTTGACATGCAAATGCTTAACAACGAATATGAATCAAAGGAAACCTCACTCAAAGCACAAATGCAAAACAGCTGGCATTCGTCAAAGGTGCGGTTTAACTTTGTTATATGCAGACAGAAAATACTAGGTCAGAAAAGCAAAGCTGCAGAATCTGAAATAACGTATACTTTTCTACTACGACATACATAAAAACGCCAAGCGTCTAACAACGTTCAAAATATGTGTTGAATTGAGAACATCCTCCTTTTGTTTTCCACTGATAAAACATACAACGCACCAACTGACCGTCCGTTGTTTTATAAACTTGAACTTGAAACTTGATGCTCACAGTCAGTGGCACGGTTGGTGTGAACACGGCCTTAAGACTTCCTAACTTTAGTACAAAATAAATATCCCAACATTTTTATTTTTGATCCAATAAACAACTTAATTACATACAGCAAAAGGAGCATGTTGGGAATTTATGTAAGTGTAGAAACAGCCCCAAATACGAGTTCCAAAAATAACGTAACAAGAAACGTGATACCTATCACAAAATATCTGTCATCAAAATCAAACTAAGCGTGGGGCCAGAAAACCATTTGCGTCTGAATGATCGATCAATGAATAAAAAAAAAATGAGGTAAAATAGACAAAATGTCATTGTGTGAGAACTTACCACCGTATGGGACATAAACGTCATATTAAATCAAATGCAACGCAAAGAATAAACTTCAGGCATAGCATTATAAAAAAAAAACTACACTTCACTACAAAAGTGGCAATAAAACAAGACTTAGGACCCAGACCAAAAAAAGAGACTTAGTTACATAAGGCTAGTAAAAACACGCCAATAACGTAGTAAACAGGAAATAGCCGCCGGCTCTCTGGCCACACTGTCTAGCCAAAAAGAAATAAATTGGGACCCGATAATGACATATCTATGTAATGTCTCTGTCTGAACATGTTTTTTTTTGTTCTAAAAGGGTTTTTATTTATAGAAGGGTAGATTCTTTTTTGTGTAAGATTTTTTTAGGATTCGTAAAGATTCTATATTCATTTTATTTTTTTTATTTTATAAATTACATGTTCAGACACACTTAAACAAAGCACACAATTAGACCTCTGGGGTCTGTTTTAGCATGCCATGGCCTGAGATTTGATCAACGCGCTATTGAAAGTTAAGTTATAATCGACTTGATGTAATATTCTTTCAGCTTACGCTTTATGTTTTTACTATTCATTGAGTCTCTGATGACTACAGGTATTTGGTTTAGTAAAGTGGGTACTGCGAAAGAAGCAGTACGCCTGCCATAAAAGTTATTTTTGCGTGGCACTTGAACTGTATTTGATTTGGCTTGTCCTGTATTCACGTCATATTTAATTGGAATTTGAATATCACTGTTATCAAAATGTTCCATGAGGACCAGATACTCAGCGCGCGCTAGAATAGGTAATATTTTGCAATGTCTAAATAACACTGTGTAATTGTCTTGGTATTTATTTTTAACATAGTTTGGAACTACAAGTTTCAGCAAACGTGTTTGCAAATTATGTATTTGGTCTTGGTAAGTTTTAAATGTGCGTCCATAACTGGTGAGTCCATAAGAGATTATCGACTCAGCAAGGGCTGTGTACATTTGAAGGAGGGTTCTGTACGGTTTATTGCGCTTTATAATTGAAAACTTGGTGAGTATCGCACGTAACTTGCCGCAAACAGATTCCACCTGGTAACTCCAGTTGAATCGGTTATCAATTATTAATCCCAGATAGGTATGATGTGGGACTTGCTCTATAGGCGAGCAGTGGCAGTCTGGTACGTTTTTATGCAAACAATCATGACTATGAGCTATGATTTGAAAGGGATACGAGGTACTTATGTGACTTGAATGTACGTGTATAACTTTAGTTTTTTGTGGATTCAGAACAAGTCCCATATCATGGGCCCACTTAGTCATAGACGTAAAATCTTTTTGCAAACATTCAGCGGCTAAATTAAGGTTTTTGTTAGCAGAGAGTATACAAGTGTCATCAGCGTATTGATAAAGGGAACAGTGTGTTATAATATTTTCTAGGTTAGGTTGCGAGCTTCACGTATGCCAGTTAATGGAGTGGACCAGACACTGAACCTAAGGCTAAGGCTAGGACCAACTTTGACGCGAAAACTTCGGCTAATTCTTCCGGCTTCGAGTAATTTCCCTCTAATCCCAGAGTTTTCGAGTGTTGTCAAACGCCTTGCTGAAATCAATGGATATGAGTATAACATGCTGCTTCTCATCTAGGTAGTTGTTCACTTCATCAGTAAAATTGGGAAGTCGTTGAGCTGTAGATTTCTTACTTTGGAAGCCATGGCTTTGGCTTTTGAAGCCATGGCCAGGGCTTTGGAATTTATGTCATTATACCAATAAAAAGTGTTTATTTGCTCACATTTAAATTTTTCCACTACTTTATTTATGGCAGGCAATATCTTTATATTTATATCAGGGTATTTATCTACTCTGGGATGGTTGTAAATACCTACCTATTTTACCTTGAAGTACCGTCTACTTTAAAATCATTTAGTGGAGCAGTATTTTCCAATAATGAAACAATTTATAATTATCCGTAAGGTGAGATTCTTCAACGTCTTTTGTTATAATATTTCTCTTGTACATTTTACGAAACAATAAACCAATCGGATTGATTAGAAAAACGTAGACGTTTGAACTGAAACTGCTTATAAACCAGTTTAAAGTTCCCTACTAACTGAAAATGCGTACCTACTTAAAAGGTGTGGAAATACCTGAATACTTGAAAACAGGTCATTGTACACACATTGCCAACCAACACTGAAATCACAAAAAACGGCAGTTCTTTACATTTGGTCGAGGTATGTTTTAAACAGCGATAATTTTACGCTATTACGGAGTTGATCCGATAGTAAAAAAAAATCATAACGATGAATAGGTACTCTTTTCCATGTTTTTAATTATATCAAAAACTTGTAGGCACTACTGCCTTGTTGGTTGCTTGCCCGTGCTTGCTCGACTGGATTAAATTCCCAGGTTGAGCCTTTGCTCGGTTATTGTGTTTCATTGATAATTTCTTAGCACCACTTTTGATGATGGCTGTGTGATATTCTGAGATAGCACCTGAAGCCGTTGCTATATTCGCTGGTCGTATCAGATTGCCGTCCCATCGGACTATGAAGGTGAGTGACGAGAGAGTGCACCTGTCTTTGCTTACACACATCTCATCTGCCTAGCCCTTCCCCAACTATGTTGGGGTCGGCTTCCAATCTAACCGGATGCAGCTGAATACCAGTATTTTACATGGAGCGACTGCCTATCTGACCTCCACAACCTAGTTAGTACTGGGTAATACGATACATCTTGATAAGACTGGTTGTCAGACTTTTTGGGCCATTATCTACCTGTTTTGACTGTCAAAGATCTACAAATGGCAGCCGAAACAATATCTCCCGCGTCAGTGGCTATTCTCCGTTGAGATTAGGCACCGCTGGCCACTGCTGAAATTAGGTCAGTTGGACTACTTTATACAAACAATACCAAAATAAACAGAACACCTAAAGTTACAACAAACCACGGTTGTCTTGATTTACATGAAAATCATAACAATTAGACACTGCGGCCGTTGGCGGCCGTGATCAAACTTTATTCGTGACGTTGTTTGCATAATTCTGTGTTGTCTTTGTCATAATACTCTTAATTACAAACAATGATAAAGCAAGACTGTACTGCAAGATATACGAAGCTGTTGCTGAGAAATGTTTACTTTGGCAGACAATTTGTAAACCGACCTGGGCCGGCAGTCTCGACATAGATAGCGACAATATCGCTAACCTTCTATCGCTAATAACTGAAGAAAAAAATCGGTTGCAATAACAATGTTTGCGGGAAATGCAATCCAAGATGCGATTCTTGCAAGCATCTTTATAGCAACCCAATTTTTTCGTCAGTAATTAGCAATCGAAAGTTAGCGATTTTGTCGTTATCTCTGTCGAGACTGCCAGCCCTGTTACCAGCCAGCTTGCCAGCTCGTAACGACTGTGTAATAATCTCAATATTTAAATAATAAACACGGCTAAATACTGCTACTTCATGTTGAGCATGTGCTCCTGAGTGCGATTCGCAGGTCGGGCAAGTGTTATTGGTTTTTCCGTTAGAAATTTCTCAGTAGCAACCACGGAGTTTGGATCTGCGGACTATTGGACTATTGGACTTAAACATAACTGGTGCAATGTTAGTGTACTAATAGGTACAGTTCTGCCTCAGGTTTTGAACATTACAGACAATAAGGTGGGTGATAAACGGCTTTCTTTGTTCCGAAATAACTATTTTCTTAAGCAACTTGTTATTTTTCAATGCCAGAACTCCTTTCAAAGTATTTTCAACAGCATACGCTCATCAAACTAAACTATAGCTTTCAAGAACACGAAAGCTAAACAGTAAAGCGACGCAATAAGTATACAATCAAACCTAAGCTATTGAGTTTATAACGAAGAGCTATTATTTATTCGAACATTAATAATGAATCCGATCACTTCAATGATGGCCAGCTATTTCGGACGCTTCGGATATTAAACCAGTTTCATATTGAAGCCATTTTAAATTTGGGGATCCATGGAAATTCACCGCGAGATATTTCGTTGAAAAATGTGGTATTTTTTGGTAAAGTCGGCCGGCTGACTGGTATAATGTTAATGTTGCTCACATATTGTTTGTTTCGATATGCTTCCACGCTTCTGTTAGGGATATGTTTTTTATTGAAGTGACAACACTGGTATTTATAAAAAGGGTTAATCGGTATTTTTTTACGTCTCTTTTTACCAATACGGATAACGAAATCATCTTGCTTCTGAGATATTAATTCTGGAACGGACTAAAATCTCTCTCGTAATTTTCCATTTTTTATTTTACAGACGTTTAGATAGTTACAAGCCGTGCGCGTGATAGGATTGCCCATCGAAAAAAGTGTCAAACATAAATTTTCTAGCGGCCATTTTTTTTAATTCTTTCTTAGTTACCTTTATTAAAAAAAAAACTTGTGTAATATTGCATGCTTCTAGAACCAGCGGTTTAGACTGCTACTAAGATTATTTCTTACATGAAAGATGAATAGAAAAACAAACTAATGAAAAAGAAAACTTAGCTAAGAAATTTCTCTAACGAACTCATTCACCAAGAAAAAATAAGAATATGTTCCAATTTGAGTCAGCTTCGAGATCCGAATTCTTTTAGTGACAATTTTTTTAGATAGCTAGATATTTTCACTTTAGCCTTTATACCTACATAAACCTACTGCCGTCATACGTTTCTAACCAAAAGAAAGAACCCATAACCATTTTCGATGTACTATTTCAAACGCCAGTAATAACACTTCAAAAACCTAGGCACTAGAGCAAAACCTCTTCGAGACCAAATGAGTCTATTCAATCTAAAATTTCAAGCAGAGAAAATAGAACTCCAAAAACCTAATTTACTCGTCAAGTATTCGGTGAAAATGGTGAAATAAACCCACTTTATTACGTCACGTTATGGCTGCAATTCATCGTACGTACGGCTATTTACGGTACCTACTCACTTACGAGTCCGTAAATCACTGCGCGTATATGTTGCCATCCGTATGGAGATTTTATAGTGTCCTCTATATGTAGGTTGTAAGGGGTAATGGATGAGACTACTGTGTTATGTGGTTACTTATTTAAAATTTTAACGATTTCCGCGACTTTTAGCGCAAAATCAATTCTCCTTTTACATGGGTTTTCTATAAATTGATCATAATTCGTTATCAGCGAAGCAAATATCACTAACCACGGAGTACAGTCGTGGTCTTTTCCGCCTGATCAGTTAAATTTTTTATCGTTTAAATCATGCGTAGGCGCTGAGCCACGCCCCTTAAAGTTTTGCCTATCGGTATCTCTTCATTCATTATTTCTATACAAAGTAAGTGCAAGCAAAAATTAGCTTAGTGGTGATCAGGCGGGAGTGTCCTCGATAGTACATAGAAAGAAAGAAGACATAATTATTTAGCACATGCCTCCAGTGCACACAACAAAAATAAAATACAAAAACTTAAGTCTAAATAGAAAAAAGAGATATATTGTGTGTCTCACGGCTGCGCCAAATAGGCCCAGTTCAGCAAACTGCCGAGCAGCTAGTGCCCGACGCTGGTTTTTTAACTGGACCTGAGATGGTAATGTGATGACGGACGTAAAACAGGTTTGTTATCAATGAAGTATGAACATAATATGATCATACTTCTTTTTTATTTTATTGTTATTTCTCTTGTTATCTTCTCTCTTCTTTGTTATTACAATAAGGGCCCGCTCTTGACCTCGATCACGCCTGACGGAAAGCGATGGATGAGGTCTATGATGGAGCGAGCGTGCCCAGAAGATGCCTGTTCAGTCTTGCTTTGAAGGCGGGCGGGTTAAATGTGGGTGGGAACACAGACGCAAGCAGAGAGTTCCAGACTTTGGCTGTGCGCATAATAAAAGTGGAGGAGAAACGCTTAGTACAACACATCGGGATGTCAACCAAGTGCGGATGGTACGCCGCAGTACGTCTGCTAGTCCGGTGGTAAAAGGGTGATGGTGGGATCAGGTCGTGGAGCTCTGGCGCACACTCACCGAAGTACAGTCAGACCGTAGAAGACCGACAGGCAGGCAACATTACGCCGATGAGCTAGGCTGTGAAGCGAAGCTGCCAACGTCTCATTGCCTATAAGCCTTTTAGCTCTGCGTTCCACCGAGTCAAGTGCAGCAAGCTGGTATTTTGCTGAGCCATCCCACAAGTGACTGCAATACTCCATACAGGAACGGACTTGTGCTTTGTACAAATTTAAAAGCTATCCAGGTGTGAAGTATCGCCTCACCTTATTCTTCTTTTTACTTCTGTTGTAAATGTATACTATTCTTTACCTATTAAACCTCTCTCTGATAAGCTTAAGAAGAAATTACTAGTTTGAATTTATTATTCTATTCTATCTTTGGTTATGTCAATACTCAAATAAATTTTCACATCTTTAAGTCGTATTTTTTTCCTAGAAATTACAACACGTTATCAGCACGAAAAGCGCTCATAGGAAATACTGCGAATCTTATTACAAATAGTGTGTAAAAGGATATTTTGTGTAGTTGATTTTTTTTTTTTCGAAGATTATGTTTTGAGATGTCCAGTGGTGATTCTGTAGCGATCAGATGGTCTTCATCATCAATACCCTCGCTCCTCCTATCTAATAGAGACGGGTACCCTTCGTGGAAGTTCAAAATGAGGAACTACTTTATTCATGAAAATTTGTGGTGCACAATAAATGGGTACGATGAAGGAGATGCCACCTCTGAACAGGTAAAATCTCGAAATGATAAGAGAGCACTAGCTAAAATATGCCTAACAGTAGATGGCTCTGCAATAACGCATATTAGGAGTGCAAAGTCTGCTCTAGAAGCTTGGAAGGCTTTGCAAGATGCTTACGAAGATAAGGGCATGGGCAAAAGGTTGGTTTTAGAGAGAAAGTTATATAGGCTCTCGCTGAATGAATTTCAAAATATTGAAATGTACATTAACGCTGTTTTGAGTACTGCACAAGATTTGGCTGACATCGGCAAGGTAATTGAAGATGCTTCGATTGCTGCGATCTTATTAGGAGGTCTCTCTTCAAAATACGAGCCCCTAATAATGGCATTGGAGAATAGCAATGTAGAAGTAAGTACCGAGCTAGTTAAAAGGAAGCTACTGAATGAAATGTCAAAGGTTGACTCCTCAGAAAGTGTTGCAGCTTTTCAACTGAAAAATCGATCTGACATTGATGGTCATAAAACAAAGAAGAAGAAACCTATTGTATGCTATGAATGTAACAAACCTGGACACAAACGGCCTGACTGCCCTCTACGCAATACGGTAAAGAAAGGCGTTTGTTCATCAGACAGAGAGACTACTTCTTTTAGTGCTCTTGGTTCTTCGTGTTTGGAGGTAAATAAGTGGTTTATTGATTCTGGTGCATCAAAACACATGACTCCTAGACGAGATTGGTTCAAGGACATCAAACCATTAGAAGGTAGCTCTGTTACTGTTGCCAATGGTGAAAAGATCGACTGTGGTGGTATTGGTGACATATCTATTAACACTGTGTGTAATGTGGTAAATAGCATAAAAGATGTAGCGTATGTACCTAAACTTACAAATAATTTGATTTCTGTCAAAAAAGTCGTATACAAAGGTTTTGTAGTACTTTTTGATAAGAATGGTTGTAGTTTTTATAAAGATAATGATTTTTCTTTTAAAGGTGAGGCGATTCTACATGGCTCAGCTAGTGGTGGACTGTACACTCTCGATTGTACAACCAATTCCCTCCAAAATGTGGCGTACGAGGTGCACTCTGACACGTTGAGCAGGTACCTGTTGTGGCACAAACGGTTAGGTCACTTATGTCGCATTGGTATGAACCAATTAAAGAATTCTCACGTAGGTATAGATTATACTGAAATAGATAAATCGAGTTGCG
Organism: Xestia rhomboidea; assembly: GCA_963853795.1. Lineage (NCBI taxonomy): Eukaryota > Metazoa > Arthropoda > Insecta > Lepidoptera > Noctuidae > Xestia > Xestia rhomboidea. The sequence continues at coordinate 19,764,397 of OY970765.1, forward strand.
TTGCTTGTGTTGAAGGCAAGCAGGCAAGAAAACCTTTCAAGACGACTGCGTACAAGAAAGCTATCTCAAAGCTAGAATTGATCCACTCAGATTTATGTGGACCAATGTCTGAGACATCATTCCAAGGTAATAAGTATGTTCTCATTTTCATAGATGATTTTTCGCGGATGATCTATCCTTATTTTATTGCTTCTAAAGCACAAGTTAAAGAAAAGTTTTGTATTTTCCAAGCATTAGTGGAAAGACAAACCGGCGCTAAAATCAAGAGATTGAGAACGGACTGCGGAAAGGAGTATGTCAATAAAGAGCTTGCGGATTACTTAGCTACAAAAGGAGTGACGCATGAGACTACAGTAGGGTATAGCCCTCAATCAAATGGAGTAGCAGAAAGGACCAATCGTTCCATCGTGGAAAAAGCACGGTCCATGCTAGCTCAGAGTTCGCTATCTAAAGCGTACTGGAAAGATGCCTTCAAGACTGCTGTATACTTGAAAAATAGGGCCACATCGGGCTCTTGAAAGAAAAACACCATTTGAAAAATGGAATGGCAATAAGGGTGATTTGACCCATTTGCGTGTGTTTGGGTGTAGAGCACTTATACAAGTTCCGGCTTGTCAACGGAAGAAACTAGACCTAAAGACTAAAGAAGCAATCTTTGTTGAATACTCAGAAGATCCAAATGGTTATAATTTCAGGGATTCTTCAAATCCAAGAAGCATACAAAAGTCAAGGGATGTAACATTTTTTGAAAATCATTTTTCACAATTAAAAGGTAATGCTGTTGAATCTGTAAAAACGGAACCAGTCATTTTGATTAATGAGCAGCAGCAGGATGAGAATGAAGTTCGTCAAGAAATTAATTCTGTATGTAGTGATGATTAAAATGATTATAATTCAGCGGAATCAGAGGATCCTACAAGTCCTGAACGGATAGAGCCAGCTGTGGATCAGCAAGTAAGTAGATATCCTACTAGGATTCGTAAAAAACGGATTTCTTCACCTCTAAGGTATTTGCTGAAGAGATTATTGAACCGAAGAATTATCTCGAGGCAGTGAATGCAAATGATGCTGATAGATGGCTTTTGGCAATGACTGATGAACACAATTCTTTGTTAAAATTAAAAACCTGGAAGCTTGTTGACCGACCCAATGGAAATAAGAAGGTCATACCTTCTAAATGGGTCTACAAGTTAAAGATGGATGCTGACGGAAATATTATGAAGTATAAGGCAAGACTAGTGGTTAAAGGTTTCAGACAAGTAGAAGGTGTTGACTACACAGAAACGTTTGCCCCTGTAGTTCGTCATTCTTCACTTCGTACATTGTTTGCTTTAGCTGTAGAAATGGACCTACAAATGAGACACTTGGATATTGATACAGCTTTTCTAAATGGAGATCTTGAAGAGGAAGTATTTATGGAACAACCTCAAGGTTTCTTAAAGAAAGGACAAGAAGCTCAAGTTTGTCTGCTGCAGAAATCCTTATACGGGCTCAAACAAGCACCACGAGTATGGAACAGGATCTTGGATAAAACACTGTTGAAGTTAGGTTTTGAAAAAACTCCTTCCGAACCATGCGTGTATAAGAAACTTTTTGGTAAAGAGTTAGTCTTATTGGCAGTTCTTGTCGATGACATTATTGTATTTTACCAAAATGAAATGACTTTTGACACTGTCAAACATGTTTTGAAAAACTGCCTGAAGAAGCTGAGTACTGGAAATGGAGAAAACGAGTATCCATTTCAAAGTTTAGTTGGATCCCTTATGTTTTTGGCAGTAAACACTCGCCCTGATATAGCATTTGTAACGAGCTATCTAAGTCAGTTCAACACAAAGTTCAATAAAGAACATTGGCTTGAACTTAAGAGAGTGTTGCAATATTTGAGAGGTACAATAGATTATGCTCTTACTTAAAGAAAGACTGGAGAGTACCTTAAGGGATACACGGATGCAGATTGGGCCAACTGTAGCATGGACCGAAAGTCATATACTGGCTACTATTTTATGCTAGCTGGAGGTCTTGTAATGTGGCAGGCTAAAAAGCAGCAGACGACTGCTCTGTCATCTACTGAGGCGGAGTATATGGCACTAACCGCTGCGGCTAAAGAGGCGTGTTACCTAAGACGATTTGTATCGGAAATAACTGGTAAGTCCGATACTGTTACTTTGTTCAACGACAGTCAGAGTGCACAAAGTTTAGTGCATAACCCTGTCCATCACGAGCGAACGAAACATATAGATACAAGATATCACTTTATACGGTTTAGGACGGATTAGGCTGGCAACACTGCCCGAGTGACATGTAAAACTTTTGTTCCGTATTTTAAAATTAAATTTAATTAGTAAATAAGGTGTAATTGTTTGTGTAAACGTATTATAAATGCGTAAATACTCAGGAAAATTATTGTTATCCTGATAATAAATGAAGTTTTTCGGGAATACAACGGTACCGGCCGGTAACCTAAAAAGAAACAGCTGACGTTCTAACTACGGACTTAAACGGATAATTCAGGGGAAGTATTGTTTACTTTTATTAAATAACAGCACACAAACGTCTCTTTAGCTCTGTAACATATCCATGCTCTTTTCTAGTATAATTTTTTTTTGTTGATTTATTACCCTATATTGGATAGAAATCTCTTTGTTGAAAACCGGTCTTAGAACAACAAAACAGTAATTTCATAACTCTGATTTTTTATTCAAATCAATCTTTTCAATACAAATAATTAGATCGTTTATGACAATTTATTGTACATTATTGTCTTGCACTAAATATCATAAAAGACAAGTTTATATTTTTTATTTTTTCTAAGCAACCTACCCACGTAAGAAAAAGTAAATCCCTAAGACAATAGAACCATTGAAATTGAACATTAATTCAATTAGTTACATTGAATTAGATAATCTTTTATAGCTAATAAAGCAGCCTACCTCATTTCATTTCATAACTTTAACTTTTTGTCTTTCCCTTTCATCATTAACTTCCCTTTATTTGTCTATTCTTTTAATTCACACCGTTTCTTTACTTTAATTTCCAGTAACTTATCCTGAAACCATGCCTGTGATGACCCGTAAGGCTGCTGCTCAGGATATGGAGCTAAAATTGAGAACAGCCCTCCAAGAACTCAAAGAATCCAAACTCCAAGTCCAACAACTGTTACAGGAGAGAGAAGAGAGTGAGGTGGAGGTTGATAAGGTTAATAGCAAAAACACCAGCTTAAAACGGGAGCTAGTAGGCCTACATCAGCAATACTTGGACGTTGTTGATGAACGGGATAAACTGAAGGTGGTCACGGATGGTTTCCATAATTGTAGTATCTTATATGAGGAGGCTTTATATAAAATCAGGGGCCTTGAAGATGAGTTAATTCATGCCAATAATTGTATAGTTAAGTTACAGAAAGAAAAGGAATGTACTCATGTTATAGAAACAAAACTCTTATGTAATGAATTATTAAAAAGTAATTGTAACCCCCCTTCCTTAATAACTATTGATCTGACTGAAGATTCCTTACTAAAACAGAATTTTGTAGTTAGCAATAGGAAGATTAAGAAATATGCAAAATTAAACAGAATCATTAAAAAATGTAATCAATTTAAGAAACAACATAAACGCTTTTCCAAATATATTCCACTGAGGAAAGAGCGTGTTGATTTAGTTAATAAGTTAAATAATTACCAAATAAAATTAGAGGACAGTATAAAAATATATGAAATTGATACTCAGCATTTGCAGTCTGAAATACAGGTACTTCAGGACTCACTAAGTTCCCTTTCTAGTAGGTATAAGATTTCTCAGAACCAAATTAGGGAACATATTTATGCAGCAAATGAGTTGGTAATGGGTCAATGTAGTTGCCAGACAGTTACCAACCATGATACTATTCAGCCTGAGGTAATGGAGGACCCATACCAGGTTGAGAATTTGTCTCAGGACAGCATATCAAATACCGGTAATTTTGTTTCTCCTAATAGTCATGATTGTAATCATTCAGTTATGTTCTCTGACAGTATAGGTAGGGGGCTAGGTAAATTAATTAGTAATAACCTGAGTTATTGTACCCAAAACAATTGTATGCCAGGGTCAAACTACAAACAAGTTATGGCATCAGTATCAAAGACTGTTTGTGATCCTAGTACCACCCTTACTATATGTGTTGGTAATAGTTCTAAGATTAAAAAGGAAGACATCACTGACTGTGTCTCAGAGTTGTTGAAGTTAAATTGCAAGAAAATCATATTGTGTGCTTTTCCATATTTTGAAAATTTATGTAACAGAAAAAACAATTATATTCACATGTTAAATAAACATTTACATTTTTTAGTAGGTCATTATAGTGACAAACTTATATATATTGATATCAACACTTTTGTTGGTAAACTTAGATCGACTCGGGGTAAAGTGTATCTACCTATTAGTTGTAGACACAAAATAGCTCGGCTATTAGCTTATAATATTCACACAGACATAAGTAGTATGTCTAAGTTTAGTTATATTATTAACACTGCGACTATTAGTAATAATACTAATGTACAGGTGACTTTAAATGAATATAGCATTAGTGCTATAAATGTTTACAAACATTGTACCGAGGAGGATCCATGTGTCACCGTGGAGAATTCTCAATTAGGGTTTATTACTGATAGGGTCTTGTTGTCTGAGGATGGCACGGGAGTCTCCGGCCTCACTCCAAATATTAATATTAATTTAAACTAGAAAGTGAGACAACAGAAGGTACCATTAACAATATTGTTAAACCTACCAACAGCAAGGTATCTTCTTGCACTCAATTAGCTAGTAAAACAGGGCCTCAGCAGAACACTTTAAAATTATTCCACCAAAATATCCAAGGCATTTCTTCCAAATTATTAGAAATAGAATTGTTTTTAGAAAATAGTAAGTTTGACATTATTTGTTTTACTGAACATTGGCTTAAAGATTACCAAATGCTTATTAATTATGAGAACTATATGGTGGGTAGCTGCTTTAACCGTAAAACTATGCTTCGTGGAGGTTCCCTAATTTTAGTAAAAAATTGTTTTAAATATAAGCAACGTAACGACATAGTGGGTCTCTCGGCTGAACATTGCGTCGAACTGTCCTGTGTTGAGCTAGATAAGCATGTTATTGTGTGTGTATACAGACCCCCAAACTATCAAAACTTTTCCTTATTTGAGTCAATAATGGAAGATGTCCTGGCAAAACTTGCAGCTAGTAATAAATCAACAATTATTTGTGGTGATTTTAATATCAATATTTTAGAAGAAAATTCAAATAGCAGTCGGTTATTAAATCTTTTTAAGTCATTTGACTTGACCAACACTTTTATAGAACCTACTAGAATCACTCCATCTTCTGCTACTTGCATAGATAATGTTTTCTGCGATTGTGATTACATAGATAAAGCCATAGTTAATTGTCTGCCGTCTGACCATAGCGGACAGACTGTAACTTTTAGGAGTAATACACCATTACAAAAAGTTCAGATTAAATTTAGACCCATAACTTCTAACAAATTAAATAGGTATAATATTTCCCTACAGAACAAGCTAAGTGTATTTAGCCATGATGATATTAATATAAATCAATTTTATGATAATTTCTTTTCAATAGTTCACACTGAATTCAACAAAACTTTTGAAAAGAAGACTAAAAGTATTTGCCCTAAATTTATATTCAGTGATTGGGCAACTAGAGGTATCAGAAAAAGTAGGGAAACACTATTTGAGCTTTATGGCCTTAAGCCTTATATAAACACTGAAACTTTTAACAAATATGTTGCTAAGTATTCAAAAATTTTTAGAAATACATGCAAGGTTGCCAAAGCCCTGCACATTAGCAACAAGATCAAAACAGCAGAAAATAAAATAAAGACAGTTTGGAAAGTCATAAATAGCGAGACTAACAGGAAGAAAATACGTAATACTAGCTATACATTAAATACAGCATGTGGTCCTAAAAGCTCTAATCAGGAAGTAGCTCAAGAATTTGTAAATTTCTTTACCGATATACCGTTAAAAACTACGGAGGCTCTTAATTCCTCTCCTGAAGTCTCAATTGATTTATTAAAGGCGAATGTGTCTGGATGCCAGGCTGAATTTAAATTTGAACACATAAACCCTATGTTAGTTATTAAAGCTTTCCGGCAAATAAAAATCAAACTGACCGAAGATCTATGGGGAATGTCTATCAAAGTTTGTACATCCATACTTGAGACTATAGCTCCTTACTTAGCTTTAATTTTTAATTTGTGCGTAGACCAAGGAGTTTTCCCTGATTTAATGAAATACAGTAAAGTCATACCTCTTTTCAAATCCGGGGATAGTAAAGATACTAATAATTATAGGCCTGTATCCGTGTTGCCAGTTTTTAGCAAGGTGTTCGAAAAGGTAATGCTTAATCAAATGCTCCATCATTTTAACACCAACAGAATCTTACACGATCAACAGTATGGTTTCACTAAGGGACGTTGTACAACTGACGCTGGTGTAACTTTATTAAAGCACATATTTGCGGCGTGGGAAGAGTCCCAAGACGCTGTAGGAATATTTTGTGACCTCTCCAAAGCATTTGATTGTGTAAATCACGACACATTACTTTTGAAACTTGAGCATTACGGACTAGGTAAACTTGCACTTAGTTTGGTAAAATCTTATTTGAGTGATAGACAACAATATGTTCAAATAAATGGTGTTAATTCACAGGGTTTAAAAGTCAAAATGGGGGTTCCGCAAGGCTCAATATTGGGTCCTTTCCTCTTCTTAGTATATATAAATGATCTACCGTATTTACTGAAAAACCAACCTCAAAATATGGTGTTATTTGCCGATGACACTTCCCTAATTTTTAAGATAAATAGACGAGCCCAAAATCTAGACGACGTGAATAATGCCCTACTTCAAGTCCATAATTGGTTCACAGCAAACAATTTGGTACTCAATGAAAAAAAAACGAAATGCATAAGATTTGCTTTACCGAATGTCAAAAGTAGCGATTGTGATATAGTATTGAATAAAGAGAAACTTGAATTCGTAGATAAAACGGTTTTCCTGGGGATTACGCTTGATTCAAGGCTTCAATGGGGTTCTCATTTAACATCTCTGGCGGGGCGGCTAAGTTCAGCAGCATATGCTATTAGAAAAATCCGTCAATTTACTGATGTAGATACTGCTAGATTGGTCTATTTTAGTTACTTTCATAGTATAATGTCTTATGGCATTTTATTATGGGGACGGGCTGCAGACATTGAATCTATATTTATTCTGCAAAAAAGAGCCATCAGAGCCATATACAATCTTCGTAGGCGCGATTCTCTGAGGGAACTGTTTAAGGAAATTAACATCATGACGGTACATTGTCAATACATCTACGAAAACATAATGTACGTGAGGAAAAATCTACATCTTTTTGGTAAAAGAGGTGACAGACACAATTACAGTACTAGAAATAGGGACCAATTAGTTCAGCCAGGCTTCAGACTCGCTAAAGTAGACTCTTCTTTCATGGGGTACTGTTTGAGATGCTATAATAAAATTCCACAAAGCATTCTTGAACTGAATGAAACGAAATTTAAAACATGCATTAAACGCACATTAAGTAAGCAAGCATATTACAAATTGGACGATTATATCGCTGATAAAAATGCTTGGCTCAATGCCGGTCCTGCTCCACAAGGACAGGGGCGCATAAATGGATAGCACTAATTGTATTGTTGGAGCTGCTGAAGATTGTACGATATCTTTGCATTGTATAGATTCAATCTCTTTAGTATTATATAATCGCAAAGCCCATATTGTGTGAGTGCTATGTACTAGAATGCTATCAGTCGCTGGAAACCTACGTCTTTTCTTGACTTGAATGTGCCCTGGCGGTTGAGAATATGTCATGCTCACTCAAAAGTCTCGCTGATGGTGGCGCATGTGTCGGATCATTTAGTTCCCTTCAAAATGGTTGAGTTGAATGGTGCTGATCTATGCGTCATGTCCGTGAACGGGCGCTGTCAGTTGTGACTGGTCATCTCTCAGTTGCCATGGCTTATTTTAATGAATTATCTTAGTTTTTGAATTGGTTTTTTTTTTCTGTTTTGTTTTACTGTGGACACTTTTAACGTGCACATCTTGCTACATTGTTCTCACATAATATACCATCTCAACATGAATGATGTAACCAAGATTTTGTAACAATATTCTGATTTAAAAGAGTGTCCATGGAGTTTCTTGCCCGTTCTTCTCCATAGAGATCTACGCTAGGGAATGGGCAACTACAGTACTTTCACAGTTTTTATGCCTTGTGACTGGAACTGTAGCTACATTTAATTTTCATCTTTGTTTCGACAATTCAAAAGTGCCTGTAACTGGCCTACTTGAAATAAATGCTTTGATTTTGATTTTGATTGATTTTGATTTTGACGGGAGAAGGTATCTGACGGTATTATAGATATTAAATTCGTCAGATCAGATTTGAATTTTGCTGATATGCTAACAAAACCGTTAGGGCGTATTGCACATAAGAGATGTGTAGCTGGTTTGGATATAGCATAGGTTTTGATAATGTGGTATTTTTTTTTCTCTAGAGAGTTTTAATTGAGGGCGGATGTTGTAAATGTATACTATTCTTTACCTATTAAACCTCTCTCTGATAAGCTTAAGAAGAAATTACTAGTTTGAATTTATTATTCTATTCTATCTTTGGTTATGTGAATACTCAAATAAATTTTCACATCTTTAAGTCGTATTTTTTTCCTAGAAATTACAACAACTTCATTGATAACAAAGCTGTTATTATGTATATAGTAAGTATATGATACATCCTACAAATTATCATTTTCTTTCACTAAGCTAAGTCTGAATCACCAAACTAAGTATTCTTTGCAACACAAAGCGCCGAAAGTCCAATTAGACATCACAGTCCAAAAAGTAAAAGAACGTCACCCTTTGTAGAGTTAACGATTCCTCTCCAATACAGATTTCAGAGCAAAATTTGCCATTGAAATGCTTTCTATGAAGTACACACACCATAAAAATATCCCTGCAAGTTTATCAACAGTCGACAGTCGTCCGTAATTCAACAGAAAGACATACTAAATTCTTACAAATATCTATTTTATAAGGTGACCGTCGTAAAACCGGAGGATTGGAAGAAAACGCGCTGCGTCAAATCTCCCTTTTTATCGTCAAAAGGAACGATCAATCATGCGCTGAAGACAGTTGTAATGTATTTGCATTTTGTCGCCGATGTTCACGCAGCCTTATTTTAAAGATGAGGATTATCCTCGGAATCCGAATGAGGGCTGGATGGAATAAATAAAAATGGGAAATGTATTTGAGGCCGTACAAAATGGCCTGCCTTTGTGGGTTTCAAATTACAGTGGTATAAAAAAAGGCACGCGCTGATATTTCACAAAGATAATGGCGCAGTAATAATACGTGTGTTTTTTGTACAGGTTGTGTAATAGCTGAAATGAAATGCTGTTTTATGAACTATCGATACAGCAAAGAAAGCTGGTCACTGTTTACTGCTTGAAACAAGTTATAAGGACTCTTTGGTATTTCAATAATACCGGGTAAAACATTGTCGCTATATTTGTTCCGATATTTATTCTCAAAATCAACGCCCACCCTTCACCTAGTGATTTTGTTCACTAGGTGAAGGGTGGGCGTTTTCACGTCCCAGACGCACCGGGCGTCGGGGCCACGTGGTGGCCTCCGGCCACCGTAGGCGCGGGCCTGTGGACGGTGAGCTATCTAGCTAGCTAGCTCGCCGTCCGTCCGTCTTATGACGGCCGTGTTGACGGCGCGTTCGTGTTCCACGCGCGCCTCTAAGAGATGTCAGCAGAAAAGGAAGGCAAGGGCCGATGCCTGCCGGGGCTGCGGGACTGTTCGAAAGACATACCGTGGCCCTGGAACACAAAGGGCTAAAGGAAGGAACATGGATGGGTTTTTAGTCAGTAAAAGTCTGAAACTCCCTACAAAGGTTTATGGGAGTCATGAATTCAAACTAGGATACCCTGTGCTATGGACTCCTGCCCCCCTTCGCCGAGATTGGGATTATGACAATTTTAAAGCGTAGGACATGTCATTGTGGATTTTTTTTATGCAGAGCAGAGACCACACACTTGTTCAACATTGTTTTACGAACACTTAAATAAAAAGAAGGCTTTCATAACAAATACATACGGAGCACATGTTCTGTTAAATTGAGCCCAGTCCAGCCAATCAGTCTGTCGGATAAAACGGATCCCTGGACATTGCTTTAAATTAACCGCTCCGTTTTCACAACCGTGTAATTTTTTAAGCCAAGCCGGGTGTAATTTTATTTATAATTAAAAAGAGTTATTTTTTGCCCCAGCTGGACTTTCAATGCGCATTTAATTAAGTTGAACTGATTAAGTATGGTGGAATGATTTCATCATTAAGAAATTGACTCAATAATGCACGCAAAATACTGTTTTCTGTATCGCTACGATTGATTTGATGTGTTTTTTTTTCTCTGTACTTTGTGCTTGAAGTGTTTAATAAATAACACCTTTCACATTTTGATCATCTGCCTAGCCTTTTCACAAACTATGTTGGGGTCGGCTTCCAGTCTAACCAGTTGCAACCGAATTTTAGTATTTTACATGGGGCGACTCTGACTGGATCTCACCATTTCGCACCATTTTTTGCAAAATATTTTTTTTCTTTTGACTAACGAAATAAAAATTCAGATTTATTATCTTACACCCGAATACTGGAACGCCACTTAAATATTTAAGGGCTGCCTAAACGTTTGAGAAGCTCCTAAAGTCGAAATTCATATTCTCAAATGTCATTTAAAAGCATTGATTAAATTTAACAGGATCTCAAATTAAGTTTTACTTAAACGCAACTCTGTATAAAATCCGTATACTGGAACGTCACTCAGCGCTTTTTAACTGACACATCAACTGTCAAATCGAGTTGAGTAGGTGTTATATTTGAGAGTGGTCTCGAGTTCTCTTAAATCTTAAATTCGATTAGTTTTTGGTGTTAACATGTCTGTTTCGTCGTTATCTTCCCTTTCGGATCATGAAAGACACACCACGAGCCGCAGGAATGCTGAAAAGCTGAATGCTTTCGAAAAATGTACCGACGAGGAATTTCGTGTATGGTTCCGCGTCTGCAAAGAAACTGTTTTAGATTTGGATTCAGTCTTCGGAAGCAACATCAAACCCATAACAAAACGGAATAGAGCTATTCAACCAGTGGACCAAATACTGATAACCCTACGGTTTTACGCTACAGGCTATATCTGAAACACAAACACACAGGGCCACTTAAATAAATGCTATGTTACAAAAAAAAAATGTTTTATGTAACTTACTTCTTCACCAGGTCTAATAGCATGTCTTTTTCCATAGTTTTGTAACTACACCCACGTTTCTTTTTATTTTCTTCCATTTTCTTTATTTATTTTGTATTTGTAGAAAGGAAGAAAAAAAAAAAATGATCTTTACTCTAAACATGTTAAATTACCGCGCGTAAAATTTCAAGTGTGACGTTCCAATCTAAGACAATTATCTCAAGAAATTTTATTTTCTTAGGACGTCTTCTTTTGAGATTCGTCTGATTTTTATGTAAATAAATACATAATTTCAATCGTAATTCAAAGTAAACTTACATTACGCTGTTATATTTCAACTGATTAATAATTATATAAAACATTTGTTTGAAGAAGACTGCGTAAAACGAATACGAGACGTAAACTAAATTATTTTGTAACTGAGAACATGCCCAGAACAATTTTGAGGACTGCTTGGCTAAGCATGGTTTCGAATTGCTTGAGTGGCGTTAGTGTATACCATTTCAATTTGAGGGATGCTTATATTTAAGTAGCTTTTAGATGATTATGAGATTTGAGTGGCGTTCCAGTATTCGGCGCTTTATCTTGCTTAATAACTTAAGATTATGGTAATCTATGCTAACATTTAACGATAGTGACATCTACATTTTTTTTCTCTAGTAGATAAGCCGAATAAATTGCTAATTCACTTAGATTCCCCGCCGCACGACGTACAAAATTAGGGAAAATTAGTTTAGTTCAGACTCTATTGAGTAATTAGTGGGAATAATAGATTATCAATGACATGGTTTTACACTTTAGTAGCTCGTCTCCAGGTTACAGTGATTGACAACTTCAAGGTTACAAAAGAGCACTCACTACCAAGCTATGAAGTAAGTAGTTCTGAGTACACGCATAAACTCACGCCTTTTCCAACGGGAGTACGTAGAAACTACAGAACGCCAACTGCTACAGTCACTCCTTGCGCCTCGTCCACTTTCATACCGGTCAATGGTTATATCTGGTCATACAGGCACGCCACCGCGCCACGCCGGTTACGAGTACTACGCACCTGATCTTTCTGAAGAACCTCATCAATAAGATCAGTGTTTGTGAAATCTTGCCAAACACTTCTGACAGCCAGAATAATTGGTACTATGAACCAATAGTAATTAGATCTATATCAAGAGATTATATATCAAGGTTTTGTAACAATTTTTTTATTTAAAAAAGAGTGTCCATAGAGTTTATTGCCAACTTAACAACAAAAAATTGTGCAACTACAGTAATTTCTCAAGTTATTATGACTTGTGACTGACTGACTGAAGCTTCGCTTTTTTGTTTATTTTTTAATTTTGACATTCAAAAGTCCCTGTACTGGTCTAATTGAAATAAATGCTTTGAGTTTTAATCCACAAGTGTGAAAACTACACTTGCCAACCCGTACAAATGTATGTTTGCATCATCCCTAACCAAAACATTAAACAAGAGAAGAGAGTGTAAGATATAATAAGGGTGACGTTACACAAACAAAAGATATGCTGTGACGTCATTTCAAATGAAAGTAATTTTCCACCATGAGTATGCGGTTTCCCTCAAAATATTATAATAAAAAATGTCGTACATTTGTCATTTATAACTCATTTTTAATGTATTTTGGAGTGCGAATGAGTTGACATTTTTCTTAAGTAAGTAAAGATAACATCATAATTTGACAACCCTCTGAGGTAGTTCAATGACCTATATAGTCTGAAGATTCAGATATTTTTACGATTTGTGTTCTTAAAATAAGATTGTGGTTATTTTTAAATCAGAAAATACAATTTTGATCGTGACTTGATTTGTAAACTAAAATGTTCTACAATATTTAGTTAAGAGCATGTTATTGCATGTTCATTTTCACTAACTTGTAGCCACACCTAAATGAAATCCTAATAAATAGCACGCCGTTGGGTTCTCAAATCTCGGATCAGCCTCGAGAGTTAAACGACAATAAAGTGCAATAATATTAAAATACTTATACCGTTAGCCTGCGTCATCCCACTGCTACAAGCAAGCAAGGCAAGGCTTCTCCCGATGACTTCCAGTTTTTCGATCCAGGGCTAATGGTGGACCACTGACTGACTGATCGTTTGTTTTGTCTAGCTTAACCCATCTTCTACGAGGTGCCACGACGCTTTCAGACTGTCAGGGCTCCAGAAAAAGGCGAAAATAATATTAAGACACTAATTTAAATTATGACTTAGAATTAGCGATTACTGGCACCAAACTAATGGTACTTTTAGGAGATAAAACTTATATTAATAGTTTGTTATAAGTTCGCACCACCATATTTCTTAAAGAGATCACCACACTAACAACAACACTAACATTTCATCAAACCCCCACACACCCCCAATTTCATTACGAGTAAGCAGCCCCCAACACCGTAAGCCCCCATAATTCTTTTCTGTTCGGCCCCCATAACTTTCCATCAGTCTTCTCGGAAATATCCATAATTCCCTCAAGACGACAGGTAGACCGGTCACGTAGGGCGGCGCGATCCGTCACGAACCTCATCGGTAGGGGAAGGACTTAGTCGGTTTTAGGAGATATGAGATCGCTTATGGATGTACAAGTTTGGACAGGGAGATTAGAAAGACTTCGGCAAGTAAGTCAGGGGTCTTTTACCCGCTTTCAGTAACGCTATAGTGATACCTGAATGATTTACTAAAGTTGAAAATACGTTTATGTTTCCATTCTGCGTTTTCATCCATAAACACTTGAATAAAAATCAATAGTTACTTATTGAAATTACTCCGTGATGAGAGATAGCAATTTTTGAACGTCAAAAATTACAATCCCTCAACCAACACACGTGCCATTTACGAATGTCTATATTAAAATGCCTTTACCGCGAGTATAGTCATATTTTGACAGTTGTAGAGAAATACCAAGATTTTATTAAATAATAGTCCTCTTTCTATAAATGCCATCAACATTCCTGCAATAAACACCTCACACGCAAGTTTTCAATTCTCGCTTTCCCATCGTAATAAACTGAACCGAACCTACATAAAACCGCCAATACTGTGCACTCCCCCCGACCCACTAGTGCAGGGTGCAAGTCACGTCGGATCGCAATCCGTCACGCTCTCCCGCTACGTGCACGGGGGCTCCCAGGTATGCATTGTGAGAGGAGGGGGCCGGTGTCTATGGGTGTCTATGGAATGTTCGAAATGATAGAGTTATGGTAAAACAAGAGCGTTGGTTGGTGTTAGTGAATATTTTGAAGTTTTAATACCTGCTGTCCTGTCAGAGTTGTTTTTAGGTGACTTTGCATCTTCGTAAAATCATAATGATCTTTATTGGCAGTGAGATAAGGTAGGTGATCAGTTGCTGCCACTGACTTAGCCAGTTAAATTAAAACTAATCTTTATCCTCTTTACATTAAGGTTACAGGTTGGGTGCTGCTGTCTTAGGTAATATATTTCTTTCAGACTGTATTGAGTCGTCGTATGAGTAACTAATGATGTTTTTTTTTCAATTATCAACAAAGATTTATTTGCACAGTTCGTTCGTGTACACAAAGTTCCTGTTGAAAATACTAGTCTCAGTTCCAATCTTAATATATATAAATCTCGTGTCACAATGTTTGTCCTCAATAAACTCCTAAACCACTTAACCGATTATAATAAAATTCGCACACCATGTGCAAATCGATCCAACTTGAGAGATAGGATAGTTTAAATCTGAAATTATAGTCGAAATTTTAATTTATTGCTAATTATTTGTCTGTTATTATTTGACAGTCACAATTATCTGTTAACTCCAAATGATTCTAACAGATGTCGATACCTTTCGACTGGGTTGAGTAAGTAATCAATAGATGGCGCTGCTATAGTAAATCTACGAACGTGTCATATAAGCTACATTTTAACAGCATAATTACCACGTGTTGTTGACGCTATAAAATTAATTAAATTTATTTTGTAGTGAACGAAATACCGTATAATTCAGCTAATTATTTGTATGTTATTATTAGTAAAAAAATATGAATAGGTACATATGTCGGCAGATTATATTCATCTATTTGGTGGACTAAAGGATTTACAATAAAACAAAAAAAAAAAAATTACCAAACCCGTGCGAAGCCGGGACGGGCCGCTAGTAACATTATAAAACAGACTGTTGTTTGTAATTATTATTCCTTGATTGGCTGTTTAATTAATTGATATTTGATTTCAATTTCATTGTGTAACAGCAGTGTTCTTAATGACATTTACAATTCTGGGTTAAGCTCGCCTTTGTATTTAAGCTGTAAAATTGTAAAGATAAAATAAATATGAAAAACAGATGCTGATGGGCCATATTTTTTTAAATATTTAAAAATGTAATGAATTAGAGAAAAGATGAATTAAAGGAGATAGTAAATGTAACATTATTATGAAGCTTGGTTTTCTTTTAAACCAAGGAACTTTAAAAAAAACGAAACAATTTTAAAAAGAAAGCCATTTTTTATCCGCAGCTGAACGAACAAGACTTTCCGATAAAAAAACCCGCATTTTGCTAACAACTACGTTCGCTTACAGTATAAAAACTGTGAACTTTATTATTAGCCCTCAAGAGCAGAAGCCTCAATAATAAACTAAGCGACCAGACACCAAACAACTAAAGACTAATTTACGTTTTTTCTTCAGAACTCGTTCCCCCAAAGACTTCATTATCAAACTTGTTAAAAAGTCCTGAAAAAAAAAAGATCTTTTAATTACAGTATCAAAGTGATCGTCATAAATTAATCTTCGTGAAGACTCACGACCTTTTCCCGTCTTAGTTGTCTACTTTTGAGCCTTCTGTGCCTTTGAAGTCTACAACTTCCGAAGCGGAAGCCCGATTTTTCCACCGGGGATTCACCAAGTTCACGATACTTTGGGCTGACGGAGGAAATGTGAATGATCTTGTCCCTAGAGTGATTATTAAGTGGCAGGAAAGATGCCTTTGCGAACTCAGGTATGGGTACTCTATTTTGAAAAGCCTCATTATTTATTTCGCATCAATCTCGCAAAAAGAAATATAATTAATTAAGGCCGTTAAAGGTCTTCACGATGGTAAAAGAAAACGATCTCTTTTTGATAATTGTAGATTAATTATAATTCCTTTCAGGCAGTATATTAAAATCTTACTACTTAATCTTTTATTTTGGCCATTCATTAAATCTTAATAAAAGGTCAAAACATTAAAACCTTCACCAATGCGAGGTGATTTTCACCAATTTGTTGTGTGTGTTGTGAAAATAGAAGATTGGGAATAAACGTTTAATCAGCTTTTTGCAATATTACCGTCAGCCAGAATGAAAGCCGTTATCTTTTAAAGCTTTGTAAAATGATGTTTCAGTTCATATAAAAAGAGCTTTTTATAACCGTTCATCGACAACGCTACAGCAATTTTAACCATGACATTTTTTAATACTTGATTGGCTGCTTGTTTTCAGCATGAAAGTACGTAAAGGTGTCTAAAGCTTAAATTAATGATGCATATCGAAAACCTGATTACAGTTTTAAGCTCAATTTTATTCGGGGACCTTAAAATTTCTGCGCTGTAACTTATATTTCAAGCTTCCAACACAGCTTTAGTTTATATCCAATAAAAAAATCTTATGTTCTTTCGTTGCCAATACGTTGAGATAGGCAATTTTTACGATTCCACTCCGGTAGATAAGATAATAAATCTTCTGAACTCATTTGTTTACGGCCTAAAGTTTTTGAGTGCCCGGAATTGTTGTGACAGCGACTTGGACGAAAACAGCTTGTTTGTCTCTCAGAGGACTATACAGATTATTGTTTAGTAATGAACCTTGGCTTGCTTGGCTTTTGTCTTAACGCAGGGCAAATTTCTCTTCGAATGCCAAGAAAGATAGAACATTAATCACTGTTTGCTCTCTGCGTGTTGACGACGCCATACCATTCAAATATCCTTGATTTTCTCTAAATATTTCATCACGAATGCCAAAAATATATTGTCACGGTTATTAAAAATAAATTTTAATAAACGTGACAGATTTTTAATTTTTTTTTATTTACAACAGTGAAAATTAATTTTCAGTTCTATGGGATATTCTTTTACATACAATTTTTTATGCTTTAATTTCCAAACAGCTGATATAATTTTTGTTTCATTCATCGCATACAATACTGTCACATCAACTTCTTGATTATAGACTGTGAAATTTAAAAATAAACAAGTACAAATGATTTTAAATTTTAAAAATGTTCATTAGAAAATCAGTCACGTCTGTTCTCAGTTGGATTCAGAATGGTGGATTAGAACAGGACGTCTGAGTCTCGACTCAGATATTGCGCGAGGCTTACCACAATACTTATTCTTTCTCTAAAGTTGATGCTGTCGGGCTTATCCTACGTGTCGAGTTGGTGTCTGCATCTTAATCAGTTGAAATGAAGAGTTACTTCAGCTGAGTTGTATCGTGGTATGAATTTCATTATTAATTTTTGACTACAGTTTTGATGACATAAGTTGAAAGCTTTTTCTTACGTTTTCTTGTGGTTTAGTGGGTTTATGTTTTTGGGACATGCAAGATTTTACATTAATTATTAAAATGGTTAAGACACTCAGACTACTTTGCCATTTAAATAATTTTAATAAAGAAGAATATCAGCTTCTCTGGTGAGCGGCAATTCAGTACATATTTTTCTTTACTTAGCAGGTTTATTCATAACAAATGATTGTATGAATAAAATAATAAACTGTCAAAACCCAATCTAAACTCATATTTTACAAAAATATTAAAATCTAACCTTTTTTTAATATCCAGTGCAGTGTTATCAAATCTAATAACGTCAAATCGAATTACATTTACATTGCATTATATTTTGATTTCGTTTGACCTAAAGGTGACCTCTACTGACCTTCCTTTGACCTTATTATCCTATTAAAATTCATGAAATGTACGCAATCTATTCGATATATTTTTCGAAGGTGATTTCGGGTGTGAAATCGATCCTTCTGTATATTAAAAATAAATAATTGATGGTTACTTGTTTATTAATGCTGTGCTTAAGCCAGAACATTTATTTTTACATTGGCAATTTATTTAAATCTGTCTGGCTTTACATAGAAATATTGGATAGCATGAATCTTCACTGTCAGGTTTCATTTTCGTAATTAATTTGAAGGGTCTCACAAAATTTGTGTTTATTTTTAAAAAACCCAATTATTTTGAAACTAAAAATAATAAAACTTTGTATTTTGTACATATATATCAGACAGAAAAGTAAAATGCCTAAAATAAAGTTAAAAACTAATACTAACTAGACTCCAATCATTAAACTACACACTATTAATGTATTAAAAATGTTGATTTATGACAAATGCTTGTCATTAATCTTGATGGCATTGTCATTATTATTGTAAACAACATAGTCGTTAACTTTGATGTACGCCATCGTTTAACTTTATACTAATCTGAGAAATATGATCGTTAAGACGTCGTAAACGTCGTTTGAATTTTTACTATCAATGAAGATTATTTATACGATATTATAATTTTCTTCGGCTAAAATATCAAATTACAATGCCTAGCTCGAACACGGGGACGAGGATTAGGGCTTTTATACAGAGTGTAACATTATAAATTCAAACTATCTCTTATAGAGTCTTAGACCATGAATCTGACCAACTTTTGTTCTACGACTTTTGGAAATTCATAACTTTCTTTTTTGTTTTACCAAAACAAGTTGATCAGCTGATCGCGTCAGTTCCTAAATAAAGTCCTTTTTATTGCGAATTTCTAGCCACTCAACCGCCCACGGCCGCATTAAAAGCCAGTAGCCGTTTTGCCAAATGTCCATGGCCGCATTAGCGGCCAGTACCTTGTTGTTAACTTGTTACGATAAAATTAAGAATAAAATCTGTGTTTATCTGTGGATTGAATGGTTTAGGTCCGATCTCTACAATATTCCTGAACGACGTACCAAAGATCATAGCACTATTCCATCGACAAATGTCAAAATAAAAGTAAAAACTTTAGTGTAAACAAACTCCGCCATTTCTGACGTGTGGCGTCGTATTTCAATTGTTCTGTTATTATATTGTTATTTTCGGATAGTGTTATATATCAAATTAATCGTGAAAATCTGTGCTACTATATTTTTATAAAAGAAATCTAGTTTTCGAATCTCAAAATTGAGTATTTCGCCTCCGAAAAAGTGGTAGGTTTAAATACCTATAGTGATTGTGTTTATACAAGAAATAAGTGTTTTTGTGATTAAAACGTGTGTGTTAACGGAAAAACAGTGCATAATTAGTATTGTGAGCATATTATTAAATTGTATATACAAAAACAAGTGGCTTCGTAAAGTTATAGGTACGTAAATAACCGTGTTCAAAAACAGTCGTTGGCGTAGGCCGCGTCAAAATAAACAGTGAGTATCCAAATTCTAATTTAATTCTAATTAGACTATCGTAAATAAACTAATAAGATTATGGTCTTATTGGAAAGCAAATATAATCTAGTTTATTATAAAATTATTTTAATTGAAATTTAATATTTAGAAAAATTCAAATTAATATTTTAATAGCGAAATATCCGTTTTCATCACTGTTTTTCAAGTTCTAATTTTTTTTTGAGTTTCAAATTAATATCAGATTTTTTTTTTATATATATAGATTCCATAACTTTTAGCTATTCACTGTTAATTTTATTTAGCTATAACTCTTGTAGTTTGTGATTGTCAAGTGTTTTTATCAAAAGTGTCAAATTATATGCAAATATTTCGCAATTTTTTGCACGTTCGGGTGCAAAAAAGTCGCGCGCGGGGCGAGTGGGTGAACGGTTAGTACAAAGGTTGTCCATGTCCATGGTTCGAGAGACCACACGGGAGGTCTTGGATTTATTATGTGACACCTTGTATATCACACAGTAAGACTACTTGGTCTTTGTGAGACGTCATAGCTTTTAAGGGAAAGAACTATCACCGTCACCACGCTTACCAACTACTACCGCGAAACAGGGTTCTTGTGTTAGGGAAAGCTTGGAAAATACCGATGTAATAGCAGCCATATGAGAGACAAACTATCAGACTTCATTGCAGGATGAAGTATGATCGAAAGGGTTTCTCAAAATCCTGGTATCTAAAACACTGTTTTAAGCTTTCACGGTTCAAGTATAGTTATACTTAAAATGTTCCGTTGTTGTTTGTTAGTAGTGGTTGTTGTTTGTTGTATCGGGAGCTCAAAAATAAACAATAATCACGGATGATATCCCGTAAGTGACAGTTTTAGTATAGTCCTGGTATCTATATACCTCATGATTGAACTTGTTAATACCCAAACAAGACTCCGCAACACGATAGTAAGTTTATCATACACTTTGTACTTCAATATACCATCAAATCAACTGGCTCATTAACTGGAAAAGCTTTTACTACTAAGCCTTAAAGATAATACAAAATTAAACACATGAGCGCTCAAACGCAGCGTCAAAGTTTTGATTCATATCTACTTTCTGCCCCATTACTCTAAACAGCAGCACTAAACATTTATAATAATACCGTCTTAAATTTCTCAACATTATTTTGAAGTCTTTATGTATAGAAGTTTAATTGAGAGTGAATTTCTGCTGAAATAAAAGTAAATAGTGCGAACAGTATTGAGACGTTAAGTGGCACGCATTGAACTGGAAGTTATAAGTGATATTTACTTATAATAAGATTTTTATTTTCTGTTTAGAAACATTTTTGTGCTCTAATTTCGTGTTTTATTACATTTTGTTCGATTTTTGGAGTGGTCTGGAACCTGATGCAGCAGAATGTGAGTATTTTACATGGAGCGACTGCCATCTTACATCAAAAACCAAGAAACTGGGTAATACGACACTCCTTCGTAAGACTAGGCTTCCATTTATTCGTAATAACGATCAAAGTCAAGTTTACTTTTGTGCGTGTAGGTAATTTGTAGAGAGTATTACATCAATCTATCTGTCTAACTCTATATCGGGTTCTAGTCAATTTCAGGGACTTTACGTCCCCGGAATAGACCGAGATTCAATCAAATCAGATCCTCTCGGATCTACCCTAATCCGAAACACATTAGTATCCTAGATCGTCTATGCTAGATAGCTTACAATGTTACAAGAAAATCAAAATGGCCGACAACATAAGAGTAATCGAGAAAAACAAATAAAAAGCATTAATGATGATGCTTTTCATTTGTTTTTCTTGGTTTTGCTTTTGTTTAGTTAAGGCTCAATCAAACTGATACTGACAAATCGTGGACCGGCTGTGGACAAATAACCCCTATAATATTTGCTCTCCATATTCCTGTTGTTTTTCTCAATAGCAACCAATGCTTGTGGCTCGCCGACTATAACAAGAGACTTAAAACATTCCACTATTAGATACACTTATGCCTACCCCTTCGGGGGTTACAGGCGTGATGTTATGTAATGAATTCCTAATGTAAACAAAATGTAAATCTCAGTTAATTATTAGACAACAGTAGTTTATAACACATGTCCCCACACATGTGCCATACGACTTGTTTACGATGCAAACTTAGTTCCCGCGCTGTTTGTAAATCATCGCACGTTGCAAAATAATTCGGTTAGCTTCCCTCGCTTGGATATCCGAGTATCATGTTGGTTCTGTGTTTTTGTATCAGTTTTTTAATTCTGGCACTGTTACGCCATTGTTTTTACTATATTATGTACCGTAACCGTATCACATTATCCATGTACCGAACAATATCTTGATTAAAAGTGTGTCCGTGAAGGTTTTTGTCCGATGTATTTTTGTATAATTGTACATAATAATATTATATTGATTTTCACTCTTTGCACTGGGCAATTAACATAATTTTCCGAACTGAACGATAAATGAGTCTAATTCAGTTGAATCCAACGCGCTGTGTTTGAGTTGGTTCAGGCTCCTACAGTCACACAGCTATGCCGTGATTTTGTAAAAATGTGCACTAGGCTGTGAGCGGATTACTAAAATTTGTATTTTATCCCTTAAATATGGACTTGAAATAGTCTTATGAAATCTTCCAGATGCAATATTTGACCAGTAAAATCAACGTTTACAAAGTTAGTCCGAAGCATCTACCAAAATAAACTCAACCCAAGTTTCGATGATACCTCTCGGTGGTCAGTCAAAGGCAATGAATTAAGTTTCTGCTCCATCACTAACATTGACAAACTAAACGTTAGCCGGAGAATCGATGGCCGATACTCTCCTTACGGTGACTGGCGATAAGACGTAACAAGAATTATCAATAAAGGTAATTGGCACTTGTATTTGATTTGGATATTCTGATTTGTACTATGTGTATTTGCAATTCAGTAATGCCTAAGTAATGTCTTGACGATGGTTTTCAAAAAGATCAGGCGTAGGAAACTAATGAGATTTTATGAATATCCTTTGTCCGTGGCTTCGCGAGTGAAGCCGCGGATAGTAGGCAGACTGTGTAGGTCGTAAATTATCCCAAGGGGTGATAAAAACTTAGCCTATTGTTTAGGACACAGCACACTTCTAGTTCATGTACTAATTTTGTTCCAAATTCACTCACAACTATTATAGTTTAAGTATGGATGTCCCATTCAAAATTTAAAAACATAACATTGATTTTGATTCAGCGCAAGTTTTGTCGATTCCAGTTGGTTTGCGAACACCTCTGTCTGTCTAAGTAACATTCTTCACAGGGCTTTGTCGGTCTGTTCGCTAAATCTCTCTATACGAGCTAATATCGTAACTAGAGAGCGTAATAATTGAGATGCTATCGTTCCTTTGAATGAAACGTTCCTTCTAAACAAAAGGCTTTAGAATTTATGTTGAACATGGGAGCCCCTCTATCCAGCAATGGGATTTAGTATTCTGATTTGAACAATTTACTGAAACTGGATGTCATGTAACATAAGGCAGAGGTGTGCCTAATATGTACACGCAAATTGCGCCAGTTATGTTTCAGTACCATGCAATACAGGGTTAGCCTATTACCAACAACCGGGCATAAAGCCAGGTTTCGTGGTTGCTACTGAAAAACATTCTATGCGAAAACTCAATTTAAATCATGATCTGTCGAATGACCGATTTGGTCCAGACGCCATTGTTTAACTATTGTGTCTACTTCGTGGACAGATCGTGGGATAATCCATGTATGTATTGCTTTTGATATTGCTGGCGTTGTTCACTTTTGCCCTTTAGTCTTCTTCATTATCGTGTGGTTAGTACCTAACCTGGTGTCAGAGTTGTTATGTCGCCCATGGGCCATGAGCTGTCATTTAATAGTCACGTACTATACTTAGCGCTTATGATTATGTAATGTCTATATCATATTTAATGCTCTTGCCCGCCACAGAATATGTTTCGCTATCACTAAGGCAGGTTGCAGGTTAATAATATTATTATTTTTCTTCGCTGACGTAATGTTACGTAAGCGAATATGTCTGCGGCAGCGTTCTTATGATTATCAGTGTTGCCTTAGACACTCATGGCATAGACCACCATTGATGTTACGTTATGTCATCATCTCCCTAGCCTTTTCCCAACTATGTTGAGGTCGGCTTCCAGTCTAACTGGATACAGCAGCTGAATACCAGTATTTTACATGGAGCTTTTTGGGTCACTGACTACCTGTAACGACTGTTACGTTACGCTAAGATGTTACGTTGTGTGTAAATAATATATTATAATTCTTCTTCTTAATTTCATAATTATTGTTATTTTTTACACTTTTTTTAAAATTTGTTTTTAACTGACCATGGGCATCACAAACCTGTCACATAGCTGTCGTATTCTGATAGGCTCATCGGAATTCCAGAGCCGTGACATTTTTTTAATATTACACCACCGATGCTGAGATACGGCCTTTTAGTTTAATTTTTATCTTATTTTTCGGTTGTTTTCTTTTTATTTAATTTTGATTTAATTTCAATGTGTGTGTGTGTCTTTATTTCTTTCAATCACACATTGCCAGAGTAAGAATCGCACCAGTACTGACCCTCTTGCTCGGCAGTCGCCCCTGCGACCACTGGCCCATTAAGGAGTCATCTACCGTCTGTCGCCGAGTATTCAAACATGTACTATACTTCTTTTGAATGTGCGGTATTCAAATATTTTGCCTTTGTCATTACACGCATTGTTTACTTAAACTGATTTGAACGTAACTGATATAAAACATTCATGTCATTCATGCCAATCACGCCTTGATAACAATTCGGCCGTGTTCAGTTGTTTAGTACAATTTATGAACGACAGCGGACATTCATTTGGGATCGAGGTCATAGTGTCGTGGTGGCTAAACGGATGGTGATTTATCGAAGCGCAGTTAAACGGTGAGTACTACAGTTGATAACCTTCCATTACTCACTAGTGTTCCGTTCGACGTTTGAATATCAATAGTGTTGTGAATTACGGATTCTATTTTCAATATTTTTGACACGACGCTGTCGTATGTTACTTATTAATATTAGAGTTGCGTATTATATTGGTAGGTACTCGGTACATTGAAAGTCTTCATCAACAGCAATAATTAAGATTAAAAAATTATAACTAAAAAGAAACCTTATTGGGTCAGTGATTAAATGTGACATATTTACCCCTAAGACGACGCACTAACCTTAAATCCCGCTAAAAATAAATCATTTTTATTTTTACATCCTACTCCCATTCATTTTAATGCACAGCTTATTTCTTCGTGCACAGCACAGACGACGTAGTATACAAAAAAGTATAATTTGGAGTCAAGTTAATCTTACAAAAAAAAAAAAACAAAAATAACTTCATCTACCAAACCACTCGAAACTGTAATTTCAGTGACAGCCCATTAACTCGCCGCTCGCTTCCACTCAGACCGAAACACAAAGCCTATCTGCTGAAGCTGTAAGTGGAACGAGATGAAAGGATTATCCGCAGCCAGCGCTGATCCTCGATTAATCACAATCAGATGAATCAGCTCCGGTAGTCTAGGTGATTTTTCATGGCTTCCCTTCCCCAAAATGGACGAATTTAATTAGAGCGGTTATGTAACAAAAAATCCTTTGAGCAATTAAAGAAACCTTGTCTAAAACGGTAAATTAAGTCCAGAGTAATAAAATTAATCATCTTATACTATCTTTGTCTTGAATAACGTGACTTTCTTAATTGAAGTGTTCTGTTATATTTAGATAAAAGCACAAGGTTAACTCAAATTCTTGGAAAAATAAGTAACATATTTTATAATCAGTAATTTCAATATTTTTACACAGATTCCATTACATCATACCATTGCGTTATAAACTATTGTAGATATTTTTTGAATAAAAAAAACATAGGAAATGACATATCAACCGTGGGTTAGCAGTGTGATAACTTTAAGTAAATATTCTTAAAATAAACTACACATTTAATTTCAAGGATATGCAAAAGGTAAAAATTTAAAAAAACCTATTATTGAAACAAAAATGTTTTGGAATAGCCTCACTTCTAGAATAATACTCTAACAGAGTATTTCTAAAGGACTTACTAAACCAAATTACATAATAGTAAAAGGTTCATTGAAACATGAAAAACTAAGTTAAAAGCCCACCCCGCCACCTAAATAATTACCCACGAAGACAACTTTAAATAAAGTGTTCTAATTGTACCTAAGTCGAGATCATTTCATGGAAATTAAACTAAAGAAATTTTATTAATTATTACAGATAAGTATATTTAAAAACGTGGGTGGCATGAACGAAAAGCATGAATAACGAAAAGTTGAAGCTTCCAAAACATAAGTTCAACATTGTGTCGCAATGAATTTGAACTTTTACGTTTTGTTTTCAGAAATACCTACAAAGTGTCATCTTTTAGTTTTCTTGAATCTTTCTTTAACTTTTAGTCGTAGCCGTTAGAATAGTGCCGTGAGAAGGTAGGTTATATTATTTATGCGTATGTCGTGGCCAGATCTTAGAATTGATCATTTCATAATATTTATGGCCGATCACTTCAGGAAATTGAACCTTATATTACCTAAATACGTACCATCCATATCCATATCTGTTATACCATTTCTGTGTAACACAACTTTACACTGAAAGTAAAACATGTAGTTGTTTGAAAAACAGCTCTTTATCAGTAATTTATTATCCATACACGGATCTCTCTATATTTAGATCATGGTCAGAGAAGATTCATTGCTATTTGTCCGATAGTGTAGAGCGCTTTTATAGTGATACAACAGTTTTATACCCAAACACTACGACGGGTCAGTATTGAATATACAAAGTGGCTTCACATAAAAAAGGTACATCAGAACCTTTTTTAGAGCTCATAATAAAAGCCAGTAGGTACAATAAAAGAAGATTTCAGTACATTTAAAGTAAACAGACAGTTGCTTTGAGAGCACTTGCGAAAAATATTTCGTCTCAAAAATTCATTTGGAGAGAACAAATGGTTTTAAGCTAAAAGGAAACAAATTTCATTTGTATGTATTCTGTTTCGTCTATTTTTAAACACTGGGCTGAGGAGGACATTATTATTTATTTGAACATAAACTTGGAATTTCTACTGCCTACATTTATTTCAACTGGCTCACACCTTGGCTGCTTAGCCCAGATGAAGGTCGGAAATTATTCCTACAAAATGTACTACCGAGATACAGTACTTTACGTATCTTATATCCTAACCCATGTCATAGTCATACATATACAGGTAGCATGCCAAAGGACCCAAACATCTACGAAACCAAAACGCGTTAGACGAAATAAATACATCATCTTAGCATAGCCTTTTCCCAACTAATGTTGGGGTCGGTTTCCAGTCTTACCGGATGCAGCTACGAAATTAATATGAAAACTTGTTATTAATAATAATATGGTAACATGTAATGGTTTTTTTTTAAATATCAAAACCAATAAAAAAACCAAACTATATTTAATGCCTACTTGATATCAGTTTTTTTTTGGGCATTATACATAAGTGGCCTATCCTATTCTGACTTTTTTAACGCTGTCCTTTTTCTTCTAAAAAAGACACCGTTAAAAAATATCCTTAATCCATCTTTTTCGTGTGATTCCCATTTTAATTAACTATAAAATCTCTATAAAAAACATTCTAACTCAATCCAAGGATACCACCACAATCTCCAAGTCAATTTGCATCTCAATCTGTCCGATAGCGCCAGTAATATTAAAAGGTATACCTACCTACCTGTGGAGATTCCATTTAAATGTACATAAATTGCAGAAGCTTGCACCGACCACTGTCTGAATGTTCTGTGGGAACTCCCGCAATACTTCTGAGAACATTATGCAACTGTCTGATTCTCCTTTGCTTTAAATATTCTTTGAAAGCGTTTTGAATTTTTGACGAGCTGTTCAGAATTTCTGTGGTTGTGGTCTGTTTGAAATGGACTGAGGCTTTTGTAGAATATTTTAATAATGATAAAATTATGTAGGACGATAAAATTAATCATTAGTTATTGGTACTCAGTTTAAAATGTTGCCATCGCGCGAATATCCTGGATGAAGCTGGCAAAAGAACGTGGAGCTTAGTTAAAGCAAAAAGAGGCCTATAGCAGTGGGTGAAGTCGGGCTGTGAATGATGAAGACTCAATTTAAATAGTTGTCTGTGCAGAAAAACAAAAAAAAAATCGCTGGACATTAACACACAGCGCCATCTAGTGGCACACTAAGCAACGGGGCTTGTTGCTAACCAGATAGTTAATATACTACATAGATACTTTTTGTTTGTAAATACATACTTATTTTACATATAAACATCCACATACACATAATAACATATAATAACAACAAATAATAACATAAGATAACATATAATAGATACTACAGGTACTACTACTGGTACTAGGGTATTAATTTGTAAGCACTAACTTTTATAATTATCACTTTCCTGCCTTTAGACCAGATCTTTATTATTCGTCATCTCATGCGTCAACCCCTACGTCATACCGTCTGACACACAGATAACCTACCATTTCTTTGGTCTTCCCCTTCTCTTATAACCATCCACACTCATACTCATAATTTATACTTTTTTTAATACATTTTCTAAGCTAAATTTTACCTGAAACAGGGTTAAATATAAAATGTTTCACAATACCCTTTTCTATTACTCTGAAAGTCACTTGAATCCAGACAGAAAGTTTACTTACCCATATTCAAGCTTACAGTCGATAAAACACATAAAAAATAATATACCGTTTCTATAGTTGTCTATAAAACCTGAAGAACAATATAAAGTCTCGTTACAAACGGCTGGAGAAGTGGGTGAGGACTACCATCGAGCCGCTAGATTTTTTTATTAAATAGGTTCTTCAATAGAGATGAAGTGGCGTTGTAGTAGACTGGCAACTTGTTAGCCACTTTGTTGCGATAAATAATTATTATTGACGCGCGAAGGTTATTTTATTGACTTGCACTATTGAACAATAAGTGCCTATTAATAAGGCATCAAAAACATCATTCATTGTATTAAAATGTTCGTAACAAGTGCATTTTGGTATGCACTGAATGAGGAAGTAAAACCTATTCGTTATTATTTTCAATTAAAATGATGTCTGAATCCGATCAGGATTTACTGGTGTGTTCTTTATTTTGAATTTACAGCAGTCCCGTTCAACAAAGCTACCTTTACATAAATGTATCATGTGTTTTTGAATTACTGTCAAAATCACATTGCTTTTAATTCTCGTTACGATATGGTTGGCGTTGTGTTAGTTGTCAGAGGGAAAATAATCGTATTCAACTATCGCTCGTATACCCACACTACAACCCGGTTAACCAGACCGCAAAGCGCCCCAGCCCAGCCCGAGTCGTATCTATTTAATATTTCAGCTGCTTTTCAAAACAATGTTCTTTCAGTTTTTTGTAGGATTTCTAGTCTAGGCTTCTTTCTAGTCTTGCCGTGTTTTTTCAGAAAACAATGTAAGGATTCCATTTGTATTAACATGTTAGAGTTTGTGTTCGTAAATGTGGGTGGAAGGAAATATAATCATAATATGTTTTGTTTGGAGACATTATGCTTAGTTTTAGGTTGTAAAAATACTAGGTAACAAATAAATAATTGGACGGATTATTTAAAACATAATAACTTTGTAGGTAAATAAAAAAAATGTGATGAGAAACTTGTCCTTGTTTTCGTCAGTATAAAAATGCACGAGTAATAAAAGGACCACGTAAAAAAAGATGAAAGTATTGCTTAAAAGATGATTTAGCAAAGATTGAACAATGCACTGAGATGACAGCTAATAAAGATTATGATATTTGTTTTGTACCTTTGGTTATCATTTAATGGAAAACCGAAAAATATGTTCTATTCCATCCATTCGATGTGGCGTGTCTGGATTGACTTTATTGAAACGAAACCAATTTCATGAATGATGTAGCCCTTTTTTATGCGTACATTTTGAATTTTTAGCGATATTTTAATGAAAAAGCTTTTCATCGTTCGATACGTGTGGACAGAGGTGACATAACATGGTTTCGTAATGAAAAAAGGTACCTATTGTTGGATACCTAACGTGTCAGCAGTATTCAGCTAGCCTTTGTTGCTGTTGCCGAAAACGAAGTCTATAAAAATATAGGTACCTACCAATATGATATTTGGATAAAAACGTTTGTGATAGTGAGTACATAGACAGCCCTTGTTGAGTGTTTTCATACTCTCATAGAAAGAAAGAAAGAAAAAAAAGTATTTATTAAACTCACGCAGGACTAATTACAAACAAAAAGATAGAATAGACATTATGACAAAATTATCTAAAAAAGTAAACATGAGAAAAAAAAATTAAGCAATGTGCTGTGGTATTTAAAAAAAAAAGTCACAGTGCTGGGATTCTGATAGGGCCCGAAGTGATGCCACGGTCAGTTATACGAATATAAATTCATAAGACAAAATAATACTAATAACCAAATATAAATATTTAATGTGTAATAAATACGGTTGAAGAATAAAAAATATCATAATTTTATCTGCACCCAACGTCACCACAGTTTGTCTAGGTCTCATCAGCATTTTTTTTTGCGCGGCAAATCATCAAATGACTCCTCCTGCTCTGGGCGGAGCGGGAGGGAGTGTCAGACCTTTACTGACTAAAACCCATCCATGTACCTTCATCGCCCTTTGTGTTCCAGGGCCACGGTATCTCTTTTGAACAGTCCCGCAGCCCCGGCAGGCATCGGCCCTTGCGGACCCCTTCCTTTCTGCTGACACCGTACGGTGGTTCTTCTCTTTTGTTGTGTTGTTCACTATCTTGTAATTTTGTTTTGTTCCCAGGCAGGTTATTGGTGGTCGTCTCCTGCCTCTTTTTTCGTCTTTTATATTAATGTCATATTGTTATGTTAGTCATGGTCATTATATTCTTGCCTCATCACATGTCCGTACCCGCGCAAGCGCTCTTGCTTAAGCTTTTCACGTATCCTAGCGAGTTTAAAAGTACCACGGATATTCGTCTCTTATCTATATCTATACTAATAATATTATAAAGAGGAATGATTTGTTTTTTTTGTATATAACGAATAAACTAAAAAACTACTGGACTGATTTGAAAAATTATTTCAGCAATGGAAAGCTACATTATCAGCGAGTAACATGGGCTATATTTTACCGTACACCCATGGGAACGGAAACTACGCGGGAGAAATCGCGTGACATCCCCTTATTTTGTTTTTCTTTTATTTTGTATTGTCCAGCGATATTTATTTTATTTATTTTTATTTATCTATTTTTGAAACTCCACCAGACCACACTTCCAGTGTGCATGAAAACGAGTCGGTCCGTTTTCGTGCACAAAGTTGTCACTTCCAAAACCTGGTTAGAAGGCAGAAATCGCCGACCCGTCTTGAGCAATCGTGGTGATCAATGCTCAAGCCTTCAACGTATAAGAAAACGAATTATGATAATAAATTATTTATTTTATGGTGCCTTTCACAATTCAAGTCCGTATAAAATCAAACATCATACAAAATCACTCAGTACTAGTCTGCAACATTTGCAACGTTCTCTATCCACCACTACCAGGGCAGCATAGCCTCACGGTACTGATTACCACAGCTCTACAGCCATACCACTATTACTTATTGATAGCGGCAGCAGCCCAATTGGCATGCTGCCACAAGCCCGGATTATGTTTGTTCAACATCCCAGAGGGCGCTGGCCCACAGTTTACTGAGCCGGATCATATTAGATTTATGTTTGTGGGCTATTCTAATTATTGTGATGGTTCATGTTATCTCTTGATACTTTTAATACTTCGTTATCGCAGGTAAATTGGTTAATGGAGTTCGATTTGAAAGTAAGAATGTCTGATCGAAGATAAAATTGACCTAGTTTGTGTACCTTACCACTCTTCATTCATTCATAAGAAATTATTTATGTAGGATTACTTTTTGAATTTTATTTTAGTGTAGCACGAATATCTGCCACGTTGGTCCAGTGATCATAAGCGCTAGTACCGAGTTTGGGGTCCTGGGTTCAATTCCCAAGTCGGGCAAAGTGACATTGGGTTTTTTCATCAAGAATTTCTCAGTGGCTTGAAATCTAGATTTATGCCAGTTAATGACCCTATTACATGGGTCTGAAACATAACTGATGTAATGTGTAGGTGCTCTATGACCACATCTGTCTTTCCCTTTAGTTTTACAGGTATGATGATAATATGTTCGCGATTCGGAGCAGTCTAATTCAAAACAGCAAAAGAAAGACTTCCTAGAAAGATGGAAAGTCCGCGGGAAACATAGTTACAAAGTTATAAAAACGAAAGAATCCTAGCTAAGCAAACAACACGTTTCTCTCTTATATTATATTAGCCCACGCCGGCGTACTACGCCGCGTAATGAGACTAAACGTGCCGCTTAAAATAAACGGAACGCTGCTAAAAATAGACGGAACCTCTCGTTGCGTGAATATTTAACTACCGCGCTAGGTGAAACACAAAGAGTTACATAAAGATAAGACTTGGGAACTGGCAATGTGAATAGAATGAAATTAATCAGCAATTGTCGTAACGTTTTGAGCACAGATTTATCAATGAGTACGGTATGTGTGTCTGTGCTATGTGTCTTTGATATTCGTTAGCGACAGTCCGAGATATATCACGGTACGGGGTCAACATGGTAAATATCCTGTTTTGCAGTGTTAATTATAGTCCGAGGTATGAAATGCCCGAAAGTGTGACGCTGGTCGAACACTTTCGGGCATTTGTTACTAAGCAGTACTACATTGCCGAGTAACCGGGTTGTGGAGATCAGATTGGCAGTCCGTTCATCGGCATCCAGTTAAACTGAAAGTCGACTCCGTTCGAAAAAGAAAGGTGAAACATCAACGATGTATACCTTCTCTTTTTAAAATCAGTTAGTAGAGTACATGGACGCCTCAGCGGCTGCCACTAAAGGCGGCATTGACAACGCTTTTCATATAATGGTGTCGTTTTGGCAAAGATATCAGAATAAACAAAACCGCAGGTAGGCAACACATTCGTGTTCCACGCGCGCCTCAAAGAGAGTCAGCAAAAAGGAAGGGGTCCGCAAGGGCCGATGCCTGCCGGGGCTGCGGGACTATTCGAGAGAGATACCGTGGCCCCGGAACACAAAAGGCGATGAAGGAACATGGATCTTTTAGTCAGTAAAAGTCTGACGCTCCCTCCTACTCCGCCGCGAGTCATTTGATGATTATCCAACCGAAAACAAAAATGTAGGCAACACATATTATCCGTTGCTTCGAATTTTATAAGTAAAGGCGAAGCTATTCCGTGCTCCGTCATAATTATAGTAGGACTGAAACATTGAAGTTTTAAACACTGTTTTAAGCTTTCACGGTTCATAACTATACTTAAAATGTCACTTACGGGATATCGGGTTGACCCGCGATCATGGCGCTTGCAACAGCGTCGAAATATCGGGAGCTCAAAAACAATAAATAATCACGGAAGATATCCCGTAAGTGACATTTTAAGTATATTGATGTTTTATTTTTCCAAAGCTTTACATAATATATGCTTGGGAAAAATATCACACACCAAAATATTTTTAGATTTTTGCCTAAGCCTGCTTCCTCATATTCTAATACCCTAATACCGACCTAGGTGGTTTCCAAGTAAATTCAATTACTGCCTTTCATTTGACTAAAAGCAGTCGAATTCTACTTGTTCTCTTTATCCATAATCCCAGTTCTAAAATTAGGTTCAATTTCAGAATTCGGCTGTTCCCACAGAACGTTCCTTTGCAATATCAATTACATTATCTATCTGTTATTTTCAAGCTTCTATTTGGTGAGGGCGTAGTCGGTCTTATTTTCATGTTACTCGTCATGTCATTAGACACCTCAAATGACGTGTACGTCATTTGAGGTGTCAATGTCAATAGAGACGTATGGAAGAACAAGACATTCTGTGCCGACCCCAAATAAATTGGGGTAAGGGCAGGATTTGGGGTTTTGGATTTATTAATATCTTAATTTCAACGATCTTAACCTTAACGATGTTCATTAGTAGTCAGAATTATAAATCTGTATTTACCTCGATATAATACAGGGATTGGTTAGTATGAAGTAAGAGGGTTATGAAAGGGATCACCTGGCGCTCAAACAAGTACCATGGGAGGTTTTATTGATAATTAATATCTGTAGTTCTATTATAAGATTACTGAATACCAACAAAACATCTTTGAACGTGTCAAAATCTTTTCAGAGGATAAAAATACTCGCAAATAGTTCGATAATGATCACAATTCACACTCGCAAGGTCATTAACCTCTTACAAAAGAAAAACTAACATCAAGAAAAATTTCAATAAATAAGTCCATCTCAGAAACTGATACAAAGACAATCTTCAATAAATCATAGACCGTTATTGCGAAATAAACTTAATTTGAACACGACAGATCAATTTCATTGAATCCCTTACAAATTGGAAAGAAAAAATAACGTGGTATTTGAAACTTGAAATATGTTTAAAAACGTCTCAGGTTTTTAAAACAAATATTTAACTCAGTTAACTGAGATTGTGACCATGACTTGTTCTAGAATTATTTCAAATCTAGTTTTCTGATTGGTTCACTAGTGTCACCAACATGTTCATTGTCTACTAGACTTTGCCCGCGGATTCACTCGCATTTTGAACGAAGGTCATTCCATGGAAACGTATTAAATATAACCTATTACACTTGGGGATAATGTAGCTTCCCATTCACTAAAGAATTTTTGAAGTGTTCATGTATGTATGTATGTATGTTTGTGAGTTTCTTTATATTAAATAAAATTACCCGACTGCGTAAAAAACTGATAACTTTAAATGAAAACTGAAAAGAAAAAAACAAGAACAAATAAATAATTCTAATAACCCATTAAATAATCTAGACTAAAATCATTACATCCAATATGGGTCCCGACTGTTGCAGTCAATATGTTCCGTATTAGATTTTTTTATTAATTGTTCTTGGTTTTTTTCTTTTTAATGAGAGTTTTATGAAATCTGGTAAAAGAATTGTTTTTCCTCACAATGGTCTCCTTTTTTGGTTAGTAAAGCGATCATGGAAAACTACACAAAATATTATAACAAAATTGTAAGTGTCTATTTATAATCTATACTAATATAACAAAGAGGAAAGATTTTATGTTTGTTTATTTGTACCGAATCAGCTCCGAAACTACTGAACCGATTTTAACCATTTTCCCACCAATATAAATCCAAATTAACAAATAAAAAAAAAATCTAATCATTTATTTTTGCAGAAAACACTGTTAAAATGGTGTTATAAAATTTACATGTTTCAAGTGATTCTACCGTAAGGCATGCAAAATGTATACAATCATAAAATACAGTCAGCAAATAAAAGGTGAGCTAACTAAATGCAAATAAATAAAAACAATCATAAAATATTTATTTATAGCAAGTAACATAAGCTATGATATAATATGCATAGATCATGCAAATTAGCCGAGCTATGACAATTTCTGCAGACGAAGTCACGGGTGAATTGCTAGTGGTTTAATAAATTCACGGCCAATTACCTTTTTGCCAAGTTTGCTTTAATAATTTGTCTATTATATGCTTCACAATAATGTAGCTTCGTTATAGCGCTCCAAACTCATTAGTCATTCCATTTCCACACTGACAGATTTCATAAAATTCTTCTTCAACAGCCCATGTGCCTCTTACAGCTGCGTGGCCAGTGAGTTCTCCATCTTACCACGAGTCCTTGCACATCTATTCCACACACATAATACATTTCTTTAAAGAGTATCATTGTACGTAGTTCACCCAGTTTCTCTACAATGTTGCCAGTGTGTGGAGCTATTCATTTTTCCAACGGAATCTTTTAGAGACAGGCGCGGGTCTTGAAGCGGTGCATGGAGAGAAATGTACGACTAGCCGACATTTAGTTCCTTTTTAGAGCTCGCTACATGTTTTACAGAATTTAGTGCGGTTTCATTTCAGTGTTCGGTGGATTTTTAAAGAGAGTTTTCGGAATGATGTTAGAGGAATAGGATATAAAGGTTTTTTTTTAGATTCAGCGTGATCTGTGAACTTATTGATGATTTTCTTTGAAAAGGCCAGATGCGTAGTATTCGCAACTAGAAGTTTATGTGCCTAAATATGATTATGAACGTGGACGGGGCAAATGGATTGTGTAAGGATCGTTACAGGTATTTATGAGTGCTGTTTGTACATATTGAAAAGGGGATTATTTTAGTACAACTAGCTGGAAATTATGTAGTTACACGGAATCCAACATCAAAAACAAACCAATAACCGCATTCATCAAACACAAAGCGTTACCAAATAAAAGCTAAGCTCAATATCGGACAGCAAAAGCTCCCATTACAATTCTTGAACACAATGCGAGATCAGATCTTCGTCCGTTTCACCGTACAAATAACCGTAGACCATTGGTTCCCAAACTATGGTTTGTGGACCACCAGTAGTTATGCTGAGTTAAAATATGATCGCCAAAAGGCTCAAATTTTTCATACTTTTAAATTGTAGAAGTTCAAGCCCTAAAAGTCACACTGTAAACGCATCATCATCATCTGCCTAGCCTTTTCCCAACTATGTTGGGTTTGGCTTCCAGTCTAACCAGATGCAGCTGAATACCAGTATTTTACATGAAGCGACTGCCTATCTGACCTCCACAACCCAGTTAGGACTGGGCAATACGATATACCCCAGGTAAGACGAGATACCTCTTGTTAAGACTGGTTGTCAGACTTTTTGGGCCACTGACTACCTGTAACGATTGTCAGAGATTTACAATTAATGGCAGCCGGGGCCAACTACTTAACGTTTCCGAGTCACGGAGGAAACTCGGTATGTAATGGGTGGTCACCCATCCACAGACCAACCTAGGCGAGCACGGCTTAACCTAAAGATCGACCAGAGCGGCTGTTATAATTTAGCCACGAGCTCCTCTTATACCGAATTAATTTTCTTAAAACGTCATCATCATGTCATCAGCCAGAAATCATCCACAGCTGGGTGTGTGCCTCCCCTTCCTGCTGTCACCCTATCCGCTTCTGTGTGTCCCTCATCCAGGTATTTCTCACGATATCGTCTACCCAACCTGATTTGGATGGCCCTAGTTTTTTGGTATGTTACCATTATCTCCTGCTAATACATAATAGGGTAGATGACCAACAAATTTGATTAGTCCGTCAGATAGATTTCCAAAAAATATTGGACACATATTTTTTTTTACGTAAACAAAAATGAAGACGATACAGTGCGTCGAAAACTACACATTTTTTACTCAAATGTGACGTCACAAGCCCCACTCATGATCTTTGACGCGTTTTATCTTCGCCAATTGTCATCAATTTGTTATAATAAAAAACACGTATCCAATATTTTTCGATAATATAACTGACGGACTAAACAGGATCTTAATTTTTTTAGTCAGTCATCATGCCTATTTAACGTCTTGAAAGTTTTGACATATGCTGACTTTCATAGTTTATTTTTCGGAAACCCGTGCCCTTGCAAACAATAAAGAAATGAAAGTGGCCCCCGTAAAGTTTGTGAGCCACTGCCGGACAGTCCGGACGCGGTCGATGTCCGTACATAATGGAGCAGCATGCATTATGGACGCCGGGATCAACAAATACATTGACATGGCACATTAGTGGCGGATATTTGTGGATATACGGTTTTACGGGTATCCGCTGTTTAGTATGGTAGTGGTATTTGTTGTATGTTAATGCCTAAATACATCAGTCAGATAGCCAGACTAGTTCAAGGGTTATCGTGTTAAGCAACCTTGTGTAAGAAGGTCAGATTGGCATTCGCCCCATGAATAATATAGCTTCAATTTTAATGTAAGCATTCCTTGAGATAAAGATCTGTTTCTTAAGTCTGACTAAAAAGAATATAATTGATAGTAGGTTTTCGGTTAATATTGTAACCTTTTTTGTGTAAATAGGTTTAACCACTGTAAGAAAGAAGCCGGTCATTTGGATAAAAAAAAACTCAGATATCGACTAATTATAGAAATAGTAAGTTGAGTCATTCTAACTACAGCCAGAGGTCATCGTTCATTAATATATTATTATGTAATAATTACTGATACTCGGTTAACCGCAACACCACTAAAACTCGACTACTAAAACAGGAAAATGAAGCGGGTTGTTAACATAAAACATACATAGGTACCGTATACAAATTGTAATACAATTGAAATACTAAAATATTATTGAAACTGTGTCCTCAAAAATGTGTACAAATAAAGGGAAACTCACAAAAACATCACACGGCGTCTAGGTCGCCGAAAAAAATAAACATTTCAAAGAAATTGATATTATTTAGGTCATACGCCGATCTCGATTCCCAGGAATATCAGCCCCTAAGGCAACTTTTGCTCTGAAAATATTTCGTTACAGAAACTATTGAAAGACATTTTTCAATTTATGAATCTCGGTATTTGATCATGCAAATAAATGTAGTCATGTTTACAAATATCGTGAACCAACAAAATACATTTTTTTCGGAAGTAATGTTTAATACAAAATACATTACTAAATAGACCAGCATAAATTTCTGTTACTAGAAACTGGGACAAATAAACGGAACCATTATTCCCATCATCTTTACCAATGTATTCGTTCGCAAGGTGTCTTTTTCTTCCATACTATACCGTTACTGCCATAAGAAGTTATGATTATAAGCTTTTATTTAATTATTGGTCAAATCTTGCAACTGAATTTCAAACCAGTTCCTCCCAACTCACACACCTTTGGTTCTGGTGACAAATTTGTTTTATGACAAATTTGTTTTATGACAGACCTGATTTAATCCTGCAGCCAGGAGGTTCACAAGAGAATGCCTCAACGGTTAATAGCACGAACACGAAAGTACACGCGTTCAATAATTATAAGTTGATAGATACACTTAGTTCACTTCTTTTAATTTTAATTAAAACTTGTATGTATTTAGTTAAGGGTATAGATAGACGTATACCGTCACGTCGAAGAATTCCATTCAAGTAATTTTATATTGAAAAATAACTAGGTCGTGTTCTGACAAAATGTGATGAATTGAGTCTCAAAGATTTGTAATATGTCTAAAACCCTCTGCAGGCTTAGCCAAGTTGACGATCTACAATCGTTAACGCTAGTAGAAAACGAATCAAATGTATGGGAATGACATCATCTCAACGTTAAATCACGTGATTAACACAAACGAATAGAAAATTCTTAGACAAGTTTACATCGTTCAAAATAATAGAATAGAATGTTATCGTTTCTACAATGTTGATCGCTATACTCTTTGGTAGGAACGCTCACCATAGACTAAAGTGTAGGTTTTTTCTTAGACATTAGAGAACGAGCGATCGACTCAGTCGTGTCAACTTGGCTACCAGTTTAGCGCCTTCTACTTCTAAAGAGAATCGATATGAAACGTTTGTAACTTGGCTAGGCTTGCTGACGTTCTATCTTTGGAGGGTTTTAGTCAGGTCCGTTTTAGTAAGATACGTCTGACGCTGTATCTTAGGAGAGCTGACCCATCATTTTAAATACCATAAAAACGGCTGACGTTTTTTTATATTCATTCCACCTACAGTAACCATAAATACGAAACAAGAAGAGCACGACTACTTCCAATGCCAAGGCTGTCCATATTTAGGACACGCTACAATAGTGGCGATAAATCCCCTCTTTGAGGAGTGGAGCGAGACGGAATAGGAAGCCGTCACCTCCTTCTGCGAGGCAGTCATGCTAGCGAAGGAGGTGGTGGAACGTGAGAGGGTGAGAACCTCACGTTCCAGCCGCCGCGGGAGACGCACCAGGGGTCGGGGGCCGCGGGCCTGTGGACGGTGAGCTATGGGCTAGCTCGCCGTCCGTCTGCCTTATGACGACAGGCCGTGTTGACGGCGCTTTCGTGTTCCACATGCGCCCCAAACAGATGTCAGCAAAAGGAAGGGGTCCGCAAAGGTCGATGCCTGCCGGGGCTGCGGGACTGTTCGAAAGAGATACCACGGCCCCGGAACACAAAGGGCTAAGAAGGAACATGGATGGGTTTTAGTCAGTAAAAGTCTTACGCTCCCTTCTGCTCCGCCCAGAGCGGAAGGGGTCATTTGATGATTTCCCATACGAAAAAAAAGGCTGTCCATATTTTCCTTAACCTATACAAAACAAGGTCACCCCTTTTCATAACTTTGAAATTGAATCAACGAACAAATAGACGCAGGACAAAGGTTGCATGTGCACTTCACTAACAGCAGAACTAAACGAAACAACAATATTCTGAGCAAAAGGGTACGTAGAAATAAAGTGGTTTGTTTCAAAACTGTAGTAGAAACTTGCTGGTCCTGCGATTGTGAGCAATATACCCGGAGCTGTGGAGAACTTGTTACCTACATTCATTTCTAACTAGACTAGGACTCTGGACTCTTTGTTTCAGGATTTTAACTTTACGGAGATTCTAACACCCGTCCTTTTTTGACATAATTTGACGGATTCAGTTTTCATATTCTTTATTGTGCACAAAAAATATTGAGGTCGTTGATATGATACCACTTAAGTACAGACAGTATATATACAGTGTACTCTGTGGTACAGACCCCCTCGTAGAAGGCCTTGTTGTCTATTGGTCGCAAGTGACTGTTGAACATGAGGTCCTGGGTTCGATTCCCAGGGCAGGCAAAGTGTTATTGGGTTTTACAATCAGGAATTTCTCAGTAACAGCCACAGATTCTAGATAAGTGCCCGGTTGATGGCGATAGGCTCGCCCCCTATTATGTGGAAAGAAAGAAAGACAGAAATAAAGAAAAAATGTTTATTTGACATCAGTACATTAAGCACACACACAATAATATAAAAAAAGATACAAAATAAAGAGGAAATGTGTAGTGTATTTGCTGTGTGCCTCACGGCTCTCATGGCGCTTAAACATAACTGGCAAAATGTGTGTGTACTACTAGGTAAACCTCTGCTTAACCCTTTGGGGATTACAGGCGTGATGTTATGTTATTAATTTGTGAAATGGAAAAATCCCATTCGCTAATTCTGAAACCCACGTTCTGATCCACAAAGTGTTCTTTAGTTGCAGCTGGAACTGTCTTAACTGTGCCATATTTCAGCACTTATTGAACTTTTATAGCACTTTATAAGTCTGTTAGCGCTATAGTAACTGTAATCAAAGCTCTATTAATACTAACACCGGCAATTCGTTTAACTCCGATTCTCTATTGCCTTTCAAAACTTTTTTATTGCAAAAATAGACGTTATTTGATTTCAGTTTTATGTTAGTCGAATTACTGTTAGTTTTTTGCAGAAAAGTGAACATGGAAAACGAATTTATTGTGAAACTTATTTAATGGTTTTAGATGGATTAGTAACTGAAGAGTGAACAAATAAATTGCCATCAGATCTATTTTAAACACAAAATTTGTTTTTCTCAAAACTAAGACTGATTAGGTTGGAGTGTAGAAAAAATAGAGCATTAACACGTCAATTAATGAACCACTGAAAACGTTTATATTATCGCGTAGTAAAAAACAACAAGAAACAATTCATTCCTTAAAAGGAAAGTACAAACGCGTGTGATGCTACACCGTTGAATAAATCATTACACCTCTCAAATAACATGTAACCAGAAAGCGCAAAACAACATTTTAATTTTTAAGCGCAAAATTTCGTTAACCGAACCAATAATTGGTTCTATCAACGGAAACAACGAAAAAACAAACATTGGTACCCTCGTCAATGTCCGAATGATACCTACTTTTAATTTGCCACTCCGTTAAATTTGCGATGTCACTAGTACTGTGCAGGGAGGAGGGAAGAGGGATGGAGGGTAGCAGTTCAATCCCAATTTGTGACTCCTGAACAAAGTGAAAATTTAATAGAAAGCATTCGACTGTTTTTGTTATTTGATTATCAAGGTATAGCTGTCGATTTCGTGTCGTTCACCGGATGCCACTGACACAGGCCGTAGAACTAAAGTAAAGTACATAATACAAGCTGTGTCAAAGATGAAGGCTTGCACCAGTGCTTTGGAGGTTAAATTAATGACATTGTATCTCGGCATTGTGGACTAAAATAGAATTGCTGAATTGAATAAGCAAATGGAGACATTATTATTATGTAATACGGCCGTGACTCGACATGAGAGCGAGTGTAGGTACTTTAGTACTTATTATTTCCATAGCAACACACATTTGATTTCAGACAGTATTTTTGTATCTAAACTTAGCACAATAAATAACTCAATCAATACTTCGGATGACTATAAATCACGCTCTCGGCCGCACCGGCAAAATGCTGTAGTTCTCACACGGATTTTTTACCTCAGATAATAGCATCCAAACAGTAACCTTATTGTCACTTGAATACAGATCACTGTGATTTTGACAATGACGTAAAATCTACACTAATATTCTAGAGAGGAAAGATTTGTATTTTTGTGTGTGTCTATGTTTGTAATGAATAAACTCAAAAACTACTGCACCGATATCAAAAATACTTATACCATTAGAAAGCCACGTCTTTATTAAGTAACATAGGCTATTTTTTATCCCCGTACTCCCACGGGAACGGGAACTACGCGGGTGAAACAACGTGACGTCCGCTAGTCATGGATACAATAATTGTGATAGTGCCGTATCATCTTCTTTTGGTGTCTCTCCATTTGCTGATTAGCCAACTCGGATAATTTCGACTTCGTTTCCTAGCTAGAATGCGATAACGATCTACAAAATATAAAGTTAATAGGTATTACTCGTCTATAACAAAACCATAACCTCTTATTTCTACGACCTGATTTAAAATAAATTTCAACAGCACAACGGACAAACGAAACACACATTTCGTTCATTTACAAAAGCCCCTCTCAAAATTTAACGCCGAATATTTCAGCGCAAAACATTTCCAGCATTACTTCGTTTGCAAGATACCGTACCGATGCACCCTTTGCCAAATTCATTAAGCATAATTAAGATAAGAATTTTAATCTATTGTTTCGTTTCTCTTCCTGACAGTGGCAAAAATAAAAGAAAAGAATTTTGTTCTTTAGGGATCCGTAGACGTACTTTTGGAGCCATAGTATCTGTCATTCCGTCAATCGCTTGACGTGGGAAGTAAGAATTTGTTTCTATTGTCTCTTATGGAACGAAAGGTATAAAAATACTTAACTTTCATTGAGTTTAGAAAACGTCGCTTTCGTTGTTATTCGACGAAATAAACTTGATGATTTACTCGTGCGTAAATGACAACGTATACAATAGAAATGCGTGGGTAGGTGTTGTCTTGGTATAAGGTGACACGTTTGGATGGATGATTGAATCGCAAAATCATACATAATTATTACCTTTTTTTTCGGATGTCTAGTCTGTCTAGTCTGTCCCATCTAGTGGCAACCATAATATTTATCTTTAAATATGTCTATCTGCGGATAATGCAACACTATTACTTACACATTATTAACCTTATAAATTATATATGTTGTAGTTGTTTATTATCCCATTTTAAATAAAATAAAAATAAAATGTACTTATAAATGTATGTAATGTACTATTAAATGACACAATATGCGTGCACTTAATCTTGTAGTTGTAGTAGTCATAGTAGAAACTATATGAGTATATAGTTTCTAAGATTAAGTGCACGGTAATCAAAATATTATATTTCAAACCGGCTTACATGCGCACTTACGAGTGTAAGTGCCCATTTAAGCCTGTTTGAAATACAATATTTTGATTTTATTTGAATGACAACTATCGTTTTTTAACAGTCTTATGTAATGAGTATTATCAGTTAATTTGCCTTAAGTTAATAATATTTACACAGTTTAATGACCATGTTGATAATTTAGCTCGGTTCATAGTTGATTTATTTCTTTTTAAACCAAACATCATAATTCCAAATCGAACATAAACAAATTATCACAAACATGACATTAAGCCGAACTCCACTCGAAACAGAAAACAAACAATTCACAAAAGTCACACTCACAGTTCTCACTCACATTCAAATGAATTTACGGATTAAATGAAAACATTACCATTCATTCTCCATGAAGAATCTCCGTCGTTATGAATCTCGGACGACAAACAGGCGGATAACTCGACAAAATATATTTCACAACAAGAGACTGTAATGAGAGCCGTGCTTGTACTGCCATTTATATCGCGAAATGACAAAAAATATATTTTACATTCTATTTAATTAAATATACATGAACAAACAATACGAAACGAAATATTACTAATATATTAATGACACGAGTGGCCTGATGGAATGACGTTTTGCGAATTCATGATTGGTTTTGTGCCATCATTATATTAATAATGTATCTTCATCAAAAAACAATATTACAGTCGAAATTGAAATGCTTGTTCTCTTTGTTACAGATAATGTTCGCTGTCCACACTCGGATGCCTTGAGGCAATATGAATGTGAGAAAGAGTTTGGACGTGAGGCTGATCGCCCTGTGCACCACGTGCCTGCTGCTGCCCGCCATCGCCTGCCCCTCGCAATGCATCTGCAAGTGGAAGAACGGGAAACGTTACGTCGAGT
Source organism: Xestia rhomboidea (assembly GCA_963853795.1). Lineage (NCBI taxonomy): Eukaryota > Metazoa > Arthropoda > Insecta > Lepidoptera > Noctuidae > Xestia > Xestia rhomboidea. The sequence continues at coordinate 19,808,670 of OY970765.1, forward strand.
GCTCAGAGAAAGACCTCAAAACAATTCCAAACTCTCTAGACCCAGAAACTCAAGTGCTGGATTTCACAGGCAACGACCTACAAGTTCTACAAAAAGAAACTTTCCAAAAATTAAACTTGCTCAATCTTCAGAAAATCTACCTACAGCGATGTAGACTGCAGAAAATCGATAACCACGCGTTCAAAGGTCTCGCGAACCTCGTTGAGTTGGATCTCTCTAACAATTACTTGACAGTAATTCCGTCGACCAACTTTGTTTTCTTTCCGTCGCTAATGAGGCTCTCGCTCAACAACAACCCAATAACGAGCATAAAAACTCACTGCTTTCAACATTTATCGTATTTGAATACTTTGGAACTGAGCGATTGCAAAATAGAAACAATCGAGAGAGAGGCTTTTTCCGGACTCAACCACCTGGAGTGGCTGCGACTGAACGGCAACAGACTATCCAATATTCAAGGTGAAAATTTATTCCCCGATACGCTGCGAGGGATCAACTTGCAAAATAATAATTGGAATTGCGATTGCCATCTCAGGGATTTACATAGTTGGTTGTTGAATTTCAATATGCCGCACGCCGTCGAACCAATTTGCTCCCTCCCTGAACGTTTGAGGAAACTGACGATCAAGAGCGTCGTGGAAAACGAGTTGGCATGCTTACCTAAAATGAGCCCTACGTCCGTGTTCTTAGAGACGAACGCGGGCAACAATGTGACCCTCGAGTGCTTAGTGAAAGCGATACCCGAAGCGAACATAACGTGGTTTTATCAGGGCCAGATCATTCATAATTATTCGAGCATGTTACCGGACGTACGCGACCTGTATTACGTGGAGAACGGCGTGACGGATAAAAAGAGTGAATTGTACATATTCAATATCGGGAGCGACGGCAATGGCACGTACTCATGCATCGCCGAGAACCCCGCCGGCAGGTCTCGCGCCAACTACACAATACGAATACTAGTGAAGGAGGAGCCCGTCGTTATAGTGGTCACGTTCCCGCAGAGACACTTAGTAGTCATAGTCACAGTAGTCTTTCTTATTATCGTCTTACTTATTGCCATCATAGCCGTAGTATTATTAAAATTTAAAACCGACACGCGAAGTCGTAAGAAAAAGGAGAGTGGCAAGGACGTGGCGTTATGTAATCAAATCCTCCCCTCGAACCGGGGGAACGGGATGCCTAAAAATAATGGCAGTGTGATTGTGAACGCGCACTCTCATCACGCGCTGCACTACACTGTACAAACAAACCGTGATTACGAGTCGAGCGACGTGTATCAAAGCAATAACATGAAAGGCTTTGTCGACAGGAATCCCGACCTAATTAGCGACGCGGAAACTGTAGCTAACAATGCGCAAAACGAGAACACAGTTTTATCAGTATACAAAGCTCAAACCGCGAGCGGCGACTGTTTCCAAGAGGAAACCGCCTTCACCGCGCCGACATTACCCAGACAGGTCACGTGGCAGGACCAACAGACCATCAACATGCCGCAGAATACTATCAACAACATGTACCAGCACTCGGCGGATGTCCACCTGAATCCGGGATGCTTTCTAGATAACGAGGGCTACCCGTACGACTATGGCCTCCCGAAACATCCCTGCCGGCCGCCGATAATGTCTAACTATTCGGTAGTCGGCCCGTTTTATCAAACGTTACCGCACAATCGGCCGAAGGGTCAGAAGCTTGTTTGTAAATTCGCAAAAGACACGGAGTTTAACGCGTCCACGCCACCCGCTTGTCCTAATTTTGAAATGCCGTTTGGTCCGGGTAATGTGCGGCGTACCTTGGAAGGGTACCCGGTGCCAAGGAATAGGCAGATAGCGTTTGTTGGTAACGGGACGGTGTACTACAATGAGGAGTTCGTGCCGTCGCCGCCAGAGGGCTACAAGACGGAGTCGGTGCAGTGTTGCGCGCCCGCGGAGGCGTGCAGCTCGTGGGTGAACCCGAAGGGGACGTGTGCAGTGATGGTGCCGATGAGTGTGGCGGAGGGGCCGGGCCGGTGCTACCAGGTGGAGACCCGGTGCGTGGACACTCAGACCACGGACGCTCGGATGCCCGGCGAGGGCACCGAGAGTGTGCTCAAACCTTTACCGCAAGTGTCTAACGCGAAGTGTGCCGCTGACATATGTTCGGAGAGCCCCGATGAGGGTTACGTCGGTGACGCTAACGATATCTGACGACGACGCCAGACCGATAACGCTTAAACAGGGCAATTTAGACGCTAACAAAGTGATAAAGCGACTGAGTATAAAGTAGTTTTGTAAATATATGAGCTCGCGGCGACGGCGAACTGAGGCGGAATCCCATTACTTGGCGAACGATCCTGTTTGATCCCTGTTTTGCAATTTTGTATATTTTATAGTGTAAGTCCGTTTGACACCGCCTTTGTTCATCAGTCGTCGATGATGGTTAACCAAATATCATTACCAATTTCAAAAAGTTTTTTTTTTTCAACGAAACCTATTGTTTCAAGTATGTGAAAGTAATTTAAAACCACTTGTCAGAGTAAGATAGTTAATTTTTCTAAATAAAATTCTATAGTATCGTTGATTAGAATAATATGTATTGTTTTGTGTTTACTGACTGATACCAATTGTTTTCACGCAGATATCAATATTGTTTTCTTTCAATACACGTTGAAATTGTTTTCATTTTAATAATTGTAAAATAGCATTTTGTAACAAAACATTCCAATTAATTGAAATACAATGTTGAATCTTTTTTTTTTTTTTTAGTTAGCCAAAGCTGTCCCTCCCACTCCTGAGCAAAGGCCTCTTCCCATTCCTTCCACTTTTCTCGGTGTTGATTCTTATTATTAGAATGTTGTTATTAATTTTGTTGAATCACATTTGATTTTGTAGAACCAAAACATCTGAATAACATGGAAAAGTTTTCATCGCCGTGTTAAAAAATGATACATGAAACTGTTTTGTTCCTTAAATTATGTTGAACTTTGTTTCCGGAATGTTTCCAACATGTAAGATGTTTTATACGATTAAGAATTAAGTCACCTCTCTGGATCGATGTTAATATTCATAAATGTTGTTTTAAAATTCTGTCTGTATTCCAGAAATAAACCTGAGGGAGTGCGCACATGTGCAATTTTCTCTCCTATGTATATGAATTTATGAAATACTGTGAAAGTATAAAATTGACATTAAACAACCTTGGTTTACCTTGGTTTTTAACAACAAGTTTTCGAATCTCAAGTGAATCGGTTACTGTCTATAGGCAAGCGTGAATTCGACCGCTTTTCACGCCGTATCCTAACCAAAATGATCGGTCGCGGAAATAAGCGATTGCGAATAATATCACTTAGTATCTTATATATATGGGGAAACTGTAAAATGCCATCAGTCGGTTGACTACCTTTTCGCGGGTTCACTGAAAACCCGTGACTGCAATGGTCTCGTGTGCGAGCGACAATCGCTTTGGTTAGAACGCGGCCATGTCACTATCAGATGGAATGATAATTTAAGTGTCATAATTTTGAATTGAAGGAAACTTTTACTTCGAGTAGTGAAAATCAATGATAATACGATTTGCATAAATTGTGTGTACTTTCGAAGTCATAGAATTGCATTGTCAGAAAATGTTGATTCAAGTTTTTGAATTTTAATTTAAATCAATGCTAAAATAAAACCTGAATTACTCCAACAATCAATGTTAACTGACAATACAAATAAGATTATTTTGCAAATGTACAATGAAACCTTACAAACATAATATTTTCAATAAATAAGAATGTAAATAAATGTAAATACTAGTAAATACTTACTTTCCTTAATCTAAGTAGCTGATGTTAAGTATTAAATTGATATCAGGGTATCCCCTAAGAATAGATGTGGTGTTTCGATGACTAACGTTTCATACTATTTGTTTAATTTCATGTATATGATTCGTTAATTATTTCATAAGCTGATAATATGATGTTTGATATAGCAAGATTAGCATCTAACGTTACCGTGCACTTTAGTCATTATGAAAGATAAGAGAGCAAGATATAGAATAGAACGAGAGGCGTAAGATAATCAAGTATTTGGCCGGCCTGACGTTCGCCATTTTGTTTTAATTTCAAAATTGCAGCCACGTATAAAACCTACATTAGTCAATAGCTGGTAACAATGAAAACAAACTATTGTATAAAAAAATCTTTTAGAACATTGTAACTTTGACAACTCAGAAACGTGACGTTATAGACGATTTTGCCTCACACAATACTAGTTTGTATTGATACCGGCAATGAGAGATTTTTTTAAACTCTTCCCTAGTCACTGGATAGATGGCGCTGAAATTGGTAAGTTACTGCAAGGAACGGAACGTCACATCATTTCACTTGGATGTAATGGTTATATTCGGAAACTTAAGCAAACGAAAGTGTGACGCAATGTTTCTTTTTCCACGCGTTTTTGCTTTGGCACCTAGTAACGTAGTCAGTTCAACGCCATCTATAGAGTTCATGGAAGCTATGTTTTTTTTTAATAATCGAAAAGAAAACCTCTCATTGGATAATATAGGCTTGCATAGCTGTCATTTTGTTAATAAAATAAAATGGCGGAGGTTAGACAGGCTAGCCTTCATACAAAAGCTAGCTAGCTAGCTAGCTTTCTACAAATAAACATAAAACAATACAACTGACAATTTTTGATTTAAATTTGTGTTTAAAGAACAGTAACTGTCGTAAATAGGTAAAAATAAAAGCAAAAAGAATAAAAATACCACCAATAAACAGAAACAATAAATTTCTTAGTAAGTATCAGTTTCATTGTCTATTGCCAGTAAACAGAACCGTTTCAATTTCCTGTTCTGGTATTGACAAGAACAGACAATCTAAAATCTACGGTTCAGTATTCTGTTTTCCTCCTCTGAGTTTGAAATCAAATATTTACATGTGTGATATACCTAATCCTTTGAAGCTTTGCTGGTAAAAAATATACACGAAAACAAAAATAAAGCTTTCAATATGATAATCTTTCTGCCTAAGCTTTTCCCAACTAAGTAAGTGTCGGCTTCTAGTCAAAACTATTTGATATGAAGGTAATGCCTATCTGATCTCCACCATCCAGTTATTGCGTGAAACTATACTCCTTCGCAAGACCGGTTGTTAGACTTGGGCGTCTAATTACCCATAACGACTGTCAAAAATCTACTAATTTCAACCGGCACACTGCTTTCTGATGCACGGAGGAGAGTCAGTGTGAATGAAAGATTGGTTGGTGGTCAAACTCAAAGCATTTATTAAATAAGACCATTACAGGAACTTTTGAATATCAGAAAAACAAAGAAAGCGAAGCCACAGTATCAAGGCATGATAACTTGTGAAAGTACTGTAGTAGTCCATTACTGTAATGGGCAAGAAACTCCATGGGCACGTTTTTAAATCAAAATAGTGTTACAAAGTCTTTGTAACATCATTCATGTTGGCTGTACCGTCATCATTTAAAAATAATGTACATTGAAAACGTATAATAATCACTTCTTATCATAAATGATAGCACTAAATCATTATAGTTGATAGTTAGTCATAAAGCGTGGAAACATTATATCAGTAATGTTTGAGCGGCTTAAACGGTTTAATTTATTTGCCCACACCTCCGCGTCAAATGAACCAATTTCAATAAGTACGTAGCAACATTAATAACGGGGGTTTGAACTTGCCTAATGACTACTTAATATGTAATAATTAATTATGTGGTTTAACATGAAATTAACTACGCTAACGTGTAAAAACTCTTGACATAGGAATTGATGAACATTCCGCTATTTAATTATGTTTCCATTGCTTTGCAAAAACACCAATGGAAGAGACGCTTAGATGAAATTAATCGTCTTTCTTTTTTTATCATGTTTTTAGTGCCTAACCTGGTGTCAGAGTTTTTATGCCGCCAATGGGCCACTGACTTGGCTTAATATGCCATCAAGAAATATCTCTCAGGCATACTGATTTTCTCACGATCTTTTCCTTTCAGCGAAGCAAGTTAATGATAATTATACAATACCCGCATGAATCCGAAAAATCAGAGGCCTTGGGTTCGAACTCAAGACCGATGACTTGGTAGTCCGACGGTCACACCACTAGGTTATAGTGAAACAATATTCCATTTCATCTAACAGATAAAGCCACTGCTTTATCTGTTAGATGAAATGAAATGGAATATTGTTTTACTAGCCTAAGGTTCAATGTCCATTCTTCTCCATGGAGATCTACGCTTTGGAATGGGCAACTACGATACTTTCACAAGTTACTATGCCTTGTGACTGGGACTGTAGCTTCATCTTTTTGTTTTTGACATTTAAAAGTGCCTGTAATGGTCCAATTCCATTGAGTTTGAATGTCAGTTGCATGTCGTAAACCATCAAGGGACTGAGACAAATTCACATTTAGCAATAATGACGAAGAAACCGTCAAAAATGTATGGAAGTCACAATACTTAAGCTGTTGAAAGTCACTATAGAAAACGATGTAAAAGCGATTGTTGCTCGACTATGTGTGAGTAAGGTAGTTTCAACTTTAGTAAAGTTTTCATTTCGTGAGAATTGTGTCAAGAGCGGTAAAGCTTCAAGGTCGACTATACCCTTTAGATATCCCTTTCACACATGCTAAAAATAGCTCAACCGACTGAAAACCGGAAACTAATCGATACCGAAAAACCGGAACCGTAACACAAAGACCATTCTTCAGCCAAGCCACCCAGAAATTAACGATATTTACGACTACGTAAACTAATTCCCATAACCTTGAGTAATACGGGGTTTGGATGTTGGCCAAACTCATTAATAATACTCGCAACTATTAAAGAGACACTTCAACTTAATTTATTAATTAATTAATAGAGTAACAACCTTAATTACTGGATCATAAGTTTGATATTTATTTGGCATGTAATCTGAAGAGTTTTGTTTGAGGGAGACGGCTGGGACTTTGTCAAAGGGAATGTAGATGGTGTACGACGGAAATAATGTAGGTATACTTAAGTCATATTTCAGCTTACCATCCTAGCTACATCTTTAATGATTAAACTGTGTAAACATTAACCTAAAACCAAAGACATTGGAACTTGCTCCCCATAAGTGGGCTAAGTAGACGAAATCGTCATCTTATTGACTGGTCGTTTAAGTTGCCATGCCACCAACTGAGAATAGTCATTAAAAGTATAGTCAAATTCGTTGAATCATTATATTAGGCAATTTTGGTATATGGTGTCTCGGAGACGTATGATCACAGTTCTTCTATGATATTTCTTCTGATATCTATCAGAAGAGATTTTTTACAGTTTCTTAAAACTCTTTGTCTAAAACAAGAGACTGCATTCCTCGTTTCAAACAATATCTGAAACCGAACCCAGCCGGAAGATATCAATGTCTTTAATTAGGTTACAATGCTATGGACAGAATTTTGATCGACATAGCTAGTTGAATTTAGAAAATCGAAACAAAAACTCGAAAGGAGAATATCCAGCGCAATAATAAATCTAGTCCAAACAAGACCCTTTGGCAGTCATTACGGGTAGTTAGCAACCTAACCTAAAAGTCTGACTTACCCGGCAATTGAATTGTAAAGATTAAGTGTCATGTACTAACCTACACAAATATATTTATTGCATAATATTCAATTTACAACCAGTCTTACCAAGGACTATCGTATTACCCAGTAATTTGTAACTGGGTTGTGATCAGATAAGCATTATAATTATGTAAAAAAATGGTATTTGTTGCATGTATTTAGACGGGAAACCGATCCCAAGAAAGCATAGAGAAGGCTAGGCAGATGGGCTGCGGGACTGTTCGCAAGAGATACTGTGGCCCCGGAACATAAAGGGCGTTGAAGGTACATGGATGGGTTTTAGTCAGTAAAAGTCTGACACTCCCTCCTGCTCCGCCCAGAGCGGGAGGAGTCATTTGATGATTTCCCATCCGAACAAAAAAAAAAAAAGAAAAGATAGGTCGATGATGATGTATGTAGACATAATACTAATTGCTGTAACATATTAATATTATAATACCAAATGACTTGAAAAGAGTAACCATGGAGTTTCTTGCCGGTTCTTCTTCATGGAAATAACCAACTCGAACCGTGTACCTTTTTCGACGTGCCCATCTAGGCCTATGTGAAATAAAATATTTTAATTTTGAAAGTGTTTAAGGTTTAAACTTTTTCCTACACCAAAAACAAACTTGCATAATCGCAGAAAAAACTGACAGGTGAATGAAAAATTAAGTTAGAAAAGTTACATCAGGATAAATGGGGAGCAGCTCTATGTAATGGCAAATGATTATTGTAACTTTCGGGCATTCGGGCCACGAGTCCGAAGTTTCGGAGATAACTGTGACTCTATTACTCAATGTCGGATCTCGTTAGGTGATGCTAAAGACTTTTATGGAGGTAATTGCCTCTTTTGATGGTGGTCTGAGGAGGTGGTTAACGTTAATTCGACTTTCAACGCTACGGGGTATATTTAAAAAGATTATGGGGCTTTCAATTTTGGGTTTTCTTTTGTAATATTTTTGGTGTGTTTAATTAACATCTTTTGTGAATGCGGTTTGCAAATTTACAGTTCAATTTTTCGTAAAACATTTACGAGTTATAATTTCCTTTTGTAAGGTTTTTGGTGCACTTACCTTTAGATATCTAGGACATAATGTGGGTTTCAATGACCAGTAAAATTTTTCATAAAACATTTGCCATAAACTTGTAAACACCGACCGACGCCATTTTATTAATCGACTTACCTGCCACAAAGAAAAATAATCACGAAGATACGAAAGGCTAGGTTTTAGACTAGACTGAAGCAGGAAGCTGTATTCTCATTAAATTACGCCGAGATGTACCAGGGCTTGAGACGATCAACGTGGTTGTTGTTTTTGCTCCTTCGTTCTGATACTTCAGATTAAAGTCTGAAAATATAGCCTACGGAGAAAATGTATGAATAAGACATGTAATGAATAATTTTGTACATCATAACTGTGTGTTAGTTTTAACATGATGGAGAAATAAATTGTTACATCATACCTTGTTAGAAAAAGCTAGGCAGATGTGCTGAGCAGCCATATTGGTATATTTTCTATTTATCACAAGCGCGTCGACTGAGTATGAGGTTCTGGGTTCGATTCCCGCGTCGAGCAAAGTGTTATTGGAAATTTCCATTAGGAATTTCTCAGCGCCAGGTACAGAGTCTGGGTGTGTGCTCGGTTGATGGTAATAGGCTCGCCCCATACGACATGGGACTCAAACATAACTAACGAAACGTTTACCTCTGCCAAACCCTTCGGGATTACAGGCGTAATGTTATGTTAAAACGTTTACAAAGTTATTCAGTTGTTTTATTCATTTTCGATTATACATAGACCCATTACCACCAAATTCTCTTAGTACATACATTATACTAATCTTCTTCTTTTATGATTGCTTGCTCCCTCGACACATAATATTATGTGTATATGAATATACATTGGTAGTCCTAAAAAATATTGTTGTTTTCAGACTAATATGTGTAAATACCTAAGAGATAATTTCCACAATTATGTTGATTGAGGAACTAGCTTGCGACCACGTTACAATTTCCCGGGAGAGGAAAAATGTAAGGTCACAAGCTTCACAATGTTTTTATATTGTTTTATAAAAGTGGATTATGCTTTGTTTGATGTTAAGTGATGGATTATTTAGCTCTCGTGAAAATGACTGTAAATATTAATAAAATATGAAATTGTGTATGTTAATGTTTAAATAATATTGTTTTTGTGAACTATGAAACAAAGTCAAAGAAACACCAAGATAGGGACATAATATTACTGTAAATGTAACACTATCTTTTGTAAGACGATTAATTTAATTTTTTTAAATTGAGGTAAGTCATAGCAATAAATAAATCTATGCAGTGTATCTTTATGTAATACATACAGTTAACATAAGTTGGATTTAAACAAACAAACTGTTGTGAGTTGTGGTGATTTTTTTTTGTATTGAGTAGAGAATGACAGAAGGTCTGCTTTAAAAATCTTAAAAAATACAGACATGTTGTAAACTAAAAATGTTGTTCTAATTGGATGTTATTTTCCACTATGTTCCCGTGGCATATTGTAAATGACGCTACTCAAAAGTACGTAATTAACTGGTTTGCCACCATTGAAATACTACCTCCTGTGTCATTCTGGCTACACAACAGTGATTAATTGTGAGTGGCATTGTGGATAGACCTAAAAAGCAGTTGCAAACCTATCTGATTGATTTGTTTCTCGTTTTTGACCATTTATTTTAATCGCAATGTGCCTTATTGTTGCACAAGCAATACGTTTACGTCCCACAAAGACAGACAAAATGTACTCAGTGTAACGCCCTGATGCAAGAGTATGTTAAAACGGACCATGTATACTTTTTAGTTAAAATTAATAGGCGAGACGACAAAAAAAAATCTAATTAGTCCGTCACTTAGATTATCAAAAAATATGACCCGTGTTTTTTCTTTTGTTACGTAAACCAAAATTGACGAAGATACGACGCTTTTAAAATTTTCAATACGTCACGCCATGGTATAATTTTTAGCTAGTTCTGACGTCACGAGCTCCCACTCCCGAGTTTTGATGCGTTTTATCTTTGTCAATATTCATTGATTTACAAAAAACAAAAAATACGTATCCATTAATTTCCAATACTCTAACTGACGGACTAAATAGATTTGCAATTTTTTGATACTGTCGTCATGCCTATTGCTTCTTTATCGCAACGTTGATTGCGTACAACAAAACAATGATTTGAGTATAACAAAACTGTTTTGTATTATGAGGTGTGAATCTTCTGTTTTTATTGTCAAGTGACTTTGGCAAATTGTAACCTGTATTTTAATTTAGCCATAATGAATGCTTAACGAAATGTTAGAATCAATTAATTTTTGAACTCGTGGTAATTTGTTATTATGTTTTAGTTATACCACAAAATTATTTTCATAATAATTATTACAGTGTCTGCAAAATGCTATTGTGCCATAATTAATTCATAAACTGTAGTAGTATCTGGTTTGATAAATAGTACTTTTGCGGAATCACTTAGCCGTTGTTATGTATAGAGCATTGTTTTGTCCAGTATCATAAAATGTATATGACCGGCGAATTAGATATTGCAGTATCTGTCAATTTTTAGAAATGTCATACATCCTTATGATATCGTGTTACAAACTACTACTTTGACGAAAACGTTCAGTCATGCATTGTTTTGATGTAGAATTATAAACTGAGTTAATGGTAAAAATAGATGTCACGTTACGTTTACACGGAGTTTTACTGATGCTGTGTCATGAAAGCGTTGTACGTTTAAAAATGTTTTACACATAAAAAAGCAATACGTTACTGAGAATTATAATACTTCTATGTCTACGTACTTAAAACTTAATTTTAACTGTAATTGTAGACTTAAAGTTGTCTTAAACTATTTTCTTAACTTGTAAACATGTCACCACAACTCACAGAATGTAGAAATTTCCACGTTATGTATAAACCCAAGTTGGAACCGACAGACTGGATAGCCCACGAGTTGTAGCACAAATGATATCACAATGTTACTCTTTAGTCGAAACAAATTGTAGATGTGCATGACATTGGAATAAAAGTGTATTTTTAGCTTGTTTCTTTTAATTTGTACCCTTTACTTGTTATGTAATGAGAGATATATGACGCAAGATTTGCACCCTGGCTGCATAGGCGAACTCTTTGTTGGGGACAGTCCCCTTAATGCTAGCGAGTGATAGAAATACAGGTAAATACACAAATGAGGGGAGCCCAATTTCACAGGCTATCGAGGAGTCCAATTTTATTGCATAGTAGTTCTTCTTCCGTGACTTCGGCGCGGATTTCGTTGTGCATATTCTGTAAGTTGATCTTTTGAATTAAATTGGTAACTAACTGTTGTTTTTTATAAGCTTTTATTCAACTTGACTTGTTAGTTGGGTTCAAATCGTTTCAATTGATGTGACAGGTCTCATCTTTCGTGGCACGGTGTGTATACGAATGACAAAAGCTACCAAGAATCTTGTCAACCCTTGATTCGTATAAGGTCTACCCATTCATACACGAAAGACCTTATATAATGTCACTTCGTCTAGGCCTTCTAGCTAAGAATAGCACATAGCTCAGATTTCCAAAGCCTCGTTGCTAAATAACGTTCCCAACATCATTTAGGCCAAAGGTATTTGCAGGACATTCACATTCGTCGACCCGAAAACGTCACACAAGAGATTCATTTGTCACTGACAAAAAGGAGATAAAAAGTAAGCTCACAAAGTTACAGTTTGACATGAACCTCTTTGCTCGAACGGAGGTGTAAATACTAATATTAGTGGTACGCACACGACCGCTATGCATGACTGGTTAATGCTCACTGAAGTTTGAAGGGCGTGCTACTGTCAATACAGAGCAGGGAGGTGATTGTTGTTTAACGTTGGGAGTTCAACATAGGTTTTCAGTTTTTTTTTTAACGTTGCCAAGGTGTTTATTTTGTTGGTAACAATCATTTTAGCAATGTTCATTTTGCAATTTGCTAAGATTAGTAAGTATAAAAGTCGGAAGGCCTTTTATTCGCCTGCAGTCGCCATATTTATATTGGTTAAGTCGATTTTCAGGGATCAATTCTAGTAGCAAACACTTTTAAAACGTTTCGTATTTCTACAAACATTTCCAAAACATTTACAGTTTTCGATTATCGTTATTGCTGAACACTTCTCACTTTGTCAAGCCCTCTTATCTGAATAATACCTCGTGAAAAACCTGACACTACCAAATATTTGCAGTAACTGAATTATTAATATGCACGACTCAATAGACACGACTCAGGATATAAACTAAGAACATCATCTTCCTCATAGGATTATTATAAGCAATCGTAGGTGGAAGGATTTCCGTCCCAGTTATCGAGGGACCGCTACTCCCGCGGAAACAATGCAAGTGTCATAGGCTCCTTTGCACCGGGAACGTCTAGGGACCGTAGATTTCTAGTGACTTAATGTATGTTTGCAACGAATAATCTCAAAAACGACTGGACCAGGCTATAAGGACGGGGGGGGGGGGTTAATGAGCGGGCGAAGCACTGGCAAAAGCTAACAATACATTTATGGCGGTAATTTCCACCAACAAGATATTTCATTTTTTTATATCGCTGCACACAGCGCCATCTAGTGCCACACTAAGCAACGAGGCTTGTGTCGTGGACACCAGACGGTTCATAGATACTTTTTGTTTGTAAATACAAACTTACTATACATATTAACATCCATGACTCGGAAACAAATGTCCATGCTTATCACACAAACATTTGCTCCTACCGAGATTCGAACCTGGGACCCTAAGAACGTAAGGCAGCCTCACTACCGCTGCGTCATTCGGGTCGTCATATTTGGAATTAAATTGATTTTATTTTTTCTTTCTTGTTTTGCCCCGAAGATTTAATTTATTTAACATAATTTCCGGAGGTTTCCCAGTTAGGTGAACCATGGGTTTACATTATTTTATAAAATAATTCTTATTTCACCAATAAGGCGAACTACAGGTACATTATTTTGTATAAATACCCATGCTTCACTCATTAGGTGAACCAGTGGTACAGAAAGTTAACCGTGGAACACCTAGGTGAACCAGGGGTACAGAAAGTTAACCGTGGAACACCTAGGTGAACCAGGGGTACAGAAAGTTAACCGTGGAACACCTAGATGAACCAGGGGTACAGAAAATTAACCGTAGAACACCTAGGTGAATCACTTTGGTGTTCTGCGGTCAGAAAGGAATTCGCTCACGCCAATTTTATCCCCGTGACCATGGTGATGGGAAATATTAACTACCAGAATACATTACCTACATACTTTTTTATGAAAAATACTTCTTCTTCTTCGTCGTGTCGATGATTTCCCTTTTTTTTTAAATTAAATTTGTTTCGGCCAGTACTCTGCCCCTTCGACAGCGGTGGTGGTGGCCACTGGCATTCATCTGTATCCGGTTAGACTGGAAGCCGACCCCAACATAGTTGGGAAAAGGCTAGGCAGATGATGATGGTTATGATGATGCTGCATGCGTGTTTACTTCAGCATATTAATAGAGTCTGGAGTAATTATTGAGCAACAAAGAGAAGCATTGACTACACTAAGGGTATGTTTTTTTTTACTAATCCGGATTGTCCCACTGCTGGGCAAAGGCCTCCCCCATATCCTTCCAGGTACTCTTCTCCTGCGCCACCGCGGACCAGCCTTCGTGATGCGCGTCTAGGTCATCTCGCCACCTCTTTCTAGGCCGGCCTCGGTGGCGCCGCCCACCCTCAGGCATCCATCGTGTTCGTCATCTTTGTCCAGCGGTCGTTATGCATGCGGCTCACGTGACCCGCCCAATCCCATTTGAGGTAAGTTACTCATCCGGGATCCTCAGTGACGGCAGGAGGGGTTTCCATCGGCGTCGAATCGACGCTGAAGTACCTGGGACTTGTCCTCGACAGCCGGTGGAACTTCGTGGAGCACTTCCGAAGTTTGGCCCCCAAACTGGAGCGGACAGGGGCTGCCTTTAGGCGGCTCCTGCCCAACCTGGGAGGGCCAAACGCCTCCTGCCGGAGGCTCTACGCGGGAGTCGTGCGGTCCATGGCCCTTTACGGGGCCTCGGTGTGGGCGCGTTCATTGAGGCGGCGTGCCGCCCACCATTTGAACGCGCCCCAAAAGGTGGTAGCCGTAGGGCTGGTCCAGGGGTACCGCACGATCTCCCGCGAGGCGGCATACCTCCTTGCCGGATTGCCGCCATGGGATCTGGAGGCAATAGTCCTCGCGCGCCTACACGAGTGGCGCGCGAAGGCGCTACGCCGGGGGGAAACTCCGCTGCCGCGGCAAATTGTCGCTCAGCGGACGGACTTCCGGCGGGATCTCATGGCGACATGGAGAGAGTGACTATCGCAACCCCGTGCAGGGCACGCCACAATAGTGGCGATAAGTCCCCTCTTTGAGGAGTGGCTGGAGAGACGCCACGGCGTCCTCACCTTCCGCCTGACGCAGGTTCTTTCCGGACACGGATGTTTCGGTAAGTTCCTCCACCGAATCGGGCGGGAGGAAACGCCCGGGTGTTACCATTGCGAGGATCGACCGGAGGACACGGTGGAGCACAGGGTGGAGGTGTGCCCCGCTTGGGTGGAGCATCGCCGTGTCCTCGAAGCGGCGATCGGCGGCGGTCTGACACTCTGCCACTCCCTCCTGCTCCGCCCAGAGCGGGAGGAGTCATTTGATGATTTCCCATCCTAAAAAAAAAAAAAAGGGTAAGTTACTCATAAGAAATGTTCTTGAACCGGTCGAACAAACTTAGCAATAACAGCAAATAGTTCAACTCGTCATTCGAACTGATACGTTACGATTTTGGCTTTTATTGCTTAGAGCCCTTTTCATATTGGAGCAAGTCGATGCTGCGTCGATTCTTCTTCTGCCTTCACCATAGCTGAATCATATTCATGTCAGCTTGGCACGATTTGAGCTAAACCGAACGGCCTATTCCTCGAACGTATGTCATACATAATCATAATCATTTCAGCCGAAAGAAGTTCACTGCTGGACATAGGCTTCCCCCAAGTGTCGCCACGTTGACCGGTCCCGTGCGACTCGCATCCAGCGGATTCCCGCAATATTCACCAGGTCATCCGCCCACCTAGTGGGAGGCCTTCCAACGCAACGCCTTCCGGAACGAAGACGTTATCAAAAATCAAATCAAATAAAAAATGTTTATTTGTTAGAATATGGTACAAATAGATGTTACAATAATCCAGCATATCCTGCCATAATGTCACTAACCCAGAATCAGAATATGTATTTATTAAAGTAGGTGTTACAGAGTGTTTGGGATGGCGTATATAGATATTATTATAAATCTAAATAAAGTTTAACGTGTAGAAAATACCATTACCCATTAATACCATCAAAACAATAATGTCAAAGCAACTTGATCCATACATTTTCTCAAAATGTCAACAATAAAATTTATTAGATAACAAAAATTATAGATGTCAAAAAATAAAAATATAGGAGATAATGTCAATTAGAATACCTATGTGAAAGTCAAAACCATTAATAAATTAATGAACTACTATATTAATAAATTATTGTGAATTATAAAATCAATTATGCATAATATATTAATAAAGATTGTATTGTAGTGACAATAATTATTAACAATGACTATAACGGAACTTGGCAATAAGTAACACATTCGAATGTTGTGCTATAGAATTGACTCATTTAGGTACCATTGTAATCTGCGTCTACAGAGTTCCATATGCAAGTAATTTGACCTGTTTTTTTGAGCAACTGTACAAATTATGTCAATTAATAACAAGGAAAAATAAGCGAAATGTTGTAATATGTGGTGATCTTAACATTAATATTTTGAAGCGTAATAATATCACATTAGAACTAGAATGTATTTTACTCAATTTTAATTTCAAATTGGCGACTAATCAGCCGACTAGACTTTCTAGTAACACATGCATAGACCTTTTTGCGCATAATCTGGGTAAGAAATGTATTTGTGACGTAATTGATCTTGCTCTTTCTGACCACACCTGTCAGATACTAAAGGTTCCAACCAAAAGAATATATATAATGAAGCATTGGTATATCAAACGTCGTGACTATAATCTAGATAACATGAATAAATTTAGGGAATGTTTGCAAAGTGTTTCCTTTTCGGAAATATATCAGGTTGATGATCCGAACACAGCCTATAATAATTTTTTGGAGACATTTACTCTTCTATATAATCTATGTTTTCCCTTTAAGCGTATTACTATAAGATTACACAAAAGACCACTATGGGTCTCCCGAGGTATCAAATCATGCAGTAAGAAAAAACGAGCCCTTCTGTGGCGTTACAGACTGTACCACAAGGAACAAGATAAAACAACATTTAAAAAGTACTTAGCAGTTTATAATAAAATAATTAAATTAACGCAACGTGCACAGAATAACTACAAGTTCAAATCATCATCTAACAAGTCTAAAACTACGTGGGAAATAATTAACCAAACTAAATTTAATAGGCCCAATACTAATTTAATTCGTAGCATTAAAATAGGAGATAAAATAGTGACACATTCACCTGATATCGCGACCGCATTTAACGACTTCTTTATTGATAACATACAACCTATAATAAATTGTGGCATACAAGTGACTTCTAATATAGAAAAGAATTGTAGCTCGATGTTTATGGCACCAAGCACTGAAAATGATATCAATGCTATTATTAAGACTTTGAAGAATTGCGGCAGTGTAGGTAATGATGGCATCTCTACCAAAGTAATTAAACATGTAGCAAATTGCATTGGTGGACATTTGAGCCATATTCTTAATTTGTGCATATCACATGGTACCTATCCAACTAACCTAAAAACAGCTATAATTAAACCGTTATTTAAAAAAAAGGACAAGCAATGCATGGAGTCCTATAGACCCGTAGCTCTTGTGCCTGTAATATCGAAGATATTTGAAAAATATATTTATATTCAAATCTTTAAATATTTAGATAAAAGTAACATCTTAACCGATGAACAGAAAGGCTTCCGTAAAAATAAAACCATCAATATGGCAATATATGACTTTTTGATCAATGTAACTTCGAATGTTGACAAAAGAATACCTGTTTGTTCAATTTATTGTGACATGACTCAAGCATTTGACTATGTTGATCACAATATCTTGCTCAATAAACTGGATGCGTACGGTATTAGAGGGAATATACTCAGTTTAATAAATTCTTTTTTACGGAACAGGACACAGTACGTTGAAGTAACCGATATAGATCCCAATACTAAATGCCAGCGTACCTATAAATCTAGTCACCGCACAGTTACTTATGGTGTACCCCAGGGCAGTGTCTTAGGCCCTCCGCTGTTTATACTGTACATAAATGATCTTCCAAAAGTAACAAGTCACCCTATGTCATTGTTTGCTGATGACAGCACTGTGACCATAAAGAGTACTGATGATCGAAACCACAACGACGTTGTCACTCAGACAATAACCTCCATAGTGAAATGGCTTGATAATAATAATCTTAAAATAAATATTGATAAGACGAAATTAATGATGTTTAGCCAACGTGCGAATCCCAATATGACAGTATACTATAACAATAAAATTATAACACAAGTAGAGACATCCAAATTCCTAGGTTTAACTATTGACAAAAAATTAGACTGGAAAACTCACACGGAGGAGCTAACTAAACGAATTAGCAAATCAGCCTATGCCCTATTCAAACTGACCCCAGTGATTAACGTCGATGCTTTAGTCACAGCATATCATGGTTTGGTGAGTTCAGTATTGAGGTATGGTGTCATTTTCTGGGGTAACTCGAGCAACAGGGAATTAGTTTTTAAAGCACAAAAAAGGTGCATTAGATCAATGTTCAGACTCCACAATTTAGATTCTTGTAAGCCATTCTTTATCAAATACAAATTGTTGACATTTCCGTGCTTATATATTTATGAGGTAGCTGTATTTGTTAAGACCAATCTAGGCCTGTTTAACAAAATATCATTTTATAACACACGAACTCGACCACAGAACAATAACTTGTGCGTAAAAAGGTCCCACACAGCGTTGATGCATAAAAGTGTTTTCTGTATGGCACCAATCATATACAACCACATACCTAGTTCAATTAAGGATTTAAACATACTCTTATTTAAGAAAAGGCTTAAATCTTTGCTGTTGAATAAAGCATATTACAGCATTTCGGAATTTTTAACAGACAAAATATAATGACTGTTTTTGACCATAGTTTATTCATCATATCTCATTGACATAGTATAATTATCTTTCAAGTTCAATTCCATTTAACATTTTTTTTTTTTTTTTTTTACATTTTTGCACATGACATTTTGTATTACTCATTTTAATAATCCTTTTCTTTGTTATTTTCATTTTTTATTTTGTTTATACTTTATTTTAATTTTTGACGTAGTAAAGTTACATTTTTGACATTTATATATTTAACTTTATGCATTCCATTATTATATTTAAAGGTTATTAATTTTAATGTCAATGACCTCTATGAATATTTGTACGCCTTCGGGCATAACATAGCGCGCTTGTAATCTTTTATAACAACTATTTATTGTACCTACCTGTGTTAACAAATGATTAAATGACTTATGACTTATGTCATGTGGTGGACTAAAGGCTATTTTAATTTTGCTGTATAGTCACTACCGACTAACGACTTATCCTCTAAGTATTCTTGAACACTGTAATAGTTTTTTCCTAATAACAGTCTGGACAATACCCTTTTGAACAACGGCAATGGCAAGTCCTGAATACTATTTGGCAAATGATTATATATAATAATTGCCATGCAGTAAGTGTTTCTTTACCATAATATACATGCCCACTTTGTGCTCGGAACTTTTCAGCCCAAGTTGGATATGCTAGACACTTGAGAACACATGAAAGAGCAGCACACCAAAGCTCACACTCAGACAACCACTCTAGAAAGCTATCAAATGTTTTGGTGGATCTTCGTCATAAACGTGGTGACGTAGAGTTGTATAGGTGAAACTATAACGATTATAAATAATGGTTGCTATTAGCAGTATAATCTGTTATTATTTACAGCAACAAACAAAACCGAAATATTTTGCTCTTTGAAAAATATTTTGACATTACTGTGTCACTACAAGTGCATGGGATCAGTCCGTGCCACGAAAGATGAGACCTGTCACACCACTTGAAACGAGTGAAACTTTGTGAAATCTTGATTATGCCTCGAGGTAAAACATTAAGACAAAGTAGGAAGATGGTTTACGACCTGTACACCTTTTGATCAAAAGAAGTATTTCGTTACACAATTATTTCGTATACAAGTGGTGTGACAGGTCTCATCTTTCGAGGCACGAGTATGTCACTACAAATGCAATCACTGTGCCCAAAATAGGCAAGATGGCATCAATATCATCATCAATTTATTATTCGATTATTTAGTCCCTCTTTACCGCATCAAGCCGACCCAAACTTTGTAGCATCCCTAACCCCAAGATACGTAGAAGATTCGAATAAATGGAGAATTCTCGACACCGTAAAAAGGTAAAACTGGATTAAGTATGTATGAGGCCATTAGTGTGCCATGCTGGGTTTTGGCGGGACCGAGTTGTTACGGATATATTGTGCCTATCTTAATAATACGGAAGAGATGTCGCGCTCATCAGCAGAGGGATTAGGGTAGGTCTTCCAAGAATGTATGTGTTTGATCAAAAAGAATAGGCGGTTTTCGTAAAGATTACAAATAACAAAAGATTTTTAATCGTTACTTCAGCCGTGCCTTGACTGAGGTTATAATTCAAACACTGTATTAAGCTATCATGGTAGGTAGACAGATTTGTCTGCTCCTAACAATTTTTTCCATTCACCCGCATTCTCCAGTTAACCCGCGATCATGGCGCTTGCAACAGCGTCGACATATCGGGTGCTCAAAAAACAATAATCACAGAAGATATCCCGTAAGTGACATTATAAGTTAATGTTGTAATTGTAGTTTGACAGTTGCGCAACAGTAAAAGTGTGACGGCACTGTTGGCGCAGTGGCTGCTGCGCCGAGTGTTGTGAGTTCGATGCCCGTACGGAACAAATGTTTCAATGGCCTGCAAGTAGTTGTTCCGAGTCTGGCTATTGGTGTATTTTGTCGTTTATACATTTTAGCCGTCGCAGTACATCCAAACGGAGTTCAAGAACTGTAAGTTTGACATTTCCACAACAACTGTCACTGATCGCGGTTTAGATAATTATATGCGTATCACGTTCAGTTGCGTTGGTGAAATTTGCCCTTAATTTGTATCTTTAACGTTGTTTGTTTGTAATATTAATAAATCTTCTATTTCTTAACAAATAAGTTATAATTTTGCTAGATTAAAAGCTTTGACTCTAAAGAGGTCACAATTATCAGAAACATTTCCTGAAAAGTAACTTCTCTTAGAAATCTGAACGTAAATCTGTAATCAAGTCAGGTTTCTGTAACAAATGTATCTACGTACCCTTTGACAATTCATTTTTACTGAGAATCAGTCGGAATGTTTTTTTACTTGTGTATTGGTCTTAGTTTTTGTGGTTTAGAAGAAGTTAAAACAAAAACCGGCCAAGTGCGTGTCGGGACACGCGCAGTACAGGGTTCCGTAGTAGCCCGTTATATTCTAAATAACTACGTCATTTTAGTCACTTTAAAGGATTTATTCTAAGGATTTTGTATTTGGTACAAAATTATCCAACACCCAAGTTCAACGACTATTACTGCTAAACTAATAATCTTAACCGCTACAGTTTTCCTTTAAAGTTTATGAAATGCACTATCATCATGAATTTAACCAGATTTTTTGGGACTGCTGGTACAAAAATTTGCGGTTTTTAATATCGTAAATGGAGCATTAAATCGAAAAGTATGTCATTTTAAAAGACCTATTCAACGATACCCCACACGATGCGGTAGACGACGAAAGAAAATTCATCCCACTTTACATGTAGAGGAGCCACCCTAAAAAAATATTTTTCAAAATTTTATTTTACCACTTTGTCGTTACGGATATACACACCTCTACATAATTACAGCTTTCTAGTACTAACGGTCTCTTAGCAAAACCTCGGACAGACAGACAGACGGACATGACAAAACTATAAGGGTTCCTTGTCGGAACGAAACGGAACCTAAAAATAAAGAGCTGGTTATAAATAATGAACTGTGAGTTGGTAATAACAATAATAATAATAATAACAGTAATAATATTGGTAGGTAATAGTCTGATACTGATAACTTTGTAGACCAAAAAAGTACTACAGCGCAATTTAGGACACAAATGAAGAACTAACATCAAAATTCTAAATTATCTGCGTGTATATTTATTACTAATTTTAAGTCCAGGTGTCCAAGGTAAACTTAAAATGTATAAATTTTATAAGAGATAAAAGAAAACGTATTTCATAAAAATCAGCCCTATAATAGTGTTGTATAATTTCTCGGTATTGGCGGTTTTTTCTTTGACTAAAAAGTTATTAAACATTTTAGATTATCATTAGTTCGATCGTTAAGTACTTACTTATTTAAATAAAATGAAGATTTTTTACTTACAAATTATTACGGATCAATGAGCGTTCTCCAAGAATTCCTTTGAGAATTCGAAAAAGATTAATGAAATTTTCCTCGAATGTAAAATTATCAAATAACATAATGACTTAATATTTTATTAAAAAAATTCTGAAGAATATAAAATCTGTTAAAGACGATAATGTTAATGAAACTGTTTTAATAAAACAGTTAGTGAAACTAATTTTATTTACAGTTTTGTCAAATAAAATTGTGTCATCTCGAAGCCGAAGTGATGAAAACTGCCAATGAAAAACCGGCCAAGTGCGAGTTGAAACTCGCGTGAAGAGGGTTCGGTACAATACCAAAGCCAAATTTTAGGCTCAGTAGTTTCGGAGATCGGGGGGGGGGAGTGGTCAATTTTCGTCTTCTTTCATGAATAAAATCAAAACAATTTATTTTAAGATAATAACAATATATATATATATGTAATGTGGGTACTTGCTTATTATCTTATAGACTAAGGGGGGTAACTCGAAATGTAGCGGATGTTATTTGATTTACGTATCTGTGGGCCAGTTCGGAATAAACCATTGCCACGAGAGGTTGTCTCATTTCGCTCCTGCAGAACCTTCTAGAACATTACAGTGGCGACGAGGATAAAAGGAGCATTCGCGTGTGGAGTGTTGTAAATTTGCGAGATGTCTATTGGTAAAGTAAAGGAGTTCGACGTGGCGACGGGAATGTGGTCGTCATACATAGACCGTTTAAATATGTATTTTACGGCGAACGACGTGAGTGACAACCTTAAGCTTCCTACTTTGATAGCCGTGATGGGGGATGCTGCGTACGAGCTATTGGTTAATTTATCCAGCCCGAAGAAGCCTTCAGAGCTAAGTTACGACGCCGCGGTTGACATGATGCAGAGCCATCTACAGCCGGTACCGTCAGCTTTGGCAGAGAGGTTCCGCTTCAGGCAAAGGCGCCAAGCAGCAGATGAAAACATCGCCGGTTATGTAGCCGAGCTGAAAAAGTTGACGCGACATTGCAAAATGGGGGTAAATCTGAGCGAGAATCTACGAGATCAATTTGTGTACGGGCTGAAAAGTGATATGATTCGGCAGAGTTTGTTCGCGGAGGAAGACTCGATGAGTTTTACAAGTGCGGTTAAACTTGCGACATCGGTCGAAGCCGCGGAGCGCGATGCGGCGGCGGTAGATACATCGGCGGCAGCGGTACCGCTCGCGCCGGGCGCAACGAGTGGAGAGGGCGGAGTCAGCCTACATGCGTTGACAGCGGCTGACAGCGAGCGGTGGCGTTCGGCAGCGGGCCGGGGCGGCCGCGGGGCACGCGGCTATCGCCCGGTGAGGCGAGGAATCCCAGTGCGGAATAACGAAGCTAAGAATGCGGACGGCAACTGTAGCGGATGTGGTTCTACCGGACATAATTACGAGGTGTGCCGGTTTCGTGGTTATGTATGCAGCCGGTGTAGGAAACCGGGCCACTTCAGGCGAGTATACCCGAGACAGGGTGCGGCCAGTACGAAGGGCCCTGGCTCTTCTAACAAGGCTTCCGTGTACTTCGGGGAAGCGGCGGAAGACACGGACGCGGAGGAGCGGGAGGGTTACCTGCAGGATTTTCATCACCTCTGTTTGAACGACTATAAGGCGGTGAGTTTACCTGTATCTATCGAATGTACAATTATTAATATGAAAATAGACACCGGGACAGCCGTATCGTGTATTAGTCAGCAGACTTATAATCAATATTTTAAAAGTACACAGTTACAGCCTACCAATGTGCGTTTAAATTTTTATGATGGATCGGCACTGAGACCGTTAGGGATAATTACACCAAATGTATGTTATGCGGGAGTAAGCAAGCGCATAGAATTATTTGTGATTGAGGGGGGCACCACTTCCTTGTTAGGCAGTGGTTAGCAGAGTTGAAAGTACAAATTCCAAAATTTTGTGAATTTCATAATATTAAAGGAAATGCAAAAATAGGGTTAGATTGTGAACTTAGGAAATTGTGTTTCAGATATAAAGAGCTGTTCAGTGGCGGGTTGTGGCGGTACACGGGTGGCAAGGCAACATTGCGGGTGCGCGAGGGCGCGTCACCGGTGTTCCATCGCGCCAGACCATTACCGTATGCTCTGCGCGAGCGCGTCGCTGCCGAGCTTGACGCGATGCTGCGCGATGGTGTCATTGAGCCCGTCGACTGCTCCGACTGGGCCTCACCTTTAGTACCGGTAAATAAAGCAGATGGTTCCTTGAGGATTTGTGCAGATTATAAAGCTACCGTAAACCCAGCCCTAATTGTAGATCGCTACCCTTTACCTAGGATTGAGGATTTAATTGTAAGGTTGGGTAATTCGTCTTATTTTTCAAAAATTGACTTGTCACAGGCTTATAATCAGATAGAGCTGGATAGTATTAAGGAATACACAGTGATAAACACTCACAGGGGTTTGTACCAATATAACAGGTTAGTTTATGGATTGGCATCAAGTGCCGGAATTTTCCAACGGATTATGTGTAATTTATTAAGCAATATCCATAACGTAGAGGTATTTTTAGATGACGTAGTTATAGGGGGTCAATCCAGGGGTCAGCACCTGCAGGCGGTGGAAGCAGTGTTTAGTAGGTTGCATAAATATGGGCTTAAATTAAAAAGTAATAAATGTGTATTTCTGGTTAACGAGGTTAGGTACTTAGGTTATATTCTGAGTAAAGACTGTATTAGGACTGATCCGAGTAAGATTGAGGCCATCTCTAACATTCCTAGACCGAGTAATGTAGGGGAGTTGCGGTCGTTTTTAGGATTAATTAACTTTTATGCTAAATTTGTTAGGAATATGAGTTCGAAGTTAGTACCCTTGTATGATTTGTTAAAAAGAGATAAGAAATGGTGTTGGTCAAAAGAGTGTGAATGTGCTTTCAAGGAAATAAAACAGTTGTTAACTAGTGCGGAGGTGTTAGCTCACTACGATCCAAAGCGGCCACTGATAGTGACGTGTGATGCGAGCGCGCGGGGGGTGGGCGCCGTCCTCTCGCAGCCGAGCGGCGATGGCACGTTTGAACGACCGATAGCGTATGCGTCACGCACACTTAATGACGCGGAGAAAAATTATTCACAAATACATCGCGAAGCGCTAGCTATTATATTTTCGGTAAACAAATTTCATCAGTACTTGTACGGACGGCATTTTCTTTTACGAACGGACCACAAGCCATTAGTATCTATCTTAGGCCCTAAAACGGGAATACCTACGATGGTAGCCAGCCGAATGCAGCGTTGGGCAATCATTCTATCTGCGTATTCATTTGATATCGAGTACGTTCGCACCGACTAGAACGGAGCGGACGGGTTGTCGCGACTACCGGTAGCAGGGAGTAAACAATTAATGACTCATACGATGCCCGAGCAGACTTATTTACACTTCGTTCAACAAGAATTACTTTTAGATTATAATGAGGTAAAGAAACAGTCTATCCGAGATCCGATTTTAGGTAAAGTTTTGGGTTACGTAAGGGACGGATGGCCAATAGAATGTGAAGTTATAAATTTGCGTCCTTATTTTAATAGGAGTAAGGAATTATATGAAGAGTTAGGGTGTATTATGTGGGGCCATAAGCTGGTGGTTCCAGAGGCATGCAGGGAGAGAGTACTTCGATTAATCCATGAGCCACACATGGGGATTGTAAAGTCCAAATCGTTAGCGCGTAGCTATGTATGGTGGCCAGGCATGGATGAAGTGATTGAAGGCATGTGTCGGGGATGCGCGGTATGTGCGGCACAGGCGGACGCTCCACCGCGGCAGTACCGTCCATGGTCCAGGTTACATTTGGATTTTATGGGCCCAATTCTAGGTAAAACATACTTGGTCGTAGTGGACGCCATGTCAAAATGGTTGGAAGTATTTCACGTGTCAAGTACGGCGGCTACGGGAGTGATAGATAAAATTATGGAGTTATTTAGCCGATGGGGTCTTCCTAAACAAATTGTGACGGATAACGGGCCTCCTTTCACGAGCGGGGAGTTCAATAAATTTACTAAAAGCCTAGGAATCGATCATATTTTCACAGCTCCATATCATCCGGCGTCGAACGGTTTGGCAGAAAATGCGGTGAAATCGTTGAAAAGAGTGATAAAAAAGCTACCATAGAACGGCAGAATGTTGACAGGGCTCTGTGGGCGTACTTATTGCATTATAGGAACACTGAGCACTCAACCACAGGTGAAAGTCCAGCCACATTGTTGGTAGGTAGACGGTTACGGACAGAGCTAGATATTTTGAAACCGGAGGGGTGCTAAAGTTTATAGATCTCAACAGCGTCAGAAAGCATACGTAGAAGGAGCAAATAGACAATTAGATCCTCAGCAGGAGGTATGGTACAGGCAGTACTTGAAAGGGGAGAAATGGGTACCAGGAGAAGTAGTCGAGTGCACAGGACCAAGTAACTATAGAGTGAAAGGTAAAGGTGTTTCATAGACACATAGATCAGTTAAAAAAGTTGTCATCGCGATTATCAATCGCTTGCGCTGGTAACCCTGTTGTGGAAGTCGGACAATCTAGCACTAATCCTCATAGGGAGATGACTGCTGTAGATTGCGGGGCATCGCAGGTTGAGGTTCAGCCGGAACAGAGTTCGGCAGATAGTCTGAGGGAACCTACTGTGGATAGGAATTCGGAGGGTATTCTAAGCCCTCCTGGCTTAGAAACGGGATCTCCAGCTTCACCGGGGTTCCAGGATGCCTTGCCAAACGTGTCACCTATACCCCAACCCCGTCCTGTAAGGCAGTGTAGATTTAAGAATAAATTAAGTTATAAGATGTAACCAAACTTTATTGTTTAAGTAGTACTGTATATCACTTCTTCGTCATTGTGTACTTTTTGAATAAACAGTATGTGAACTTAATAAATATTTTTTACATAGAGGATTATATAAGTTTAGATTCTGCAGATTATATTATAAATAAGTTGGTATGTATAAATTAGTGTGGAAGAGTGTAATGTGGGTACTTGCTTATTATCTTATAGACTAAGGGGGGGTAACTCGAAATTTAGCGGATGTTATTTGGTTTACATATCTGTGGGCCAGTTCGGAATAAACCATTGCCACGAGAGGTTGTCTCATTTCGCTCCTGCAGAACCTTCTAGAACATTACAATATATATTTGTGATCTTCATAAAGAGTCCTTTCAATTTAAAAAAGACACAGTCAGGTGTGCAAAACTTCTTTTTAATTTCCTAATTTCCCCTCTTCTTCTTTATCGTGTGGTTAGTGCCTAACCTGGTGTCAGAGTTTTTAAGCCACCCACGGGCCTCTGACTTGGCTTAGCATGCCGTCGAGAAATATCTCTCAGGCATGCTGGTTTCCTCACGATGTTTTCCGTCACCGAAGCAATTGATAATTAATACAATACGCACATGAATCCGAAAAATCAGAGGCCTTAGGTTCGAACTCGAGACCTATGACTTGGCAGTCCGACGGCCACACCACTAGGCTATCACTGCTATCATTTGTCTATCATCACTATCATTTGTGCCCTGAAAATGACCCTTATTTAAAAAATAAATTTATTTACTTTGCACATCTGTGTTTGGGTCATGGAATTACACCATCCTACTAAATTTCACCTAATTTGGTCCAGTGGATTCGGAGAAAATTGGCTGTGACAGATAGACGTACAGACAGACAGACGAACGAGGGATCCTTTAAGGGTTCCGTTTTTTTTCATTTTTGTATGGAACCCTAAAAACCATTGAAATAGTTTCATACTCATCCTCTGCCTAACCCTTTCCCAACCATATTGGGGTCGGTTTCCACCCTAACTTGCAGCAGAATGCTTGTATTTCACATGGAATGATAGCTTGTCTTTGTTACACAAATACACTGCACAAAAATAATCCAATTAACTAAACAAAAAAATCTACAATCGAATTAGACGCGGCCACACAACGAGACTATCAGTAAACCATCACGCTACCTAAAAGTACTTGTCCTGAATTGAAAACTGATAAAACATTATAGTTCACAGAGCTATGGGCCTTCTATCTTTTTATGGCGCCCGCGGTTATGAAATCGATAGACCCCAGAATCCTACTGCGCAAAACTGAGTTGTGTGTTACGCATTCCTTGTTTTTAAGTAGTAAACAAAGTTGAAAGATGCCTTAAATTATTTGGCACAAGGACTACGGGTTCATGTAGCTAATTCGTCTGATATTCCTAGTTGACAATGTAATGATCTAAGGAGGTGGTGTTCTCTAGTTTCTGTCCACCAAAAAAGGCGCATGGATGGATGAATGGATTCTTAGTTATTTTCCAAAATATTTGATGGCACAACTGTGTGATACGAGAAGTGCGGAAAAACAAGGCTTCAAGATCTGCTAGGACGAGAGAGGATCAGCTATATCCATGTTACAAAAAGCGGCGCCGAGAGAAAATGTACTAAAACATCTAGAACATTTTATAAAACATATGGACACGGGTATTTATCGCGAATTTTACCTTTAATATAAGCCAGATGTTTCGACCGGATTGCACCAGCCGTGGTCGCGGGAAGACTGAAGTATTGGAGGTCCCGCCACAGCAAAGCGAAGGTGTTTATTCAACTACGATCACTTGATCTTCATAAATGTTTATTAGGGCCGGTTCACACTAGGACAGCACACTACACTAACAGTGTATTAAAGGTAAAATTCGCGATAAATAACCGTTTTCATATGTTTTATAATGTGTTCTGATCGTGACAGTATAAAAAAGACAATCTAGAACATTGTTATCGTCATGAAACACTAAAATGAAACAAAATGTTCCAAAAAATGGTGCCTGGACCACGGCCAATAACACGAAGGTTTAAGGATTGCAATCCCTATATCTTTTTTACGAGAACCAGAAAAAAATATCAAATCGATTTCCCGATAGCGAGGAGCGTAGTAATGTGAACTACGGTCGCAGGTGGCCTTGGGTGTTATTCTGATAAACGTCAATGTCGAATTTACGATCGAAGCCGAGTCGGATGAAGCTTCGCACGCGCGTTCGGCTTTATTCGGTAAGCCGACGACTGGAACCGACTTGCGGCGTGCTTTCTGCCAGATTTGCGAGGTATTTGGGATTGATTGGTTGCTGGATTGAGGGTTTCAAGTATTTTGTAGCTATTGCCGGCTGTGGTGCGAGATTGATAGCGGTTTCGTGAAGGAGGTAGGCGGAAACCCCTTTACCATAAACTTAGGTAACGAGGTATTTCAGTGAGATATTAAGGTCGCCTTGAAACTATAATATTTATTAGTTCTAACATAAACGAAATAAATGTATTAAAAGAAAATTCTAAACTCGCGTGATGGGCAAAAAAGTATGACTCGGCTCTCTAGAAAACTATGTTTTTCGTTTCTTTGCATTAACAAAAGATGAAAAAACCCCCAATAAAACTTGATATATCCCCAAAGAAATCCTTCTAATAAGAAAAACTAAAACGGAGAATAAATCTATCTTACGTATTCGGACAGATAGGCGTAACGTGCCTTTATCGTGGACAAATCTAAATAATACAATAAACAAAAAAGAGATTCTCCATACCATTGTTCTAGAATAATAAGAACGACTCCGGTTCGAATACAAAACGACCATAACTTACCGGAATAGGCCCCCTTAGTATCTGTTATGAGTCCAGCACAAAAATAAAATACTTATTACATTTTTTTTCCTACAAGCCCTATACCTCTCTTCAGAAACTTTGTTTTGAGTACTTTATGAAAGCAAATGAGAACAACAAAAAGTAACAAGCTAAAAGAACGGTGTGTAATGAAAATATCAGAAAAACAAGTGTCATTAACGGGCGAGTTTTATCTCGGAGAAAAAGTTTGTGACAAATTAAGAAAGAAGTGGGGGTAGGTTGAGTTTGGGGCTAATGGAAAATACGCTTTGCTTCGAGATAAAAAGTTTAGAGGCAGAAGTTCCGTTGGACGTGCTCCGATTCGACAGAAAGCATCGGACTTGAACGATTTATGGAGTACGAACCTTACATTTGTACCGAAGTTGGGCGAATTCAATAACTTTGTGAATGTTTGGGTGAAGTGGGGGGAAATGTGGCGTGCATTGTTAATGTCGGTCGTTAGCTTATTTAGGATCGCGTCGGTGCCGTCCAGAGGTGTCCTGTATGATAAGCGATAACATCTAATGTTGGATGGGCAATTATAGCACTGCAGTGTTTATTCTTTTGACAAGATTTTACATATCTACTCCTTCAAAACCGGCCCTTGTATCTGAGCAACTTGGAGGATTTTGAGCAATTCCTTGTAAATGTTGGCTTTCGTGTCAGGTAAAAACCAAACTTTATTTGTATATTCAAAAAGCCATCGCTTGTTTTCAGCAATACTTGGCGGCACCCTAATCAATGATTTAATACTATTACACTCTGGTATTTCAACTCTTAGCAGACATTTAGCATACATGACGGTTCGCTTGCGCATATAACACAATTAGTAGTACAGTTAACTGCCACCTAATGTTTATGAAAACGGAAATTTAATTCCTAAAATAAATCTCCCATGTGCTCTGCAATAAGATACACCATTCAACGTAATTTGCCTCCAAACCTCGTCCACTTGCAGTCAGAAATACACTTCAAATAAAGTTAGCTAGCACATATCTCCTGCTACAAAATACATTCCATTATTCCTGAAATTGTTTGAACAAGTTTGATAACTTGAAAACGTTTGAAACAAACAAAACATGAACTGCACGTTTCAGTCTCATACGAGTTTGTGCACCAACAATCGAGATACAAGTTTACAATATGATTTGCAGTGCTAGTCGACAATGACAGCGTTATAGTTGAGTAAATACGCAAGTTGGTTATTGTATTTTTGTGAAGCGATCATGTTTTTTTTTGTTGTAATATATATTTTTTTAATTATTGTTTTAACTATTTGTTGGTATTGGCCTGTTTTTGAAATGAATGAAACGGTTCGAATTCGTGCGCTATTGTAAAGATTTGAACTGAATTTACTAATTGTATTCTTGCGGGCTCTTATCCACATGAAACGACCACTTGGAATCGTAGGTGCACGGACAAATAAAGTATTTTGAATTTGTAGGAATCGTTTACAACGCATCTTATACTCAAACCCAAAAGAATTTAAATAAATATAAATAAATAAATATCGCTGGACATTACACACAACGCCATCTAGTGCCACACTAAGCAACGAATCTTGTGTCATGGACAACAGATACTTGATATACTACATAGATAATTTTTGTTTGTAAATACATACTTATTATACATATAAATATCCATGACTCGGAAACAGATGTCCATGCTCATCACACAAACATTTGTTCCTACCGGGATTCGAACCCGGGACCCTAAGAACGTAAGGCAGCCTCACTACCGCTGCGCCATTCGGGTCGTCAAATCGTCGGTCGTGATATTCGGTCGTCGTTTACTGGAATTAAATCAGGCACACAGGTACTTTTGAACTGTAGCAGAAACAGTCAGTTTAATGAAACTTGGTAACAGGCATAATATTCTGTTACACATTTTTCGTTGTTTAAAGTAGGATTTGATGTCCTCTCTGTCCCACTCCTGGGCAAAGGCCTCCCCCTACTCCTCCCATTCTTCGCAAACCTGCGCGTCCTCGTTCCGCCTCCAGTTCTGAGATTTAAAAAACAAAATTGCCTGTGTGTTTAACTTAGTCATTTGAATTTGTAATTAAATGAGTGAGTGTGATTACTAAATAACCAAATGCCACCACTAAACACAATATTATCAACTAACACATACTTAAACTATTCACAATAAGCCCACACAAGACCAATAAATCGACACATAAAAACAGAACAGCTTAGCATAGGTTTCCATTTAACGAGTGCAGGTCATTACAAGCCCCGCCGGGTCAAATTAGCTAGGTTATCAGAAAACCGTCTAATGTGGCTCGTCGTAACTCTTGCTAATGCCTTTATTGGTCGTAATATACGGTCCAGACTTTCAGACTATTAAAGGAATGGCAAAAGGATTCGTTTTATTGCCCGCACCCCATTATAATCAGGCACGTAGTGTATTGTGTTGAGAAAATCGATGTTATGTTTTGTGTTTCTTTTGTAAAAAAACGTTCGAGGGTTTACTTTACGTGTTTAAGTGTACTAGTACCTAATAGTACCCCCACATTTAGGCAGATATGTTTAAGTCCCAAGGGGCGAGCCTATTGCCATCAACTGGGCGCAAATCCAGACTCCGTAGCTGCTGCTGAGAAATTCCTGATGGAAATACCCAATAACACCTGGGAACTATATCCACTACTACCACCACTAACTACATTACCACACACACACACTACACACACATTACTGCTTTCTTTTTAAACAAGTTCTAAAATTACAAACGGGACTAGGGAACGATATTGCCATAGCAATTGTGATCGTCACCTCGTAGCGTTTTCGTAGCCTTTCGTAGCATCACGCGTAGCCGCGTAGCGTTCACCTCTGAAGTATTTCGTTGTAAGATATACTAAACCGGTTCAGTGTAAGAATAGTTCAGTAAAATAGTGAAAGCGGCTTGCTACGATACAGAATATACTGAAGTATCTGTGAGCAGTCGGTCCGCAATTTTGCCGTAATGATTTAACCGTAGTTTTAGGTTATAATAATGCTAATTGGTAGATTCTGTTGTTAAATTACTGTATTGTCGCGTATCAACAACGGAAACTGTTTGATAAATTGTTTGTTACCACAAACTGTTCAAATCACAATAGCCACATTCATATCCATATTCTAAGGGAAACTATTATTGTGCCAAAAATAGATACTAATAATAGATAAAATCTACCTATTCACAGAAAAATAAACCTTCAAAAAATGTAACTACATACAATATATTTCATAATATCAGTGATATCAAATAAAAAAACTGCTCCGTCCTTGAAATGGACGGTCAAACACAAACCCTTTGCGGGACCTCTTAATTTGGCTGATATATAAGGGCTTGGGGAGCTCACATACGCATAATAAATTCGCCGTACGTGATTGTACCGAAGCAATCTATAATACGACCAAATAGAAATGCTCTTATCGTTCTGTCACAAGCGTAATTTATTCTTAGGGGTACATATATAGGGTGGATATTGTCACGCAAGCACGATTTGGGAGTCGAAATAAGTGGGTGAGTGTGAATGGGTTTAATACAATGCCTTGTTATAAACTGATTAAAAAAGGATCGGGCGAATTGGAATATTTGCATGGAGCAACAAAGGCTATTTACATTGCAGATGAGAGTGGAAACACCGGCAAGGGACGCTCTAGAAGGGCATACAGTGACCTTGTTGGTGAAGTTCTTTAGAAAGGTCAGGTGTATGTATAGTAGGTACTCACCAAGTGGCCACGTGCTACATGCGTCTATGGCCAAATGTATTAACGTGGACGAAACAGAAAGAGTCTTCTTATTTATCGTGTGGTTACTGCTTAAGGCCGCATTCTCACTGTGTTGTGACGATTAATTTATCGTTGGTTTTTAGTTGGCAAAAGTCGTGGACGACAGTAATCGCGTCGTCCTATATGTGAACACCTCCATTTAAATACACAAGCCACGACAGTTCAAAGTACACGACTATGTCACGAGAAAGCGGGAACGCGGCCTTACCTGGTGTCAGAGTTTTAATGCCGCCCATGGGCCTTGACTTGGCTTTACATGCCGTCTAGAAATATCTCTCAGGCATACTGCTTTCCTCACGATATTTTCCTTCACCGAAGCAAGTGATATGTACTATTGAGGACACTCCCGCCTGATCACCACTAAGCTAATTTTTGCTTGCCCTTAAAGATACCGATCGGCCCAGCGCACTGACGACGCACGCCAAACGAGAGTCATTGTTATTTTACGCGTCAAAGTTGACGCTTTCCTAATAGGCCTAAACTTTAAGGGGGCGTGTCTCGGCGCCTCCGCATGATTTAAGCGAAAAAAAAAAACAGATCAGGCGGAAAAGACCACGACTGTACAATACGCACATGAATCCGCAAAATTAGGGGTGCATACCTTGGGTTCGAACTCAAGACCTATGACTAGGCAGTCCGACGGTCACACAACTAGGCTATCATTGTTGTTGTTAATCATAATAAAAGGAGTGTGACCGCAGCACTCTGTATTTCCTGCCTATCTCCATTGGAAAAAGGTGTGAGTTTTATTCAACGCGTCAAAGTCATAAAATACCACCGCATAAATACCTACTGTCAAATTAATTAAATAAATATGCAATAAACATTTTGCCAAGTTTTCATGGCTTTAACAATAACATTGTGCTTCGGCTGCTCCAATAAACGTTCTCTATTGCTTTAATGATTTGTTTGACTGTTACTGGACATAATCGGTTGTTGTTTACAAGAACTACAACAAAATGTTAATGCAGACTGCCTTGTTGGTTTAGTGGTCCCAAGTGCGACTACTGAGCATGAGATCCAGGGTTCGTTTCCCGGGTCGGGCAAAGTGTTATTGGGTTTTTCCATCAGGAATTTCTTCAGCCATGGAGTCTAGATTTGCGCTCAGTTGATGGCTTGTCTCCTATTACATGGGTCTAAACACACATAACTGGGTGTACTATTAGGTACACCTCTGCCTAACTCTTCGGGGAAAACAGGCGTGATGTTATGTTATGTTAAAGTGTTCGTGGTTTACAAACGATTTCACTTCTAAATCCCACAAAAACCGTTCACCGAAATGCGGTGTGCGTGGGAAAATGTTCGAGAGAAATCGTTAAAGGTGTGAGCCGATTAGTATTCTGCTTTGGGTCCACTCTGCGGCCATGATTCACACGCAAGCCTCTACGGTCACTACGGTATGCCAACTTGAATACTGTGAAACACGTGCTATTGAATTTATCTACATGGAGGTGTACATTTTCTTAGGAATGACGTCACACATACAGCGGACGGCTTGCATACAGTCTTGAAAAATATGCTGGATTTTTAGAAAATCTTGCAGCCTGTTGGACGACAGCTAAACCTATAACTTGGTCAATGGTCGCGTGCACGTTTTCTTCTCATTTATATAACAAATACTTCAAAGTTTTTTTTAAACGTGGCCCTTCACTACGATTTTTTCCTGTATCGCACCCAGCGTTTAAAAACATAAAACTTGCATACACAAACAGCCAGACCCGGAACAACTATGTGTTGCCCATAAAAATATTTGTCCCGTGCGGGGAACGAACCCGCGACACGCAGCGCAACAGGCAATAGCCACGGCGCCACCCGTGCCGTCAAAGTTTAGAAGATAGAAGTAAATAATGTTGGTGCTATACAGGTTGGCGCTTTAGTAACCAGCATCCGTTAAGGGGTATCATATACTGCGTAATATGATACCCCTTGGTAAGTCTGGTAGACCGGCTTCGGAGCTTCTGACTACGCGTAACGACGGCTAAAGATCTTAAAATGACAGCCGAGACCAACTCAGCACATGCTATATTCCATTATAAGACTACCTCCACATCGTTCTACCTCGTTCAAAGTCCACACACACTTGCGACGTCGACGTCCAATCGTCGGCACATCACTATGCATTACGTCACGTCGTCAAATGACGTAATTATGCTGACACGCATGCTTCGCGTGCGGGATTTGCATCCAAGTGACGACTGAATAGTGGGATATGGCGTGTTTTATGGGCCTTTGATGGTTGGGTTTGTGATTTGGTTGTGTGTGCAGTCTACATAAATCCTCTCGAATAATGTTCTTTAAAGTGTGTAGGAATGCAAAGTAGAAATCATCATCGATTGGACTGATTTCTTGCAGTGCTACGAGTATGCTGGCGTGCTACGAGTTGTTGTGCTACGACAATCGTAACACCGCTACGAGTTCTCTGTTTATTTTCAACTTAGTTAATCAGTGATTTATTTGAGTTTTTATTTGGATTATTAAATCTGTTATACCTAATCCGGAGATTTTATAATACCGTCTAATAACAAACAGCTTTGTTTTGTAATACTACATCAATGAACACAGCGAAATGTTGGTGTACCATTGGTGCATATACAGGGTTACTGGTTAAGTCGACCTAGATCCGGTAAGGGGTTGTAGTGTGCATCATTTCTGACTGATTTGACTATCAAACACCATACCTCAAACTGAACCGTTTTTTTAAAACATTACTACGTTTAATACTAACGTTTACCGTACCGTACTAACGTTCAACTACCTGGGAGCCTTTCATCAATTTTTTTTATTCATTTTTTTCTATTAATTATAATATCACCCATAAGTATTATACCTTGTTGAATAGCTGAAGAAACGTATATATTTTCAAGCATTTTATCTGCAGCGTACTTGCCGTAGATTTTTTTTTTAATATTTCTGAAAGAAGAAAATACTTTTTACTAATTGATTCCTTTTTCTAACCTTCAATCTACGAGTATGCCCCAGTTTTGTTTAGTTACTTGCAATTTTCATGTTGAGAATAATAAAACAACTTATTTACTACACAATAATTAATACAGGTGTTTAATAGTCAAATCAGTCAGAAATGATGCACACTACAACCCCTAAACGGATCTAGGTCGACTTAACCAATAACCCTGTAAATCTGCTTAACCCTTCGGAGCTTATAATATCAATTAGTAAACCAGCACACCATTCTTATCAACTAATTACCCAGAACACACAATAATTACGTATTCAACCATGAGCTAATCAAGTGCTTATAACGCCAGATATTACCAAATCCCGTGACGATTAATATTAACCGAACAACGTACGGCTAACATTAATTAATCAAGCACAATCAACCATTGATTATTATTTTATTGATAAAGTTTTGCAGACTATTCTTAATCACTTTGAAATAGGTTTAAGTTGTGCAAACTCTATTTGAATTTAATTAATGCTCAGAATTTGATTGTTTTGTTTCACGTCAGATTTCTTAGAGTGTTCTGAAGACACGAAATAGGGGACCACAGAAGGTTTGTGCGATACAAAGGGCTAAAATCCACGTACATATAGACTAGCTGAACGAGGCAATTTTCATTACCGAAAAAGCCGAATGAAGTATAAAAAGAACCTCGCTCGCCTCGCTCACTCACTCGCTAGCTGGTGATGTGGCTTTATGCAGTGATGCAGTAGCGATGCAAACGCAAATTGGCCGCGATCACAGATCGCATGCCCGGCTTAAGCCTTGGGTACTGTCGCAGCAAGCTAATTTGTTCAAAACGACATCATTACAACTTAAGTCTAGTCATTTAAAGAACAAAACCGTGGTCTACCTTGGATAATAACTTTTTTGTATAGTAACTTAAGGCGCTGGGCACACAGAAAAGACGTAAGACGAGGACGGGGCGCGGAAAGCGCATACGGGGTGCCGTCGCGAATTTTTAACGCACATAGAAAAGACGAGGCACGGGAGGGGGCGCGGGCGTGACGCCGGGCGCCACGAGGTAAAACAAGCGAGTCGCGCACCCGTGAATTTCTTTTTTGTGTAACCAACCAACTTCATTCAGCCGTCCGATTTTGACACGATAACATGTTATAACATTTTTTTTGACGCGCGCGCAGCTCGCTCGTTCTCGCCCGTCCCTAGTGCGCTGGCGCCAGGCGGCGCCCGTGCCTCGTCTTAAGTCGTCTTTTCTATGTGCTTTACAACAGGGCGCAGACGGGCAAAGGTCGTTTCCGCGCCCGTCCGCACCCATGTCTGCGCCCCGTTTGCGTCTTACGTCTTTTCTGTGTGTCCTGTGCTTAATAGTGCTTATGACGAAATAGTAGACAATCAAAAAATACTGCGATACTGTAGCTGGCTGTGTTCTTTCGCACGATGCCGTCGCGATACAAACGCATTTCAGCATCGATACAGAAATGCTTGTGTATGCTGCAGTTGGAAACTAGTCTTCGTGTGCTTCTTCTCGCTCGTTGCATGGAAATAACCTTCTGTAGGATTAATTTCGCTGAAAGGTTGAAGTGAGAAGTTTCACAAAAGAACTGAAACAAATTGTTCTTTAATTAAAGTCTTTGATCATATTCGCAGCCGGCAGGTTCTATTCATGAAAGTGAACTCAGGACCTAGTTATAAGTTAGATGCTGGGAGTTTTAGACTCGACATGATTTGGATCTTGATGTTCGTGCGGTTTTGAAAAGATTGATGGATTGTGTGAGGAATGATATGAAAGAGAAAGGAGTAGATGGTGCCGTGACGTCTGACAGGGGAGAATAGAAGAAGAAAACGTGTTGCGCCGACCTCGAGTAGAATGTGGTTTTTGGGTTTCTGTGGTCTTATTTTATTCCAATAAAGATTTTTTTATTTTAATTTTATTATAATGCTTCATTTGTAATAGTTTACTTGATACTGAATCCAGGGCCTGTACCATCACCACCTCTTATAGTAGTATTACTTTAATGACACTTCGGCGTGAGAAAGAGATGAACCTATACAGGGTTTTTAGTTCTATCTCTTTCTAACACTGAAGTAAGATTCAAATAAAACTGTTTTATGAGGTGGCGGTGGGTCTCCAGAAAAATCATGTTTTGTGGTAAAACTCAATGTAAAGCACTCAATACATTGTGCTGGTGGATGGATTGAATAATACGGGGGTCATAGAGGTGTTTTAAGTAAAAATCTTACATCAAAAACTTGCATTAAAAAAAACTTGTCAGAAAATTGGAACTTTGACCCCCAATATCTCCGTAACTAGAAGGTTCCCAGGTATAGTGTAGAACAAAGAAAAATATTGCAATGAGGGGGAGAACAAGTGCGTTTCGGCTTCGTTAAGAGGCTTTTTACACCCTTTAAATACATAATAAATAGGTACGTGATAATCCTCTCAACGTCAGCTGTTACAAACACCACTAAACATAACAGGACAAAGTTCTCACATCGACTGCCGAGCCGCGAAACTTCGCCACTTCATAGTTTTCACATAAAAATGACTTTGCACTTGCGACTATGACACGCTAACAAACTTGTAACTGTTATTATGTCAGAAAGTGGCTGTCACAGTTGTTTTGGAAGATTCTTTCGAAGACGCAAGGTTAAACAAGGATGAGGAGTTGGTGATTTCAAACCATTATTGATCCTAATTTAAATCTTTCTTTTGAATTCTTGCAATTTGAACCATCACACTGGCGTAAATGCCTGCCTAGCCTTTTCCCTAATATGTTGGGGTCGGCTTCCAGTCTAACCGGATGCAGCTGACTACCAGTATTTTACATGGAGCGACTGCCTATCTGACCTCCACAACCCAGTTAGTACTGGGTAATACGATACCCCTTGGTAAGACTGGTTGTCAGACTTTTTGAGCCACTGACTACATGTAACGACTATCAAAGATCTACAAATGACAGCCGGGACCAACTGTTTAACGTGCTTTCCTAGGCACGGAGGAAACTCGGTATGTAATGGGTGGTCACCCATCCAATGACCAAGCGAGAACGGCTTAACCTGAAGATCGACCCGAGCGGCTGTTATTATTTAGCCACGAGCTCCTCACTGACGTTAATGAAGGGTTATAATAAATTCATTTATTTCAGACATGGTCCATAGTTCCATACAGAATATAATATTTAAAAACACATGTACATTAAAATAAAATAAAATAATCAATAAAAATAAAATTACACAAATACAATACAATTGAATTAAATTAAATATAAATTAAAATAGTACAAATTAGTTATAATTACCAGGAAATAATAACCAAATAAACTAGTGTACATTCTTTTAATTTAATACTAATATTAGGCTAAGTTATATTACTACTAACAATGTAGAAAAATAATTATAATTTTTATGTGAGACAATTTTAATTTTAGTACAATTATAATTTTAATTCAATTTTATTTGTAATACGTATGATTTCTTGTCACCAAATGCTTTTTATTATTTTGTTATTTTTTGTGTTAACACCTAGTTTTATGTGCATGCTGTGGTCTCCTGTAATTGAAGGAACACACTTATAAGAACTTTTGTATAACTGTGACTTCTAATGTATCTGTGTATCTTTTGTTGGAGATCCAAATAAATAAATAAATAAAAATAAATAAATATGGATATAATTCAGAATTACAATATTTGAATAGCACAAAAAGGACCCTATATTTAGCTGTGGGTGATAGACTCCCAAGGAAGGTGACTGAACTAAATGATTGGATCTACTAGAAGATCGATAGTAATACGGAGGGTAATGGTGATACCCATGACCTTTCGCTAGCCAGCCAGTCTTAACCGTTGCCATATTAGCGCACATGATCACATCTTTATGTAGATGGAAAGAATCATGTTCAATTTGTTCTTAACTTATTCGTGTTCTTCTTCTTATTGTGGTACACGCTATGCTTTTCAAGATTTTTTCTGGCATAAAATGGATTGTATGTTATGTGGCTGTGCTTTTCAAATAAAAATAAATAAAAAATAAGTCTTACATAGCTTGTAACCCAAAATATATTTTTTATTTAATTTCATGTACTAAAAAGTATAAAACAAGAAATGATTAGTATTGGCGAAAAAATATGATTAGATTAGGCAAGGTGATCATAAGTAGGCATTTGTTTTCATGGTTAATCGTTTAGGTACTTGTCTACTTGAAAGCTTGTCGCTGTTATGATTACAAAGGTTAGATTATTTTAATTATTTCATAAAAATGCACGATTAATTTTTTATGTCAAATGGAAAGCAGCTACTGAGGTACCTTCTTATCAAAATTATTCCTACTCAGAAAGTTAGCGGCACGTATGTTAAGCTCTGATTTTC
Source organism: Xestia rhomboidea (assembly GCA_963853795.1). NCBI lineage: Eukaryota > Metazoa > Arthropoda > Insecta > Lepidoptera > Noctuidae > Xestia > Xestia rhomboidea. The sequence continues at coordinate 19,849,467 of OY970765.1, forward strand.
AAACTGTTAGTGTGATAGTCAGGGCTCTTGATACGTGCCAGGGATTATACTTGCTTGATAAATGGTCGTTACCATTATACAGAGTATTTGTTCAAAAGTAACACGAACGTAACTGTCTTATTTGGTAACGAAAAAAGTTTACAACAGACACGAATCCTAAAACAGCTAGATCACACGATAAACCAAAGCAGACATCCTACAAACATAAACAACTTCACTGCAGGCTAAGGACTCGTATTAATTCTGCCAATGGGCCGTAATAAATAAATCCGTGGGTAATATATGGGACGCCCCGTCGATGACAGGCGAGCTTACTATTAGTTTGTCATATTGTATTGTTACACAAAACGCTTCGTAAGCTGACAATATTTCGGATATGGATTTATCGGTACAGTAAAATGGTAGAAACGGTGGCGAATATTTTGGAATACTAAACTGATAGAGGAGCAGTATCAAAGAAAATGGAAGGAATGGGGGGAGGCCTTTGCCCAGGAGTGGGACAAATTAAGGCCAACAAAAATAAACTGATGGAGTTTTTATAAACACAAGATTGGAATTGAGAATGGCCTTTGCCGCGCAGTGGGACATTACAGGCTATCAATAACATTTTTTAACAAGTTCTAATTTTGGTCGGTATGGTGTTCAATCTATAAAAGATAGAATACTCTTTGTTCGATTCTATCTTTGATCGATACAGTGACTAATAAATAAATAAAATAAAACAAAAAATATTGTTTTTTTTTTCTTTTCTAATATATACATATTTTGTTTAATAATGATATAATGATATCAGCACGTTACTTTTATTTACATAATTTGCTTACTAACTGTGAACGTTAAACATACAAGAATATCAACTACAACAAATTGCCAAAAATACTTTGCATAGCAACCGATTGGTGGTTTCAAACGTCTATCGCTGGAGCTACACAAATTCAATACCGATTTTAATTCCAAGGAAAGAGAACATGATATTCTACTTAGGCCCATTAATTTAATCACAAGACAAGTTAAAGACGAAAATTATCAGCAATTATTGGCGTCTATAAACTCTAGTTTATATAAATACGGAGGTTAGTTAATAACCCTCTCTACAAACCACCAATTATAAGTTTCTAGATTAGGTATTTCTGTATATATAAATAGTTTTATATTCCGACCTCTATAGCAAATAAATTAATGTATAAAAGCAAGTTTGAAGACTACATTAATATTTGAATTCTACAAAGTTACCTGTACCTATGTATTTTATTTTAGTTTAATATTTTGTTACTGTCAATGTAGGATAGGATAAATAGGTTTATTTGTGTACGCGTATTTATTGATTATATATTGATTCCGGTTCAATATCAAAGTTTTAATAACGGTGCTTTACATACAAAACAATGTTCTTCCAAGAAAGAACGTCGCAACGTAACAAAAACTTTTTCAGATATTTTTATTCCAGATAAGTATTCTAAATAAAGATCATTTTCATTAGTACAGCAGCAGCAACTTTATGTAGACATTTTTATAGTTTTCAAATCTTCGTCAGACGCAGCATTTTTTTTGCTAGAATTATTGTTTTGATATTTAATTGAAACCGCGGTATCATTAACACTGAAAGCGAGATATTTACTATGTTTACTATTTGTTTGCTGCAAGTTTGTCTGTTGCAAGCACCATCATCACGGATAAACTCGCAACAAAGATACAATAATAATATCGGGAACTCAAAACAAATAGAAAAAAAACAAAATATTCAAAATAATTTAGAATATTATTAAAATAATAAATATCCCGTTTTTGGTGTTTATGTTAGGGACCATGTCAGTTTACTAAAACTTGGCGTCTTATAAATACTGTAGAATATCAATATGAGATCTGTATTCAACTCTAAATAAAAGGCGTTTAGATGATTTGAAAAATTATTTAAAAGAAATCATTTTACATACACTTTTGTTGGACCTCTAAGCTGTCTAAACTTTTCTTGTTCTAATTTTAACCTTACTGTTTATTTCCTTTTTCTGTACAACGCGCAACGTGCCAGAGTTCATTCCTAACTGTCCAAAAAGGTTAAAGTACACATGTCTACAGTACCATGGATTAGAATTACCTACCTAAGTATTTAATTTCATGTCGCTTGCTAAACCGAGCCTATAACGAAGATACAGAGAGTCACCTTGTCATCTACTGTACCTAAGACAGTCACCTTGTCATAACTATGGCGTAACGCAACAATCTCATCGTCTAACCTCCTGTACGTGTGTAAATGGCCTCCAGAAACGACAAAGTGATTAGATCTAGGAAATGTACAGCAGTATCAATTTGCGTATTAATGACGTCACAAGATGGGCTTGTAGGGAAGCGGTCATAACAAAGGAGCATGTGTTGTGGGCTTGCTAACGAGCTTGTGCGACGTTTGTACAAGTGTAGACGTATGGCCGGTTCCTTTGTCTATCTAGAACGGGTGAGCTTACCAATCTTCATAATTCAACATAGGTTTCTGTATTAAATAATGTAATGTTAATGGTTTGTGTATTAAATAAGGTTACCATCTCAAAACTATGAGAGTCCTGGCAAACATGTGCGGATAGTTTTAATTTTTTTTTTTAACAGAAAGCAATATTTTTATTATACTTAAAATGTCACTTACGGGATATCTTCCGTGGTTATTACTAGTATAGTTATGAACCGTGAAAGCTTAAAACAGTGTTTGAATATTTTTATTTTCTTAAAAAAAGCCTATTTCGAAATGTCCTGATAAATGGCAAAACCGGACAAAGTTCAGATGAGTCGCTTAACAGCCGGACATGTGTGGACAAATTCAGAATGATGAACCATTTAAATGAGACATTTTACAAAAGCATAAATGCTTGATCGATTGTATTAAAATGGCACAGCAGTTTTAAAATAAATTCATAAAACAAAAAGCCCGGGCGAAAATAAAAACCCCACGCTAAGCTATCATCTTTCATGGCAGTGGGACTAAACCACACGAACACTCGACGTCTCATGGAGTAATGAAACCTGTAATGGATAGCGTAAAAGCCAAAAAAAAGTTGTAAAGCTTTTACACAAAACTCCATCTAAAAACAGAGTTTTTTTAAGCATATAATTTTCACAAGACTTGCCCGTGGTTTCAGCCGCATGGAGGTCGAACAATATCCCAGTGGAATGTACTACAGGGACAAAAAGTCTCCTAATTAAGGTCATGGTCTTACTGTGTGCCAAATTTCATCGAATTACGGTCAGCTATTATGGAGTGGGAAAAGTAAAAGACAGTCAGAGTTACTTTCGCATTTATAATATTAGTATGGATATGGATTGCATACCTTTCAGTTCAATTCGCTGACTCGAATGATATATTAATAGTCTACGTGTTTCTAAATGGCAGCACATTCCTCCATATCATCCTGGAGTAATAAAATGCAGCCGTTGCTAAAAGTTTTTAAGAAAATTCATGCAACCTCATTTGCCATTCTTCTCCTGATTTAAAACCCGAGAGAAGGTTTTTGGTAGACTTACTTTTCAACATCTGTGCATTTAGGTACCTCGAATAGCTGACTGATCTCATTAAGTTCTAAAGACGAACCCACTACAAGACGGCTTACTGTTATAAGATTAAGACTTTAATAATGCTATCCTCATTTTCTCGAAGTAAAATGATCGACTCATCAAAATAAAACGCACGTCAAGTACTGTGCTTGGTTGACCGACGTTTAATTTTGAAGCTACAATCATATCTGTTCCTGAAACCGGGAAATTGAGTCGTATGAAAAATATTCTTCTAAAATATACTGATCTAGCGACCGGGTACATTCCATATTTTCCACGCCACTATCTTGGTGATAACAGATAACTGCAGCACTGATGGACCAGTGTTGATACCTCTTGTCAGCAGTCTTTTCTACCAAGATTAGCTACTTAAGAAGAACACTGATAACAGGCTGGACAACTATCTAGCTGGAAGCCCGAAATTTTACTTAGAAGATTGTGTTTTCCTACAGTTAAGTATCACATAGCCGGTTCTAAAGTCCCATTCATTTACTTTTTAAAATAAATGGTGTTATCCGAAGATTAAGTCTGTATCGCTTTTAATTTCCACACGGAGAGTTATATTTATTCGTGAATCATTTATAAAAACAATTAATTAAAATTCATTTCCAATATAATTTGAGCTGTAAAATAATTTGCGATGAAATGCGCGATCCAAACGCGCAAAATACCTACTATCAAGACAGGATCACATTTCAGTTTACAGAAACTCTGAAACAGAACTAAACCCTAGTACAGACAAGGTTCATCCACACTTCATCGTCCATTTATTAATAAACAGTGTACCCAAAGTTCTCACACATTAGTCACTTTTTCACGTGTACCTATACATCTGTGTCCTACTATAATTTATCTCGAGATGGCCGCGGCGGGGTGCATAAATCACGTCGCGTTTTTCACGCGCGGGTACGATAGGAAGCCGGAGTTACACGGGTTAAGGTTTGGGATGGACGCGAGCATTGTTATGGTTAGATTGTAAACTGGCTAAACAAATACGAGTGAAAAGGAATAGAAGCGAGTTGGACATCGAATGGGTTTGTGAAGTTTAGATAGACGCTGGTCGTGATCGAAGATTGGTTTGTGATTAAATTACAGCTTGTTTTTGTAATAGTTCTGGTCCTGTTAGTTCCTTCCTAGTCATTTACGGCTTTACAAGAATTGGTAAGTTATGTTTGTATCATCACATACTATAAAAATAGAGTAGCTATACATTTTGTTTTCATAAAGACGACTAATGTTACCTTTTGTTTTTTAAATATTTGCGAATTTTCTGCGGCTTTGCCCGCGTGGACTTCGATCCACGGAATCATATTACCCAAATAAAAAGTATTCCATGTGTCAATTCAGGTTATCCACTCACTAGCTCAGCGTCACGTGACTAGAAGCGTGAACCGCGCCCGCTCGCGAATATTCGCGAAATATTCGCATAACAAACATCCATACATCCAGACATAAAAACATCCTCTCAAACTTTCGCAAATGATGTATAGTATATGAGCTACATCTAATAGAAACCTTAAAATACGCAGTCACTCCATGTAAAATACTGGTATTCAGCTGCATCCGGTTAGACTGGAAGCTGACCCCAACATAGTTGGGAAAAGGCTAGGCAGATGTTTATGGGGAAGTGTAACAGTCTTTTGCATGCTCTTTGTAAAAAGTAATAACACACCGCTCTTCACATAGTAGTAACAGAATGCCAAGAATGAGAATATTTTAAAAGTATTACAAAAGTGTACATTAAAGGTGGACGCACACTTATCCGCGCCGAACGAATCGAATTTTAGAATTACTTGTATGAAATAAAAATTTAGGAAAAAAAAATCTTTCGCCGTGGTCTATTCTTTCGCCCGTGGTCGATTCGTTCGGCGCGGATAAGTGTGCGTCCACCATTATAGTCCGCGCACGAGCTCCGAGGAATCGATGGCTTGTTTAAATCATCGGTGGTTTTATTTCAGGTGCATAGTGCCCTCATAGAATGGTTTCATAATTTAGTACTCCGTGCGAACTATTATGAAATCATTCTGTGAGGGTGTTTGTGCTTGAGGTGGAACCACCGATATTTTAAACAAGCCACGGATTCCTCGCGCGTGGACTATAGGTGCAGTAGTATTATTTCTCATACAAAAGGTATAATTATTAGTGTATAGAAGTAAACTATAACTAAAATATATTTAACAGTTGCAAGTTACGATAATGTTGAGTTCAAATGTGTGGAAGCAACGTACTATAAGAATGTGAAACCGTATCCTGTAGTTTCAAGTCTGTGATCTATGTTGGCAAGACGCAATGCTTACTTAGGTTTTGTGCCGGGAAGAGGAAATCAGTTTATGTTCATTATTTCTAGGAATGGGATGCATTGTGAAACTCCTTTTCTTTACCAGAGGGACTACAAAAGTAGCAAACTCAAGAAAAGCGTGTCGTATTTTTAAAATGCCCTGCAACAGGTTATATACACGTTTTCCGGTTAATTTGCGGGCTGATGATATCGTCAAAATCTCGGAACACAGATAGATAAGGGACGCACCTAACAGAGAAGAATGCCAGAGGAAAGAGGAACGGAGAGGAGGAGGTCTATACCCAACAGTGGGTGATGCTGGGCTGAAATATTGATGATGACGTTAATTTAATACAATTTTGATTTTCCATTCTTGTTATCGCTTACAGAATGTAACTTAAGAGGGCTATTACAGTTTTTCTTGTTTTTGAGTGTTTTAACAGTCTTACACTCAAATACAAGAAAATTTTGTGGCCATATCTAAACCATAATCACACATCAAAAATCTCAGTTTAAATGTGTGATTATGATATAGTTAAGGCCACAAAATAAAAAATAAATATGCCCGACAAAAGTTTGATTACTTCTATAAAATGTGATAGCCCTCCTAATCAAGGAACCATCTATCTAGCCTTTTGTTAATTTAAGGATTACGATGGACGTAGCATTTATTTTTTAGTCGCAGCTTTAGTGTGCATAGCATCGTTTTTCAGTGTTTAGCCGCTTAGCCAGAACAAAGCCTTATTTATCCCTTCGGTCGGTAACCCCTGACCTCGCACATGGCATGTGGAGACTAAAGCGATAAAAGATTTCGTTTTCAGGCATCCATGAATAGAAAATAATATTTTGTACCTAACTGAACGAGGTACCATAGGACAGTATTTTACATCCAAATTTGTATTGATATACGAATTTACCCACGTAACTACACTGACCTGCAAAAATAAGTACTACACTTTTAAAATTTAAATTTTTCCAAAACTATAGAAGTTAGAGATTTATAATAAAAAACGTTATAAAGCAATTTTTATCAGCCTTCTTTGAAACTATAGACAAAATTAAACTATTTTTCGAGAGTCCTTTTTGTTTCGAAAGTATATCTTGTGTACTAAAAAGTTATTGCAATTTTGAAAGTGTGATACTTATTTTTGCAGGCCAGTTTATTTCAGGTTGAAATTCAATGACCATTTCACATTCTATGTATTTATAAAACATTTATCTATTCTGATATTTTTTGGCCATACTTTAGTAATGTATTGGCAATGCCCGACAACAATACCACGTCCAGGAAGAAATAGAGAGAAAGAAATATCAGAAAAGAGCTAACTATAGTTACTAGGTTGTAACCAGCTGCTGCTAACCAACCGCATTTCCACCAAACTTAATTCCAAGCAGTAAACTACGAACTCTGCCGAACCCATTACGTTCTTGAGCGTAATGTTACGTACTTACTTTTCCATTACAGTTTCTTTTAGCTACTTTCAGTGAGGAACAAATAAAATTTATTAGCATAATTTTAGCCTCACACTTTCAGATACTTTGAAAGACTTAGTAAGGTTTCATGCAGTAGTCTGCTTCAAGTTATTAAAACCCAAGTAATGCCGGTTAAGCAGACATTACGCACAACAAAAGTCTAGCTTTAAACATTATAAAAGGTCCATAAATTGGGAACAGGCCGTTATTACTTTTAGTCAAAACTCTGGCGGGCACTCGGCCTTAATGCAAATTTATTTTTATTGTGTACATAAAATGATTGTTTCGCCGAATGGGTTCTAATGTTGCGTGCTTGTAATGATGCTAAAAATTTGGAAATTATGAAGTTGTTATTAAGGGTATTTGTTTTAGCGGGTCCGTTTATTTTCATTTGGATCATAAATACATTTAGATTAATGACAATGACTGTTGTAAGTGTTAAATAACACTCTCGATGTATTTTCAGCTTTTTCGTAAATGTGAATGCTTGGCAAAATTTTGGTGTCGTTATAAACTACGTCGGTACATTGAACATGAACCTATTTGGCCGCCTGCTCATTTAGAGGGCAATGCGCGCGCGGAATGTTTTGGAAATTGAAAATCAAAGTTTTCATCAACATTTATTTCAATGATGCATGTATAAGTTTCGCTCACACAAGGACTCGTGGTTTTATAATGCGGCCGCACGGTTCAATTTTCAGGGTTAAGCAACCAACAGAGGACCGAGGTTTGTCAGTAAATAGCTGATCCATCTCTTGATAAATCTACAAATGCAGCCGGGACCAACAGTCCCGGCTGTCATTTGTAGATTTTTCACAGTTTTTACGAGTAGTCACGACCCCGAAAATCTGACAAGCAGTCTTACTAAGAGGAATCGTATTACCTATTAATAGGGATGATCATTGAATAAAAAAATATGATTCTGTTTAGTCTGTCAGTTAGATTTTTGAAAACCATTGGATACGTGTTTTTTGTTATAACAAATTAATAAAAATTCAAAGTCAGATAGCCAGTCGCTCTAAGTAAGACTTGAAGCCGACTCCGCCATTGTTAGGACAACGCTAGGCATGATGATTCCACCCAAAGGTTTAATTATGGATCAATTATACTTCGTCACTCTATACAAAGAGATTTTCTCACCAAGTAGTCTGCTACCTAATGTCGGGCATCGAACACTTTTAAAACCTACAGAGACAAAAAAAGATGAATTCTCTCGTGGTATGGTAACACGCACCCGCGTTCGCTCCTAAAGTCTATTTATTCGAAACATTGTTTAAGTTAAAAAAAAAACCGTTTACATATCACAACAATATACACTGCCGTTTGACCAAAACACCCGGCCAGATAAAAACATAATAAAAGTATAAGCATATTAGAATTCGTGGAATAAAAAAATTAAGCTGCAAATAAAAGTCTAAATGGGGACAAAAATAACATTCAATTTGGCAGCGCCACCATAAGGGCGCGTTCATAATGCTGGGTCGTGTTATTTTGTTTCATGGGCTCATTTGGGTCATTGGGGAATAGGACACATGCGATGTATGGCAAAAACGTGTTAGAGGAGGCCTAATACCCAGCAGTGGGTGCCGCAGGCTGCCATGAATGAACGTATATGATCCTAAACAGACACCTTCATCTAATGTAAGTCAATCTTGGAAATCGGAAGAATTGTCACTAAATAGAGGGCATTAAAAGGTCCTGAACCAATAACGACGTATAGCTTTCAAAACTCTTGCCAAAACTGATTATTCTAATTAACACAAGAAGTATTTTTATTCACAGTAATATAACACGCTTTAAATCATAACACATTACATCATAACAGTCATGCAGCCTAACCTATTATCACCATATTTCATTCCAAATTACACCAACGCACTACACGTCACTCCCACAAACTTGGCTAACTGAAAACACATACACAATAAAACTACACACACTCGTGTGTAAAGTAGGCCTTTATGGCATTGCCCTTACAAAGTGGGCCTCACGCAGATATTATGCAAAAGCCACAAGTAATTATTCCGAGGGCGGTCGGGAACCAAACACGGCGCAATACAGTTATGTGCCTTCATAGTATTTGTGTATATGATCATTTACCTACCAACAATTTTTTTTCACGGTATTTAAGGGATATTTTTGCACAATTGTGTGCTGTATAGCGGTAGTATCTGGTTTGCGGTTTAATATTACTTTATTGAAGCACATTGGCATATTAATAATTGAAGTGACAAGAAAACGTTTGGGTGATGGTTTTTGTAATATTCAAAAACGTGTAAGAAATTAAGGTGGAAACTACAAATCAATTAAATGAAAAAAGTTGTTATTGTATTATCTTCCTTATTGTTTGTTCTCTTATTGTACAGAGCATGTAGAAATTGATTCTAGTCATTCAAAATGACTTAGGCATCCTTTTCTTAATAAGTGGAGTTTGTTATTTAACTTTACACTCCTATTCTTAGGACCGATAAAATTAATAGATCTCAAAAGATACTCAAAGTCCTCGAAAGGAAGATTCACTACACTTTCGCTAAAATTCTCTTAGCCAAGAGGGCAATTATTCTAGTCTCAAATTCACCCGAAGTACACTTACTTTAATTACTTTTAATTTCGCCCATTAACCCCTCTTTTATTTGATTCTTGTTCGCTATTTTGACAGATCCGAAGAGTTTCTATAGGTCCCTAAAGGCTTTGAAATTCAAACCATCTTCTTAACAAAAAGTTTTTTAATATCGTTTTGACGGAAAAAATGTTCATTTAACTTCTTATCAGCGGTTTTTATCTAGATTTGTTGGTTAATTTTTCTGTTGGGGTGGAAGGGGTCTAAGGGTGGAATTAAACTTGGATTAATTGTTAAAGATAAGTGAAGAAAAGTTTTATTTTAAAACTAACTTATGCCAGCGGCTTCGCCCGCGTAGAGTTCATTAATTGTCCCATGGGATCGTACTGCCAGGATAAAAAGTATGTGTTAATCCAAGTTATAAACTATCTGTATGTCAAATTTCATCCAAATTAGTTCAATAGTTTTTGCTTGAACGAGTAACAAACACCCAGACATCCACACATCCTCACAAACATTCGCATTTATAATATTAGTAGGAAAATAATTTGATTTAGTTTCCTAGCGAGCGATTCATGTATTCTTGTAAAAGGAGGACCGGCCCTGTATACATAAATATGGTTGTGTGGATGCATCTTTTCCACTTCTCTGCCATCGGGGAGCAGGTAAAGGACAGCAATGTCCTTTGCCTGCTCCCCGATGGTTTAAGTAGAAGTGTACCCGACATTACACCGACATTTCTTACGTTATGGTTACGACCTATGTAACAATCGGTGAGCCTAGAATTACTGGGTGAATTAAATTTTGAAATAGCAAGTAATAATGAGTATGTTCACTGTACCTATTTACTTTTGAAAGTCACGGTTAGCATATAGCGATAAATTATTGAGTTGAAAATAGTTTTCAGGGTGACGCACGGGTGATGTATCTGCTCAAGCTCATAGAGTACTTACACTCATTTGAAGTTGAATATAACTTTACCAAAACTTTTCTAATAACCTAAATAAACAATGTCAAACTTCACAACTTTAAAATTGACTGGCACTGCCTGTTGGCGCAGTGGCTGAGCGATCGGATACTGCGCTGCTGATCGCGGGTTCGTTTCGTACGAAATAAATATTTGTATGGCCTAGAGGTAGTTGTTCGGGGTCTGGCTGTTTTGTGTGTGTAAGTTTAAATGTTTGTAAATGCACCCATGACAAGAGAAATTCCAAGTGTTGGGAAACGTTTAAAAAAAAAAACAAAATCCCGGCTATTACCCGACTATGACACAACCGTCATCAAGTATCATCAAAAGGGCCCTTAATATATACCCTTTCCGCAACAATATTGACTTCGATTCTCATTACCAGCACTTAGAGCCACATAGAACGACTGCGAGCTGCCTATCTGACTTCCACGACTACTGACTAACACCATACTTCTAAGTAGTTGTCACACTTTCCTGCTTCTGTCTACATAAATATAACGACAGTCAAAGAACTACAAATAACAGGCCCAACCAACGGCTCAACGTGTCATGGATGATCACTCATCCATGGGCCGACCACGGCCAGCGCTGCTTAACCTGAAACATCGACCCGTGCCAAAGACAAACCAAAGGATGAAAATGTGAATTTATAAACGTAACCAAATATCATTGCCAACTTACTAAATTGTGTGTCTAACATAGTTTCAAACTATTATAGTTCCTAGTTTCAAGTAGGTAGATCATACATTTGGTTCCCACGGGTGTCATAAGAGCCAACTAAGGGATTACTCTAACGGAACAACCCATCACTGGAGTATAATCCCGCTAGATACCTGGGTACTAACAGCGTTATCATCTTAGCCGTAATATCGAGCAGTTCCGATTGAATTATTTCAAGCAATCAAGCTGAGCTTTAGTTATCCGATAGCCTGGTCCGATAGTGTGGTCTAGTTTATGACATATAATTTTAAACCTTGAAATCTTAAAACAGCGAAGTATATAAACGTAGTATCAAAAACATTTATAATTATGTAAGTAAGTCTACTAATAACTATGTCTTGTGCAGCTCTTGCTAATCGGCAAACTCCGTTCGGCATTTATCATCACTGAATCATGTTCGGGTCGGTTCAGCTCAATTCAAGCAAAGCCAAATGTCTTTTATCCGTTTATTAACATAAACTAGAGAAAGAATGTATACGTAGAACTACCTTTCACATGCACTTTTACTTAGTAACATTTGGAACTTTAAACATCACTCTTTTTTAATTACTGTCGTACGCATGGGAGAGTTGTGGTGCCTTATTCATCACTTGATTGCTGCAGGGCAACTCCTCAACTTAATGTTATAATTAATTGCATCCCTATAAGCTTGCCAATCAGGCATAACCACCACCAGTAGGGTCACCACCTCAACGTAATGATAAATTTCTTTAATGGCAACCCTATATTGTGCTTTTATTCCAATGCATGCTGCATTGTCACCTCCTAAGTGTAATGTTATATTTAATGGCAATTGGCATCCCTATAAGTTTGTCATTCCCGTGCAGCAGGGTCACCACTTCACCATAATGTTATTTTTTAACGGTAACCCTATAAGCTCGTTAAGCCAATGTAACAGGGTCATCACTTCAACATAATGTTCTTAGCAAAGCTCGTCTTTTAATGCCAACTGAGTCACTACCATAACGTAATGTTATATTTTATGGCAACCTTAAAAGTTCGACATTCCAGTGCAACAGGGTCACGACTTCAACGTAATGCTATATTTAATGGCAACCCTATAAGTTGGTTCAAGCGACGGAGACGTATTGCAGCTATAAAACACGACTGGCGAGGCGTTAGAACATATTTACCTTTAAAACACGGAAGAGGTAGCACATGGAGACTTAATGCCAAATTAAACAGTTGAATTTCAACGGAATGCAGTGGCGTAATTAAGCAATAGGTCTAAAAAATACACTAATACCCGTTTTCACTCAAAATAAGCGAAATCTAATGAATGACAAAATATTACTGTATTGTTAGAATTTCAACTAATTGTTAATTGTTGTTATTGTTGTTTGTTGTTGTTAACTGTTGTTAATTTTTGGGTGCGGAACCTAGTCTCGCAAATCTAACAAAGTAAATTTGTACAAAGTAATAGTGTTAGTATAACGGGAACTTTTGTCAAATTACAACAATTGTTGACTACAGTTAACTGTAGAACCTACATTTGTATTATTTTTGTAAATGTACTTTGTCCTTTAACAACCTTCGACAACAAAGGTATTCTTTCTTGACGTCTTGTATCGGTGAACGACTACAGAAAAAGCTAGTCAAACTATCAGCCATACAAAAAATACGTTTACCCAATACTTCAAGAAAAACTACGTATCTAGAATATACTGAAATGGTGTTTTCAGGCACAAAATAGGAAAATTAATTCGTGGAGCTCCATTCACTTCTCACTCCATGACACAACCGTGTATGGCTTCCGATCAACGTGTAACTTTGTATTAATTACCGACGACGCAAAGTGGTGTAATATTTTAATAGGCAATTACAGAATAGCTTTCCATGTTTATCCGGGATTAATAGTAGCTACTATATTATTTATCCAGTAGTTACATTATCATTTCGTGATTTACTGCTTTTACGATATTAAAAGATTTTGGTTTTTCGTATTAAAATTCTAATATTCCTCATCTGCGTAGCCTTTTCCTCACTATGTTGGGGTCGGCTACCAGTCTAACCGGATGCAGCTGAATACCAATAATGTACATGGAGCGACTGCCTGTTTGATCTGTGACCTGTTGTTCGACTTTCAGGCCACTGATTTCCTGTAACGACTGGCAAAGATCTACAAATGACAGCCGGAACCAACGGCTTAACGTAAAAAAAAAACCGGCCAAGTGCGTGTCGGGCCACGCGCAGTGTAGGGTTCCGTAGTAGCCCGTTATCACAATATAAAACGAACCCGTTGGTACAGCGCCATCTAGCGGTAGCTTTGTGAAACTTATGATAATTTATTATGCGTTTTTTTTTAGGTTTTCAATGCAAGTCTTTACCCATTAAAAAGAAGCAACTACTTCATGTAAGTCACTTTGTAGGATATATTCTAAGGATTTCGTATTTGGTACAAAATTATCCAACACCCAAGTTCAACGACGATTACTGCTAAACTAATAAAGTTATCTTAACTGCTATAGTTTTCCTTTAAAGTTTATGAAATGCAGTGTCATCATGATTTTTTCCCGATTTTCAAGCCAGGAGTTTAGCTTTTAGAGGGGAGACGCCCTACTGGAACAAAATTTTGGACTTTAAAGTTTAATATTTCGTAAATGGAGCATTAAATCGAAAAGTAAATTAGCAACCCCTAAGTCAATTTAAAAGACCTATATAACGATACCCCACACGATGGGATTGATGACGAAAAAAAAAATCATCCTCACTTCACATGTAACCCCTACATGTCAAGTGAGGATGATTTTTTGCTACCCTAAAAAAAGATATTATCCAAAATTTTATTTTACCACGTTATCGGCGTTATTGATATACACACCTCTACAACATTACTGCTCTCTAGTACTAACGGTCTCTGAGCAAAACCTCGGACAGACAGACAGACAGACGAACATGACGAAACTATAAGGGTTCCTTGTCAGGACTACGGAACCCTAAAAACCAGTGATGTGGTGCTCGGTGCCATTCTCTGAATTTATCTGTATTGAATTTATTAGCCAGTCAGACAATGAACAAGGTTCTGACTGTACATGACTCATTCATCACATCGTTTTCCCATAAGTTTTTATTATTAGATTGCCTCGTTGGTCTAGTAATCGTAAAGGCGAGTACTGACCACGACGTCCTGGGTTCAATTCCCAGGTCGGGTAAAGTGTTATTGGATTTTTCATGAGGAATTTCTCAGTAGCAGTCTTGGAGTTTGGATTACACCTCTGCCAAACCATACAGGGATAACAGTCGTGATTTTATATTAAGTCTTTAATTTCCATTTGAAATTGGTGATGAAATTCAGATTTATGACATAGGATAAAACAATCTGGTTCCATTGTAGTTTTACGACCCACTAAACCTATGCACATTAAATATGAAACGTTACTCTCATTAAGGAAGTAATTACGTAACATAAGGTGACTAGAAATCCGCCAAGAGAATGTATTTATTTTTTTATAAGAAAACAATCATGACAAATTGCCAACCCTATTTTTAATCATAAATAATGCATATTCACTTAAGACTTTCAACGCCAAGGGGAAACAATAATGAACTCGGTAATCCACCGCACATGATACTAAGCAAAACAAAATTAATGAAAACCACCTCACAACACATCTGTTTTCAACCCCCCGACGCCAAAACACCAAGAAATCAACTTAATGAAACATCATCTAATCTGGCAAACAAGTCATAAAGCGAGTAGATTTAATTAATCAAACATAAATTACGTGAACCATTGCCGGTTGTGACGGCAATAAAGAGAGTGATTCATTGCGTGCGGCGCGCAATGTAGCAGGAACATTGCTAATGTTACGGCCACGGTATTACGCTGAGGTCGCGATTTTGGCTACTTAGAACTGCCGTTAAAGTTAATGGTGGTGTCACAGTGCAAGATGTTCGAGCGTAACGGCGGCGGTAAGAGGTGTTTTACGTTTGTGGAGAGCGGAATTAAAGCTCTTTTAGGTAATGGGGTGCTTAACTTGTTTTAATTCTGTTATTACAAGTTTTACAAATATCATCAAAATCAGAAGCGGGTGATGTTTTTGAGTTTGGAAGTCCTGGGTACTAAGTACACTGGGTATCTGCATTTATTTATTTATTTAAACTTCATAATTATACAATAGTGGTTCAGGCGGACGTAATGCCACAAAGCATTCTCTACCAGTCAACCTTTGGCTTAAATAGGACAACATTGTCCGCATTGTCATTGTCTGCATTAACGATGAAAAAAAACGAGCTCGCCTCACTGTGTGGTGGAGTCGTGAAGACGGACAACACTTAGTGATGGACTGTGTGTAATATGAGTCTTAGATATGATCTGTTTAGGTTGATCAGACTTGAAGTAGGCATATTCCATAATGGAGGCGATGTGTGACATCGCCAAAGGAGTTTGGTGCCCGGAGGCGGGCAGCGCTAGATGGGTCGCGAACGTCATGCGTACCAGTTCTCGCGGCCCATCCACAAAGGCGACAGTAGGCTCATAGCGGTGTTTTTGAGTGGTTGCAAGCCCCATAACCAAACCGTCTCCCCGGACGGTGCGGTATGCGTTGGGCATTTTTCACCGCTTAATAAAAAAAGGCATATTCCATAAAATCCTGTCTTAACCAAATGGCGATGATCCGAAGAGTCAGTTTAGGTTCATGGCCCAGATATGAGCAATGTGTATTTAGGGTACAATGGGACTGTCATACGTGTTGCATTTATAAAACTCCCTAAATACATCAAAAACCAATGTTGCGATTTAAGTTCCCATACTTATTAGGTAAAATATTTACATATTTTATAGACTCTAAAAGAAGAAGATTATTAAAACAACAAACATGGATGAGAACATTCTTATAAAGATTTAATTTATAAGATAAACAGTATTTCATAACCTTAGCAAAAAATCTGGTCAGAAATGTCGGTCCTATATTTAATTAACCTTTCCAAGACCTTAGTAGTACTTACGTAATGTCCTAACAACCTAAACCTATATTAATAGCGAGGACAGACGACCGCAATGTACTCAGTCTTAACACTTGAAGAGACGTGTGAAATATAGTCGTCACCTTTTGATCTCCAGCGGAGAAACTCTTTTGTCTCTTGTAGTGAAAATGATAGTTACATGAAGTGATTAAAATACTTTTATTTAAAACTTGTCTTTTATTTAAAAGGACCTACGTTTGTAGCAAAGAAAAGAAAAAAATATTGCTTTAATTCTTTCAAAAATGAAAAACGAACGGATTGCTGCTAGTCCACTAAAGAAAGGTGAAATTATAATACCCGTAACCAAGACGACCTAGAAGTGCCAAGAGTGAGAACCTTGTACGGCAGGAAAACTATACAGTGTGAGAGGGTTCGGCTGTACAACAAACCACTTATAAAAGTCAGAGATTGTACAAGCATACCAACATTTAAAAAAGGTCTAAGGAATTATTACTAGACGCATAAGTATAGCTTTCTATAATAAACACATACGTTTAGTGTAAACTGTTTTTTTGTCTTTAAGTATTTAGACTTAACTACAAATACTTTCTATTGAATAAAAAGAATAATAATATGGTGTTCAGTTTCTTGGATAGTTTGAACGTCGTTATGTAAACTACAACCAATTGTTAATTTAGTTAAGTTTCTCTATAAGTGAACTGTAATTTGTTCTTTGAGAAAATAAATGTCTTTAAACCTAAATTATGGGGCCCGTCAGACCCATTAAATAGTAACCAAGTTACGTCAACAAGAAGCAACAAATGTGATACAATGATTACTTACTAAGGTACGTAATCCGACGTCTTCTATGTAGTTACAAATAGTGTTTGATCTAGGAGACCAATATTAACATACCGCACCGCTGGCTCCGGAGCTTTCTGTGATTTTGTTCGGCGGTTCCACGTGCTAGGGTGTAACACAGAATATAAGTAAAAATACACAAATTATTTCCTAAACTCACCCCCAGACTTCCACAACTCCTAGTTAACTGCTTTATGGCCTTTTCATAATGGTTCCGCGTTATTGGTTTTCCTTTAGTTTTTTGGTAGGTAGGTATCCGCGATGCCTTTTTCAATCTGTCAGTGGCGCGTCAGTGCTGCCAACCATCGCAGGCGCATTTCCGCTTCCATCATTGGATACATGGCTTTTGAGATCACGTTGACATTTCGACCCATCTCAAAACGTCAAAGAGGGACAATAAACTAATACAGATACATAATGTGTAATGTGCATGTGTGTGTTCCGCGAATTCTGTATTCTCTCATATATATTAAACATCCCCCCGCCCGAGAAAGGCTGAAAAGCCTTTATCAAAGATAAACCGCAAAATATAAAACCACAAGATAAAAAACTACATCTAAAACTAAAATAGAATAGGTTCGTAGTAACCGAACCTAGTCCAGTGGTAACCTACAAATTTTTACCACCGGCCTCATAAACGAGCCTGAAAGAGTCTTCAACCTAACGGCACGGACTACCCCGTCCTTCCCAGGAAAAACCTCTATCACTCTACCGCGTCTCCACTTGAGACAAGGAACGTTTTCTTCCTTAATCAACACGAGGTCCCCTATTTTAGGTGGATCCGTAGGTGTTGTCCACTTATTCCGGTTCTGAAGACAATGCAGGTACCGGTCACTCCATTGCTTCCAGAATCGTTGAGAAATTGCCTGTACTAACTTAAACCGACCAAACCGCGTGTCAGGTACATCCACCAGATTGTACTCTGGTACCGAAAGTAAGGCCTTACCGATTAGAAAATGTGCTGGCGTCAACACTTCGAGGTCTTGAGGATCCTGTGATAATGGACAAAGTGGTCGAGAGTTGAGTACCGCTTCAACTCTAGCAAATACTGTGGACAGTTCTTCATATGTCAAAACCTGCTCTCCTATCATCCGCTTTAAAAGAGTTTTTGCAGATTTGACAGCCGCTTCAAAAAGACCACCGAAATGAGGAGCCCCTGGTACGTTAAACCACCAAGTTATACCGCTCTTGGCTGCAACGTCCTCCAGAGTTTTCTCAACGTCTTTGCTATGTAAATATTTATCAACCTCGTTTAAGTGCTTGTTCGTCCCTACATAATTAGTACCATTATCGGACCTGATAACACTCGGGAGACTGCGCCGAGCTGTGAACCGCGACAAGGCCGCTGTAAAGGCTTCCGTCGTTAGGTCACTTACGACCTCCAAATGAACCGCCTTTGACGACGAGCATATAAACACGCATAGATATGCCTTTAAAATCTTCGCGTTACGAAGGCGCGATGCTTTAATAGAGAATGGCCCTGCAAAATCCGTTTGCACCGTATGAAAAACCCCAGTCGCGTTAACTCTATCGCTTGGTAGCGCAGACATCATGGGTTCGACAGGCCTCGCCTTAGTCCTAAAACACGCAATGCATTTAAAAACGCGACTTCTAATGGCTTGCCGAGCCGATAAAATCCAAAAATTTGATTGTAAAATTGCCTGTAGGGCTGTTGGGCCAACATGACAATGAACCCGATGTGCATTGTCAATAACCATATTAGTCAGAGGATGGTTCTTGGGTAAAACAACCGGATGTTTCACCTGAAATGGCAAGCTTGAATGTTCTAGGCGTCCCCCTACCCGCAAAAGACCCGCATTGTCTATGAAGGGAAACAACCGCCGCAACCGCGTGGAACACTGCTTGTCCCGCTTTAAGGAGTCTAAATCCGCAGCAAATTCCGTTTGCTGGACTAGACTGACAAGCCGATCCATAGCCGACTTGCGTTCTTGAACCGTCAAAACACCTAACCTTTTGTTGGATGGATTCCTAGCATTATGCGCAAACCGAATGCAATAAGCTACAACCGACTGTAGCATTGCTAATGAGCTGAACCGATTGAAAATGGGATCTGGCCCCGCCGTACCCACATGGACTTGAACCTGTAGGGAGGACTTCCGCATTCCTGGTAGGTCTTTGTCCTGTCTAACTCTATCCGCTGGCCAAAACGATGATTCGGCATGAAGCCATCGTGGGTCCCACCATAAGGTATGTCCGAGCAGTTCCGAAGCTCGACAACCTCGACTCGCGACGTCCGCAGGGTTCAGCTCAGATGGTACGTGCCGCCATTTTAAATCTAACCCGCAATTAACAATTTGGGAGACCCGGTTCCCTTCAAATGTTTGTAATGTGTGAGGGGGTATCCGCAACCATGAGAGAACAATAGTGCTATCCGACCAACAGACTATCTCCTCTATCCCCACTTTCCCCTTGATAGATTCAGCGACGTATTTAACGAGCCGTACCAATAAAGCCGCACCTAATAATTCTAGTTTAGGAATTGTGACTTTTATCTTAGATGGCGCTACTCGTGACTTTCCCATCATAAGAGACACTTTCACTTTACCCCCTCTGTCAATGGTTCTCAGATATACCACTGCGCTGTAACCGCGTTCAGACGCATCTGAGAATCCATGCAAGGTGCAAGTGTTGGTATTACTGCCTAGAGCAAAACGCCCCATATAAATATTTTCTATTTGAGGTAAATCCGCAATTATTTCACCCCATTCCGCTACCACATCCGGTGGTGGAGTCTCATCCCACGACAAATTCAACCTCCAAAGCCGCTGCATGAGGACCTTGCCCTGGAAAAGCACCGGTGCTACCCAACCTAGTGGGTCGAAGGTTCTTGCCAAGGTTGACAAAATAGTCCGCTTGGTACAACCTTTGTTGTCCTTTATTTTACAATGATAAGAAAAAGCATCTCTATTGGGATCCCATTCTACCCCCAAGATCTTGAAGAACCCAGGCCCGTCTACCTTGCCAAAGGTCCGTGGTTTCTCTAGGTCCTCCGCAGAAACATCATCTAGCAACCGCTCACTGTTCGAGACCCACTTGCTCAACTCAAAACCGCCAGAGCGAAGCAAGTTTGTTAGGTCCGATTTCAGTTTTTTAGCTTCCTCCTCAGAGTTGGCTCCCCCTAAAATGTCATCCATAAATACCGAGGATCTTAAGAGATCTGTCGCAGCTGGATACTCAGCAGCAGAATCATCAGCGAGCTGCCGCAACGTCCTAATCGCAAGGTATGGACTAGACTTCACACCGTAAGTCACAGTGTTTAGCGAATATAGACGCAAAGGCTGATCCGCAGCCTCCCTCCAGAAGATGAGCTGATACCGCCTGTCTTTTTTGTGGATAATTATTTGACGAAACATCATCTTAATGTCGGTTGTGAACACGAATGCCGACATCCGAAACCGACAAATGATCTCCATAACGTCCCGCTGTAACTTTGGCCCCGCATGTAAAGTATCGTTTAATGACAACCCCGTGGTCGTCCCGCAACTGGCATCAAATACCACACGAATTTTCTCGGAGTCCGCCTTGAAAATACCGTGGTGGGGTATGACGTACCCCTTTCCGCTGGCATAGTCGGCCGGGTCCCGGTCGCAGACCGACATATGCTCCATTTGCTCATATTCCCGCATGAATTTAATATATTTTTCACGTAGTGAGTCATTAAAGGAAAGCCGCCTTTCCATAGCTAAAAACCGCCTTTTGGCTAACAGAACCGAGTCACCTAACTCAGGTTTCTCATCCATAAAAGGTAAACTAACGATGTACCTACCCGACTCATCCCGCTGATGAGTATCCCTAAAAAATGTTTCGCACTCAGCATCTTTAGGGTTAACAATCACCGTATCCGGAATATCCTCTACCTCCCAGAACCTCTCCAGGATCTGATCGGTAGTGACATGCGCCGCAAAAACAGAATGTGAATAATGAACCGCATTATATTCACTTTGTGGAACCGCATAGTTCACCGGACCCATAAGTACATGCCCGAACACCGTGTTCATCGCACATGGTAAGTAGTTATTTACTTTAATTATGCCACCTATCATAATATCACCCATCAAATCTGCCCCTATCAGAATATCTATTGGTCGGCTAGAATAAAACTGTTCATCTGCCAAGTAGATTCCCCTATACCAAGTCGCTATATTCGGCGATAAGTTTGTGCTAGGTAAATTATGAGTAATGTTACCCAAGATCGTGGCCGTAGTAACAAGCCGAGGGTGATCCGCATACCTGGGGCTAATCGTTAAATTAACTCCACCTCTGCAGTCACTAACCGGTAACCCCCCTAATCCTGTAAGCGTAACGATTTCAGACCTAAACCGCCTCAAACCTAGCCTACTAGCACAAGCCTCGGTAACAAAAGTGCTCTGACTCCCCCCGTCCAGTAGCGCGCGCACTTCCTGATATTCACCGCAAATATCCATAACACGCACTACGGCCGTCGCCAGTAGCACTGTTGTCCGTTGACAAGGATTCCGAACCGCCGCCTTATTATGTGACGTTAAAACCGCCCCTTGGTCCACAGTTGCCGAACTTCCCCTATTCGGTTCATAACTGGGACCGCCTACCCCATTCGGCGCATTTGCCCTATCCGGTCCGGGTATGCTTGACCGACCTGTGTTGGCAGAAGGAGTACGAGGTCCACCCACCGCTAGTGGCCCCCCCGCCCCCGCACTAGCTGCCGCCGCCGCCGGCTGTGGCAAATCAAAATGGATGAGGTTGTGGTGTTTGGTCGATTTACATTTGTAGCACGACCAGCCCGATGTACACTGCGCAAAGTTATGTTCTCCTAGACACCTGAAGCAGAGCCTGAACTCTTTGACGCGCTCCTTCCGCTGGCGCGGCTTCAGTGACAAGAATTGTTCACATTTTGCCAAATTATGGTTACCCTGTTTACATAACTTGCACCCATTTGTGGCGCCCTGAGAAGCACCATGATGTGCCCTAGATGTGGATGCACCACCTTTACCGCTGTGGGCATCCCCGCTTGATTCCAAAATTCTCACCTCATTTTCCAAAAACTTGATGAGATCCGCAAAGTTAGGTAATTCTTTATCAGAAATCTTGTCCTCAAACTGCTTCTTCAAACTTGCCTCTAACTTTTGAAAGTTGATGAAGAAGAGGAGGTATGACCAGTCCGCTACTGGAAATTTCATATTTTCTAGAGCCTTGGTGTTCTCCAACAATGTGTTCAGAAATGGCTTTAGCGAGCTCAAATTCTTATTAACATGGGATGTGCCTAGCAAGTTATGTAATAATTTATCCGCAAGTAACCGTTTATTGTTGTATCTACTTTTCAATAGCTCTAAAGCAATTGAGTAGTTGTCCCCGGTGACTGACAAATGTTGGGTGAGTACTTTAGGCTCTCCAGTCAATGACCCTACAAGGTAATACAGCTTTTCTGTATTGGTCAGTGCCGTGTCCTGTCCCACCAGTGCCTCAAATAGGTCCATGAAGGACACAAACTCTTCTATTTTACCCGAGAAAGTAGGCAACTGTACCCGTGGTAAAAACACCCGCTTGCTTTTACTTGTTCCATCCGTGGAACATGCAGTACCATCTTCAGAAGAATGGCTACTGACCCCAGGAAACAATTCTAAATACCTACGCTTAATATCATAGTATTTTTTATTATAACCTAAATATTTTATTTTAAAATTATCAGACTCCTCATCTCCCTCAAGACTGGCCTGCAATTCAAGATGTGTTGATGTAAACTCTGAATAAATGGTTTCCACATCCTTATACCTTAGCTTGAACTCATTCCTTTCGGCTTCAGAGGTCAAACCCGACTGTGAAATCTCATGCAACAGATCTAAATTCACTATGGCCATATCATACCGCACCTTGAGGAACTTATTAGCCTGAGTTTTAGGAGGCATTTTGACTGATTGAACACTCTTTCAGTCTAAACAAATCAAAAATAAACACACAACAAAATAAACAATTTATAAACAAAAATAATTTTCCTCCAATGGGAACGAAACCAGAATGCAACTTGGATACCAGATCTAAACCGCTTAGATTGCTGGATAACCTGCTGACTACTAGGTAAGTATACCGCAGTCGTAGGCCCGATACCACGAATCTATTCCAATTATGTACAACAAAATACAAACAAAGTGATTGAAATGTGCACAATGTTTCACTCAATATACCCCAAATAAATCACTGTTTTACACACAAATAAATTAAATTGCACCTGCTTACCTATCCAGAGCCGCTAGATAGTAAGCCTACTAACATTGAATACCTACCCAGGAAGATATAAGTATCTACAACATATAAAATACCAATAAACTTCAAGTGTAAATGTTTGTGTTAAGTAAACTTATTTAGGCTGTAGGTATATACAATTTTAATAATGGGACACTACTTATAAACTATGTGTAGCCCTACCGCAATACCGTTGATAAAGTGTCAGTTTCTCTGTGCAGTGTAACTTGGTAGGCACCTTACCGCTCGGTAACCTGACCAAGAGAATTTGACTGAAAATACTATAAACCGCCAAGTATTTTCAGTCGCCACGTTCCGCATAAATAGGAGTTGGGTTTGAAAGATTCCGTGCCAAAGCTACTCATAGACCGCCAGAGCACTTGGACCACGGAACCGACCGCGTGTATTGTGTGCTAGCACGGGATGACGACAAAATCACAGGGCTTCGGAATTAAACAAATCCGTGCTCGAGTAAGGACCAATGTTTGATCTAGGAGACCAATATTAACATACCGCACCGCTGGCTCCGGAGCTTTCTGTGATTTTGTTCGGCGGTTCCACGTGCTAGGGTGTAACACAGAATATAAGTAAAAATACACAAATTATTTCCTAAACTCACCCCCAGACTTCCACAACTCCTAGTTAACTGCTTTATGGCCTTTTCATAATGGTTCCGCGTTATTGGTTTTCCTTTAGTTTTTTGGTAGGTAGGGATCCGCGATGCCTTTTTCAATCTGTCAGTGGCGCGTCAGTGCTGCCAACCATCGCAGGCGCATTTCCGCTTCCATCATTGGATACATGGCTTTTGAGATCACGTTGACATTTCGACCCATCCCAAAACGTCAAAGAGGGACAATAAACTAATACAGATACATAATGTGTAATGTGCATGTGTGTGTTCCGCGAATTCTGTATTCTCTCATATATATTAAACAAATAGTATATTTTATATCGAGGGACTAAACGAAGCCATAATATACCAGATGTGGTTTGACTCCCGAGCTTGGGAGGGAGTCAATGAAACCGAGGGTATATTAAGTTGGCGTTTAGTCTCGAGGTGCAAACTATACTTTTCACTTTGAGTGCGAGACAAATAGTCGATTTAGTACAAAAACATTTAATAAATATTACTTAATAAAATAAAAATCACAAATGTTTCTTCTTCCTCCAGTCCATAAAACTTTTGTAAGTTTTTACGTAAATGTGCCGCGATTTTGGCGGCAAAAGATTATCTAATAAGTCTTTTGCTCTTCGCTCAATGTCAAACTCTTCTCTGTCACTGGTAATTTTTAATTTATTTAAAACCGAACAAATTTACACTCGACGAAAATTCTGAAATTTTTGCGGTTAGTTTTTTCTTCTAAACCGGTCACAGATTAACAATTTAAAACACATGGCACCTTCCCTTGTGGAAAAACCATGGAACTAAATCTCTCAACATTTTCGCAATGAAGATGGTCCACACTCCACAGAAAAGAGTATATTTAGGTACTGGCTGTTTGTGTTTGTCTATGTCACATGAAGGAAATTAAAAAACTAATTACTTTTACTCCCTAGGGACTAAAGTGGTCACTTTAGTCCCGCTTCGTAGGGCTATATTGGCGTACTTTTAGAGCATGAGAAGTGAAAAAGCCCTAATCACCCATAATTAACATAAAATCACGCCTGTAATTCTCAAAGGTTTGGGTAGAGGTGTACCTAATAGGGGGCGAACCTATTGCCATAAACTGGGCACATATCCAGATTCCGTGGCTATTGAGAAATTCCACAACAAAAAGAGAAATAAAAAAAAATATATATATGTATATTTAAAAAAAAAAAAAAATTACTGACCTAATAATTTTCAACACTGCAAACGCCAACCAAATACAGTCTAAAGCAAGAAAAACATTTAAAGCCAGACCTGGCACGAAACAAAACGGCCTAAGTACACTTTCATAAAATCGGCCCAGCTTAACGACTTTTGCAAGTTAAACCGTTTCACTAATACGAACAGTTACTAACTCCGACTCGATATTTAAGTGCCCTCGTATTGATTATTACTCAGGCTGTGCTTTTTAGGGCTCTCACCCACTTTGAATCGGTTGTAATAAATATGATTTATGCACAATATTAATTGGCAGATTTGTGAGCCCATTCGTGAGCTTTAATTGGGTGTTTGGGAAGCTGGTTGGAGATGGAATATGGATGTATAATAAGAAGTTGGGTTAGACAGGAAGAGAAGAAATGAGGATTTGACATAGGTTCCTCAGCGATTTAAACTTCTTCAGTAAAGAATCTTGGCTGAGAAACATCCGCCAATGGACTAATATCACAAGTGCTGCTGAGCTGTTCCAACTCGCAAAAGACTGGGAGGAATATTCGGAGTGGAAGGCTAATCTTCAGTAATTGGAGAGGAACCTAAGTAGAAAGAGAAGTAACAATTCCTTAAACATCTCCACATACAAATCTCTAAATATCTGTATCTGTATCCTTTGACAACCGCCATTTACCTAGTCTTAGCCATTTTGTATCAGATCTGTAGGCTTTCACGTAACTAAAGAAGTACTGTTGGAGTGCAGTTGCAGTTAAGTTTCGATCAAAACAACGCTTTTCGTATTCTCTACCGCTGTCAGACACGCCCGCGTCAAGTTCGCGTCATGCGAGCGCAACAATTCTATGTACTATTGCGCGTCTTTGGTACGTGCTTCGGAACCCAACATGATCGGTATTCTACTAAGTAAGAAAAAGCACTAAAATCTGTACTGGGGTATTATTTTAATATTTTATATTCATTGAAATGTAATCGATTCTATTCGATTATTTAGTAAGTAATATTTTTTCTCTCATATGGCCACACCATAAGATAAGTAAAAGTTCAAAAATTACAAGAATTCCGTTTATCACTCGAACTTGAACTACAACTTACCACTACAACTTTATCACTACAACTTCATCGGTGCGTCATAAAATTACGTGAATTATCCCTCTGGACCGTGAGCTCGTTTGCCAAACAAATACACAAGAAGAAAAAAAAAACATAATTATATTTTTTTGTGACATTCACAAGTAGGAACTTAGTTTGGTTCGTGCTCACAAACACTGACGTGACCTAAACAATATAATATCGAGTATTGTAAGCAAATGTAATGATTGTAAAGTTGTCAAACCATTACGAAAAAGAAGAAGAAACGGACACTAACTATCTCCAAAGGTGACAGAAAGTAAAAAAAAGGTCTTAATGTTTCCAATAAAGCGATTTCCAACCAATTGACCAAGAATGGAGACCTCTACGGTTTTCAGTTTCAATGGAATTACTCGAGAGGAATTGCTCTGTCTCACATAATCCTTTGATCCCTCTCCCGCTTACGTCATTGTTCCTAGAAATAACAGAAATTAGTATTTTTTGCGACCAAACTTGGTCGATCACCATTGTTTCACACAAAAATGTATCAGTTAATAATTTTCGGGTCAAAGAGAATTTTTATAGGAATTGTAATTTGTTAATTCAAGGAAGGCTTCTCTGTTATGTAGATAGAGGTTAAACATTGGTATCGAAAAATGTTGTGGTCATGGTTTGGAATTTGAGGAGTTTATTAAGTACCTAATTAACTTATTTTAAGAAAAATTGTACTTCTTGCAGTTTCGATAAGTCATTTTCATACATAAGAGTATTTTACTGGTTCAATTTATCGAAATATTGATGAAAGGCTATAGGTACGCAAATGTGAATGTAAGTTTGTAACGTTTTCAGTTTGACTAAATTAATTTACACCTTTTTTAATTTGGGAGTTTTCTTGAATAATCTGTTTCTCTTACCACCATCGTCACCGATAGTTTACCTAGTGGCATAACTCTCAAAACTGCTAAATCGAACTCAAACTCGAAACTGCAATAAAGCAAGCTAAACGCCGTAAATACCTGGAAACAATAACAAACGTCGCATAACTTCTGAACGAGGGAACGGAGGACTTTAAGGCATTAAACGTAAAGACAAAAGAAAGCCCATAAAACCCAGTCCCCCAAAACTTGGGGACTTGGGGGTTTGGAGATTGAAGGTAACAATTGGCTGGGGGCCGGTTGAACCCGATCCGATTGGGCACATTCATCTATGTGTCTCGCTAATACTGTGTAATCATTCATTTGGGGTACTGCGAGACTCCAGATCCAGATGAATTGATATTAAACGGTGCGTAGTTAGGTGGGACAGCGAGGTGTGATCCTATGTGTACCAGCGCAGTGACTTTTTTTTTTAAATGTTCACAGCACCTTGCTGAGATAGGAGCCTTTTGACCTTGCACAGGACCAATAAAATTTAATTGTTTTTATTTGTTTAAATAATTTTGTCATAATTCTATCTTTTTGTTTCTATTATGTACTGTGTGAGTTTAATAAATACTTTTTCTTTATTTCTTTCTTTATGTGGAGGGTTGGTGTTCCCAAGGTCGGAAAAGTATCTATTACTCTGTTGGTGGGTACGTCATGTAGTGTTTCTGGAAAGTTCTGGTTACCGGTTTAAAAATTAAAATACGACCTCAATTTAATTTTCATATTTACTTTGATCTTTTGAGTCAATTTAAAACATTATTACAATACATGTGTTTCTTGATTAGCAAAAGGACTACATTTACATTTTATGAAACAAAGTGATTTGTTGATGCTGCTTTTACCAATGGATAGAGTGGTTCTCGAGGAAGGTTTTAGTATATAATTTGTCAAGATTTTGTATACATTGGCTTAAATATAATGATATTTGTGGAGAAGTCGGAAAAAATAAGCCATCCAGGAGGTTTGGTCGCGATAACCGACATCAGCTAGTTATTTATACATAATTTATTAAATACCATACATGTCGTGAATATCATCAGTACATTTCATGTAGTTTCACTTCATTTATCTCTGTTATTTTACAAAATATTTCTTGAAAAAACATTTTAAACTCACTATTTTGATCGCGATGATATCTAGTAATAAATACAATGAACGAATATTTAAACGAAACGAATCAATTCGAAATTTTATTAAACGAACTTCGAAGAATTCAATTCGTATAACTTTATTTTTTATGAAACTACACGAACAACTGTGGAAGTGAGAGTTTTTGCCGAGTTTGATTTCATTTTAAAAAGATAGTTTCTTCTTTGCAGGGCAAGCAGGCTATCTTATCGAGGTATCGGTAGGTAATGGTTTCGTTGTGATTGGTTTGTCTAACATACGTGTCAATTGATTTATCTATGTTTAGAATGAGGTGTGGAGGGTTCCGGAGGCGTCCAATAATATACGTGTAAACATTGTTTTAAGCTTTCACGGTTTAAAACTAAACTCACGGAACATACTATAATCACGGAAGATATCCCGTAAGTGACAATATAAGTTTAATATACGTGCCATGTGTTCAGCGCAACGTTCCCTTTATTACCAATTCTCTAATGTTACAGTTATCAGTAATGCCTGATGTTATAATATATGCTACTTGATACCACAGAAGAACACGGAAAGTCTCCTGGTGTCATCATCACCGTAATCATCATCATACATCACTTTAGCACACCATTACGTTCCGCTGAGTATAGGGCTATAGGCCTCCCCTTTCTTCTGACAGATTCCGGTTCTTCAGGTTTTTCTCGCATTTTTAGGGTTCCGTTAAGTCCTGACAAGGAACCCTTACAGTTTCGCTATGTCCGTCTTTCTGTCTGTCCGAGGTTTTGCTAAGAGAGCGTTAGTACTAGAAAGCTGTAATTTTGTAAAGGTGTGTATAGCAATAACGCCGACAAAGTGGTAAAATAAAATTTTGGAAAATATTTTTTTTAGGGTAGCCACCCTACATGTGACGTGGGGATGAATTTTTTTTTCGTCGTCTACCCCATCGCGTAGGATATCGTTGAATAGGTCTGTATGTAAAAATGACTTAGGGCTGGCCAGTACTACTTTTCGATTTAATGCTCCATTTACGAAATATTAAACTTTAAAGTGCAAATTTTTGTTCCAGTAGGGCGTCCCCCCCCCCCCCCTCTAAAAGCTAACCTGCAGGCTTGAAAAATCTGGAAAAATTCATGATGATAGAGCATTTCATGAACTTTAAAGGAAAGCTATAGCGGTTAAGATAACTTTATTAGTTTACCAGTAATAGTCGTTGAGCTAGGGTATTGGATAATTTTGTACCAAATTCAAAATCCTTGGAATAAATCCTATAAAGTGACTAAGATGAAGTAGTTGCTTGTTTATAACAGGTGAAGACTTTCATTGAAAAACAGAATCTAAAATATAACGGGCTAATACGGAACCCTACACTGCGCGTGGCCCGAGACGCACTTGGCCGGTTTTTTTACGATATCTCAACCCAACGAGCTTTTGGACGGCCCTGGGTTCTCGGTATCGTCATAATGACGCTAAATAATATACATTTATTAGAATAAGAAAAACAATTTACACTTACCTAGAAGTTTATTCCAACTTTCCCGTATCTTCATCCTGTATAAGATGATGGGGCAATCAATCAGAGACGTAGAGACGTGGCATACTTTAGCACGGATTACTGAAAGGGTGGATTTTCTTGCAGTATAATTAAGATGCTTGATATAATAAACGTTTGTTTTGTAAAAAATTGTCACGATGATAAGGTGAACTAAGTTTCTAGTAAACACTGTTTTAAGCTTTTACGGTTTAAAACTAAACTTATATTGTCACTTACGGGATATCTTCCGTGATTATTATTAATTTACAATATATATGTTACGCAAGATATCCCGTAAGTGACCATATAAGTTTAAGTTTTTAGTTTTGTAAAGAAAGTGAGAGTTAGGACGCACTCAGCCTAGGTGGACCGATGATGTCTACAGGTTGACAGAATGGGAGTAGCCGAGAATCGTGCTGAGTAACGTGCAATTGGAAAGGCCTATGTCCAGCTGCGGACTGACTGATGATGATGATGAAATGTCATAAAGTAAGAGTAAATTGTTCCTTGAGGTTAAAAATTATATGCTTATCACAATTTTATCCAATTTTCTGACCCAGATACCGCTCCATCCCACTCACCAGTGTAAGTATTTAATATTATTTATTTATTTATTCAGTACCGTATTTAAAATCATTAACACTACATTAAATACCTAATCCTTTTACTCGGTCTTCTCGCAGAACCACAAACATTCCAACATTATTGTCTTCCATTCATCAGCAAAGTATAAAGATATATAACGAATGTTCAACCCATATCGATGCATTTTTATGTACAATGAAGTATAATCTCTCTATCTATTCCGTCCCCCGACAATGACACAAGCCTGCACAAGGAATCCCCCAAGTGAACAAGCTTTTTAATTATTACTTTGAGCGACAAACCACTGCAGTACACGCGTACGGCTTAACAAGTACGTATATTTAGGCGTATGATTTCCCCGCGGAGTAATCAGTATTCCTGATTACTATATCACGTAAGTATTCATTACCAGTGCCTACTGGGAATTGACGTGCTCAATCCGTCTATATCGCGGGGGTAATTCATTAAAATCTACTGCTTTGGTTAAAAAGTTTAATTTATTGTTATTGAGACTTCATATTTAGGTACGTAAAGTGATTCACATCATACTGAAATGAAATGAAGTTTGTATTCCATAAGTAAATCTTCTTGGACACCTTTGCACGAAAAAACCTTTTTTATAAGATTCTTCATCATCTGCTGACCGGATGCACCTAAATACCAATATAATATTGTACATGGAGCGACTGCCTATCTGACCCCCAGTTAGTACTGGGTCATACGATAGCCCCTGGTAAGACTGACAAGTCTTGACTGGTAGTCAGTGGCCCGAAAGTCTTGTCAGACTTTTTTTTTGTGACTACCGACTGTCAAAGATCTAAAAGATTTAAAAGATTCTAGAGTAAATTATTTATTTAACAATTTATGTGCACACTGAATATAAAAAAGTAGAGAGGAACAGAAAATAATACAAAGGATAAGAAGGAAGGAAGGATATATATATTATATTGATTTCAGACTAATAAGTTTCTTTTTCATTTATAAATGGTAGCGCAAACTGAACTTATGGATACCAATTATGATGTTGGTGACTGTACACTCTCGAGTATTGTCTTTACAGTTTATTTTCTACGTTTTTTTTTCGTTGACAAAATACATCCAAAAATTGATGCTGAAGGTAAGCCAAAATCATGTGTGTCATCCATGACACATAATTCAATGTTTATGGCACCTAGCACACCACACGATTTATATAAAATAATAATGTCCCTTATATAAAATAATAATTAGTAATGTAAAAACCACTAGCAGTGTAGGTGTTGATGGAATCGCCACAAAGGTACTAAAGTCAGTGTCAGCCGAAATAATATACGATCATCTAAGTCACATATTCAACCTCATTATTTGTACTGGTAAATATCCAGATGCTTTAAAAACATATATAATTAACCCTTTATTTAAGGATAACATATTCGAGTTGTTGGAGTATTATAGACCAATTTCACTCATACCTGTTATTTCAAAGATATTTGAGAAATACATCTACAAAGAATTATATAATTTCATGAAAAAAAAAATACTTTGTGAAGAACAAAAAGGACTCAGACAGCACAGAACCAAAAATAAAGACAAGAAGAGAGAATATGGCAATTTTGACTTTTTGTTTACTATTATTATAAACATGGATAAACGATCCCCCATATGTGCTATATTTTGCGATATGACGCAGGCGTTTGATTATGTCCATTATAATACATTACTGAATAAACTAGAATTAACGTAACGTGCTCGAACTTATAAAATCGTATTAAAAATAGATCACAAATAACTGAAATTAGCCGCATTAATGTAGTTAATAAACATGAAGAGATAGCAAGATCACGAGAACGTAAAATCTCCTACGGTGTACCACAAGGAACCGTTACGGGCCCGTTCTTGTTCATATTGTATGTCAATGACATGCCCATGTCCCTTGAACAACCTCTGACGATGTTTGCAGACGATAGCACAGTAACGATCCCTTGTATAAACCCAATGACATATGAAAATTATATTAATAGTTCTCTTAACTCACTCATTAAATAGGTAGACAAAAATAATTTAAATATAAATTTAGGTAAGACAAAGACAATGCACTTTAGACAGCGTACTCCCGGCGTAACTAATCTTCACATATATTACAAAAATGACAATAGACTATAGCTTAAATTGGAAAGCACATATAGAAATTATGTGTAAAACTGAGTTCATCTGCATATGTTTTATATAGATTATCCTCCATAGTAGATACCAAAACACTTCTTACGGCTTACTACGGCATAGTTGAATCTCACTTGCGCTACGGCATAATTTTCTGGGGGAACTCAACTCATAGAGACATAGCATTTAAGGCCCAAAAAAGATGTGTCCGATCATTGTTTAAACTTAAAACTACAGACAGTTGCAAGCCCTATTTTAAGCAATACAATATCTTGATCCTTCCTTGTATTTATATTTTCGAAGTAGCTATTTTTGTGCACCAAAATCCAAGTCGTTTTCAACGCCTTGCTGATGTATTCCCAAGGAATAGGCGTGACAATAGCAAACTTTGTCAAATAACATGTCAAACCACTTCGATGCGCAAAAGTATTTATTGCATGGCTCCTATAATTTTCAATAAATTGCCAAGTGGCTGGAAAGATTTAAATACGGTGATGTTTAGGAGTAGACTACGTAATTTTTTGACAGATATAGCATAGATGAGTTTCTAACAGGGAAAAATATGTTTGAGATTAATTTGAATAATAATGATATTTTATTAATTGAATGATAATTGTAATGAAAATTGTAATTTAGTAATTTAATGATAATTTTAATGAAAATGATAATAATGTATTAACTGATCTATTTAATTAATGATAATTGTAATAATAATAATATAATCGATCTGGTCTTTATAATGTAAGGTAGGTACATAATAATATATGTTTCATAAATAATGTAAATTTTTGCATGCCGAATGGTAAAATATGGCTGAGCTTTGATATTATGTCTTAACAACTATTGTGTAATACCCATATTTGCAAAATAAAATTCTATTCTATACTATTCTACGAAATCACGAACGCTTGGTATTCATTTATCCCCCTTTCCCTGGGCAGTCATCAAATGCTGAACTAAAATATATTTTTGCTGAGGCAAAAGCTATTCTAACATCAATGCAATAGACCCCATTTCCGACATCACAGTTGAAGATTGTTTTTCATAAAGTCATGTCTACTCAAAAAACGTAAGCAAACATTGGAAGCCTTTGCTTTTTGAAGTTATTATTACAAGCCATTCGCAATATTATTCATATGTTAGAAAATCATATTTATTCTGTCGGAGTAATATTGTGGTAACCTTCAACCTTCTGGTTGGAACTGTTTTGAGGAACAGTTGTGAGGCGACCTACAAGGCCGTGATCCACCAATTTCACTTTTGATGTGAATTCAATCTTATTACAAGCGTTGAGTTTAGTTTTTCTTGTGATACTGGCAGTATGCTTGCTTTTCTTTGACAACAATAGGGTAGATGACAAAAAAATCTAATTAGTCCGTTGGATAGATTTCAAAAAAATATGGGACACATATTTTTTCTTTTTTCATGTAAACAAAAAATGAAGACGATACAGTGCGTCAAAAACTCGTGTGACGTCACATTTGAGTACATTTTTTTACTCAACTGTGACGTCACAAGCCCCCACTCATGATCTTTGACACGTTTTATTTTCGTCAATTTTTATTAATTTGATTAAACAAAAAACACGTATCGTATTTTAATCGATAATCTAACTGACGGACTAAACAGAATCATATATTTTTTTAAGTCAGTCATCATCCCTATTGTGGCTCGTACTCAAAAACTCTGAAGCTTGGCAACAAGACTTATCAAGGGGTATCATGATACCCAGTGTTGGAGTTTTGGAGGTCAGATAGGCAGTCGCTTTATGTGAAATTGTGGTTCACCTGCATCCCGTTAGACTGGAAACCGACCCCAACATAGCATGGTTTAGTTTGAACCATGTTATCTGACAACTCTTGCACCTACATTATTTATGCTTGAGCTTGAGATTTCACCACGTCAGTCATCTTAAAGATTCCGAACCCAAGACTTTTCCTTCTCCTGTCTTACACGTACAACTTTGGGAAATGTTTAGTTTAGCAAGTTTACAAGAAAGTTTTAAATAACTGTTTTAATAGTTTAGCATGGCAACAGCTAAGAAATTTCGATGTAATATACTGTGCCAAAAATATTCTTTAAAAGTAACTTTCAGCTCGCCCAAAATTTCAATTTCCTTCTGTCAATTAATAATAATTTTTCCAAGGTAAATAAGTCTACTTTTGGATTTCAATACACAATTGAAGAATTTGTGAATTAAACGAATCGTTTTCGAGAAGTATGAAATTTTTCATGGTGAACAAACTTTTGATGGAGGAAATATTATTTATGCTAGTCAAAGAAAAGCTTTTAATGTAATTCTATAAATAGATCATCATAAAACAAATTAATACTTATCACTACGCTTTATTCTTGCTATAGGGACAAGCAGCCTGTACAGACAGCAGGTAAAAAGGCACAACCTTAATTGTCCAGGTGAGTTCAAAGTTATTTAAACCCATTTTACTACAATTCATCATTAAATATTACATAGTGCTTATAAAAGCAGTGATAGCCTAGTGGTGTGACCGTCAGACTAGCAAGTCATGAGTTTTAAGTTCGAACCCAAAACACGCACCCCTTATTTTTCGGATTCAAGTTAGAGGCCCTTATGCGGCATAAATATTCTGACACCAGATTAGGCGCTAAGCACACGGTAAAGAAAGAATTCACTTTCTGCATACAGACTGCGTACCTGAAAAGCGTCTTGAATCGATGAACAAAAAGATGTTGTATGATTATAGATGATTCTACTGAGTTACCCATCAAGTAAAAAGTCTGGAAATGAAAACAAATCCACATGAAAACTATATTAATGAAGTTTCCAGCCAAGATAATCATGTGCTACAGTTATTTGATATTTATACCAAACTACGAATGGAAATGCGAATCCCAGGAAAACTAAGTTTGCGTAATATTACGTTCCTTTGTTTGAATTTACATACATTTGTACAGTTTTAATTTTGCTCTGTTCTCGGCTGAGTCCATTTCCATACTAATTTCGGGATTAAAAATAAGCTGTGAAATTTTAATGGTTCAGCCTTGGAGTTCTGTTTGGTATTATGGGATTTGTTTAGTAAGAACGTTAAGGGAAACCCATTCTGTGTCTCTGGAGAAATTTTGATGTGATAAGGCCCATTACTAATTTTCATTATCGAGATATTTATGATTTGACTTAAATCATAAATATCTCGATGGTGAAAATAAGTAACAAAGGGCATTATCATGCCTCCGGCAATCGGCTTATCGAGACCATAATCAGTCGCGTCATGTCAAATGCTGGTATTCATCAGCATCTGATTAGAATGGAAATCGACGCCAACATAATCGAGAAAAGGCTAGGTAGATAAAAAAAAACAGTATACAGTAAATAATAACTATAAGACAATTTAATTTTAAATGAATTCCATTTCATTTAATTCCGTCGAAATCATCTGACACTTAAATAAAGTTTCGCTATAGGTAGGTATGTAGTTCCTGCAGTTTAAAATATATCCGTTGGTTCATTACTTGTAAAAGTGCTGAGCTTTTCCGTTGCATCGAACGTACCACTTGACAGGTTATTTACTTTCAGGCATCTTTATTGTAAATCTGAAAAATATATGACCCTTGGGTCGGTATCTCGCCAATTGGGGTAGGTATGTGTTTCAACATTTTTTTTTCTAAAGTACATACTCCATGTTACAATTACTTGGTTTAATTAATTAGAATAGATAAACACCTCAGGATTTTAACCTAAAACTATATAAAATGAACAGTTTTAAAATTCAAACAACGAAATCAGATTTCACCCCAAAACTCATTATTTCACCCAAAAATCCTTTAAACTATTAAAGACCCTTACAAACTGCAATTGTTTCAAAACCATTTCGCGATATTTCACGCTACTGAGTACAAAACAGTATAAAAATGATAAACGACGGAGCGAGCGGGGACACAGATACATTCGCTGAAAAAACAGCGCTTTATTTTATAAAGCGTAATTTAAGGAACGCTGTTCCCTGAAAAAGTATTCAGCATGATTTATTTTTCAATTTGTCTTGTTAGTTTAAATTTTGTTTCTCGCGGTGATTTATAAATTGTATTCGGATACCAGATTTACTTTTCGTCACTTATCCTTTTGGTACTATAATTACGGCCATTTTCCATAACTTACTGACAGGTAACGAAAGTTTGCTATCTCTGTCTATTTGTCATTTAGCTTACGGACCGTTAGAAACAAAACGTCACAGAAAAGCTTTTTTGATTTTTCTAGGAATCAAGTGACAGATAGGTGACGCGGATAGGATATTTGAAGCTAATTTTATTTATAGAAACGCCGCTGGCTACGAGACGTAGGCATATTAACTAACATATGAAAGTAAATTATTGAAAACGACGCGTTCAAATAGTGAACCGGCTACAGACCACCACCATCACATCAAGTTAACACAAACTGTCTAATTTCTCCAAATAATTTTAAACCATAAAATGTTGATTTTAAGTTTAAGTTAAGATCAAAATCGAATGAGATGCGCTGGTGCCTGTTCCTTCTCGTGCCACTGGTGGAACAACTTGGTGGCACGTCGAGGAAGAAGGGTTACCTTCTGAGAGCTGAAAGATATTTCAATAAGTTTTGTTCGTGCGGGTTTGAGAATCTTTTAATAAGGCACTTTTGTTTAATGATTCATGAGGTCAGGTTGGCCAAAGACACTCAATCAGGCTACCGAGCGTGTAAAGTGAATTTTTCCGTTATAAGATAAGATAATATATTTATCTGCTTAAACATGTGTACACAATTACACATACAATAATAAAAAATGCATTTGGGATGACATAAATAAAAATTCGTTCGGAAATGTTTGCCAATACTATGGCGTGCAAATGTTTTGAGTTTATTAGTGATTTATAATTTATAATTTCAGTCCAATATGATTAATTTGAAGTGAATTTAACAAAAAAAAAATGTAATGTGTAATGGTAGT
Organism: Xestia rhomboidea; assembly: GCA_963853795.1. Taxonomy (NCBI): domain Eukaryota; kingdom Metazoa; phylum Arthropoda; class Insecta; order Lepidoptera; family Noctuidae; genus Xestia; species Xestia rhomboidea. The sequence goes on from OY970765.1 coordinate 19,887,108, forward strand.
ATGGCTCTATTTTGAGCAGAGATAACAGTCATTCACTGCGTCGGATTTTCATCAATAAGCCTAAAAATACTGAATCTGGATCTAAGCTCTCCTTCCACCATCCTGAAATTTAGATGAAAGGCTTCTTTCGCAATAAATTTCAAACACCAGGTAGAATGCGGTGGCCGCCTTATATAATTTCTTATTCGGTTCTCTCGACAGTTACAGGAAAAGATGTCGGCTTATCTACCGGAGGCCGCGGCGTAACCACTTCCTATTGACTTAAAATATCGTTTGTCTTGTAATCCAATATTCCGGAAAAACATTCTAATGCGAAAAGGACCCAATTCTTACATTTCCCTCTTCCCTTTTAAGCGGGGGTATAAGTTATTTTGCTGTAGGATATTTTTGCCGCTCCAATTGTTGGATGAAATAAAGTTCCCTTTGTGGAACAACTGATTATCTCAAACAGAGGCGGTGCGGGTATTTTTGATCCGCTTCCAAGGAAATTAATTTTAGTTTTTGGATACTTGAGAATGTCAGGTTTTGCTGCCTCCTTCAGGTAGTGCTATACTCCCGTTGAGTTAAACCGAATCTGATAGAAAATGCTTCACAAAACAAATGAGCACGTATCAAATGCTTGAGAATTGGGTCCTAAACCCTGACACATCACGGTACTACATCACGGTACTATTATTATTTTCCATATTAGAAAAAACACAATTCATTGTTCTGTCTTCAGATTTAACTTCTAATACAGATCGTCTTTTCAGTGAAACTTTTAGTTTCAACGTCACTGAAACTCACTCCGAAACGTATCAAGATTTAAGACGAGATTACGTGTAACTCGCTACATGAACTAAGTATTTATGTAAAGGAACATTGCCGAGCAAGCGAACAGTCTACGCGGCTATAATCTCGTTCTAATTCCACCATAATTCACTGAACTTAACCTTAACCATTTGATCATCCGCGGATTAACAAAAAGACGGTTACGAGTAGTGATGTGCTGTTGATGTGTCGATAGAAAATAATGGCATATTTGGTACGATACCGTTATATTTTTTTTTCTGTTTAGGTATGTCATTGATTTCCTATTGCAGTTGACATTATGAAACTAAATATTGTATTTTTAATAATTTACAGTTTTTTTTTGTTTGCATAGACAAAAAACAAAAAAGGAAACTTACTGATTTTTTCAATTAAGATCTTTTTATCCAGGTCCTAATTGAAGCGAAAAGTAAACGCGGGAAGTGTTTAGTCTTTACCTACACACGAGAAAAGAGGCTTTTTTCAGAACCATAAAACTTAAGCGTTTTACGGACACGGCCTACCTAAGTGCCTAACTCCAACCACTTAGCCTAAACGATCCCAAGATTTTTAGTCGCGCTTGAGCTGTAATAGGGCTCTCAGTATTCAAAAATCTACTACGAAATTTTTAATACCAACAAAAGGCCCATATTCTCGAGCAGTTAAAAAGCGGGAGAATTTTTTTATGTTAAACGACACAAAAGTATATAAAAGTGAATAGCGTGGCCAGAATAAAATTGAAGAAGTTTGGTAAGTACTGTAAAACGTTAAAGCCTATTTTCTTTGTTGAAGATTTTATTTGAAGTTGAACTATGTATATTGAAACATTTCTTGATGCATATGTATGTGTGTAGGTATGTCTACTAAACTGGTATTTAAGACCACTATTACTAACACTATGGGCGTAGCCCGAAATAAATGCTATAATAAAAATAATGCATGTAATCTGTTTCTCAAATATTGTTATAATAGCCCTTGGAGATAATTATGGTAACCATTATCATCAGCCATCTGTGTCCCACTGCAGGGCTAAGGCCTCCCTTCCCTCCTTCCACTTATCCTTGTGAAAAGAGTCGAGTTCGTCCCATTTTTACTGATAAATGATTTTCTTCCAATCAGCATCTCTGTTACCACATAGGTACTAGCTACAGTCTGTTTTATTTCTCTATTTTTAGAACTAACCAAATAATTATGTCATAAAACTTTAGTTATCGACAATAAACCTCAAACATTGTTACACACACCCCATCCCTACATTTAGGAGCTCCCAGCAAGAATCTTTCCTATGTAAATTTATTGCAATAGTCGGCGCGCCCCGCGGGTTTGGTCGCCGCACAAACACGCCAGACGTTCCCTCTGATATTTAAATCAGACAAAATAGGGACACTTGCTTGTATTGTACGTCTCAATAGTGGTTTGTTTTATTGAGCTCACGACATTTTTGCGTAGTTGTTTTACAGATGTATCCTGAGAATTGAAATGGCTGTGTTTGGATGAAGAGTCTGATCTCGACTTTGCAGTCAGTTGTAATACAAATGAATATCGGTCGTACACTTGAAAACATCTCTTGAGACCTATCCAAACTTTTTGGGCCACAAATACGTTGAAAATACACACATACATTAGAATAATATTCACGCAATCGCAGTATAAATAAAACAGCTTCTAGAAGTCTTTGTTGTCAAAGACTTCTAGAAGCTGTTTTATTTACCTGGAATTCATCTAAAGATGATTCTGCTTACGTAAGAAGCAATTGCTAGTCGGGCAAACTCAATACAAACACGTAAACACAAATATACCCACTAATAATATAGACAGAATTATCAGATATTCTCTGTTTACGCAACCTGCTAAATTCACGTCAAGTATTATACCTTCAAGATATTTAGATTAACAATATAAACATGAAATAAACTGGTTAAAACTCGTAAAAGGATAAAACTGAAATCAAATTCAAAATGTGTCGCCGGGGAATAATCCTTCGCTTTTAAAACAGACACTATCGCTAGAGCCGGTGGGACATTCTGCAATTTATTTCTTTACAGACAACGATTTCGTTTGGCTTTGCTCGTGGATTTATTTTAATTCTTGTGGAACTGGAGATCTTTTTAGAGTTTTGTGTAAAAGTTAGGCGGAATCTTTTTTAGCTTTGTAAAAGAGGAAAATGTTTATGTATATGAAATGATATGTTTTTTGTAGATGTTACACAGTTAAGTCCTGAAATTAAAATAGCGACAAACATACAGTACCTTGTGAATTTGAGCGATTTTTGTTTAATTGGAAAGATAACAAATAATGATAATTTTGTAAAGCTTTGACAAACAAATAACTTTAATGTTAACTAAACACCGCAAATCCAGCACCAACTACAATTTTATACGAAAGTACATGTATTTTTCATCCGATGCTGCATTCAAAGCACTTAACTCAGTGATAACAATGTCCCTCCTAAGAATTTAAAGAGCTACTTAAGAAATAAAAGCTTTTCTAAATTAGTTAATTTGTGATTGTGTACGGGACCCAACAAAATACGGGGTTGCAGAATAGCCCTGACCGTGATCTGGGAAAATAAAATGATATTTTAGGTCATTTTGAACGAAACGAGTTCGAGATAATGAAGACGTTTGAAAAGTTGGGGACTGAGAGACTTGTTGTCGCCCTATGCTTGCCTGGTACATTTAAAAAAAAATGCGCGATTGTTGGTAGGTAGGTCCTGTGTTGTGGTTGGTGGGTGATGGTTTCCCAGGATGGGCAAAGCGTAATAAGTATTTTCATTTAGGATTTCTCAGTAGCAGCCACGGCGTCTGAGTTTGTACCCGGTTGATGACAATAGGCTCGATCCCTATTACATGGAGCTTAAAAATACCCGGCAAAGTGTGGGTGGTGCTATTAGGTACACCTCTGCAAAATGATTACTTCAGGGATTACAGGCGTCATGCTATGTTGTGTAAGATAATATCTAAGTGGGTTATTCTGGCCCGTTTGCTAAAATAGGTTGGATTGATAACAACGGCATGAGCTGCCAAATTCACTAAATCTAGATGCTTGCACTTGCACAAGAATTATTTGAGGATTCATCCTCATGAAGTGATGAAAGTTTTTTATGGAATTCGTATTTTTCCCAATGGAGATACCCAGCGAGCGCACAGCTTGCTCAGTTATAAACTTTTAATTAATAATGTTGACAGCCGCTGTCAATTCTTTCTTCTATTCGAGTTTGGTTAAAGTAAACGCTACCTATGTACAATATTATCATTTGCATTATTACGCTAGGACGTTTACCAAATAAAATTAGCTGTCGAATCCATTTGCCGGTATGGTAAACAAAACGATTCGTTTATTGGACGTAAGAGACATACAAATATAAGCCGGGATAATCCGATTGATATGGGATAACCGGAAAAAGCTTTGGTATCTACATACTTAATATAAACTTGTATGAGAAAGTACATTCTAATAGTACATTCTCATAAAATAAATAGTCAGGCAAAAAAAACAGACTGTTAGACAGAGAAATAGTTACTTTCGAACTATTTCTCTGTCTAACAGTCTGTTTTTTTTTCTCTTTTTAGTGAAGGATACTTTTTATTTATTTACAGAAATAATTTCTCACCCCTTCGCTGGTAAGAGGAAGACGCGGACAAAAACTATTTTCTAAATGTGTGAAATATATTAAAAATCGACCTTATTATTAAACTCTAACAGCTAGGTTTCCTAGTTCCTACTGAAGCAGAAAATGATTAAACCAAGTAGATTACCTAGACGATGAATAGAATTTCTAAGTTGATATGAGATTAGCTTCGAAAGCCAGTTATTATCGCGCCAAACTTGGCGGAAGTGGAGGAGACGTGTAGCCATAGTGTTATCTAAAGCCCCTGGCACAAGTATGAGCGCTGCATCAGATCGCTATCATCTCATTTCTTTAAAACTAGGTGATCACCATTCTAGGCGACGCCGGAATGTTGACACTTATCAATTCGAAATCAGCTTCGGTCAGAAACAGTTTAATAAAGGACGACGCGTTCCGACACCGCGTCGGGCTATTCGCTTTTAGGGTCATAAAGCCATTTTTGACCAGCTTAAGCCGATTCCGCGTCTGTAAGTGTAGTCACTTCGACGGAGTTTTTTATATCTTAAGAGTATGAAACAATCATGTACTTAATCTATGACCACCCGAATGGCGCAGCGGTAGTGAGGCCGCCTTACGTTCTTAGGGTCCTGGGTTCGAATCCCGGTTGGAGCAAATGTTTGTGTGATGAGCACGGACATTTGTTTCCGGGTCATGGATGTTTATACAACATGTAACATAATTAACGCACATCCTGAAAATAGTTTGTTCAGAATCGTTTACTGAATCGATTTCTATAATTTTTAACATAGGTCATTTTTTATCCCAAAAATAATTAAAAATATGTAATTTATAGTCACACTACCCCTGTACAGTCAGAACAAAGTGAAATGGACCGTAGCTCAAGGCAATAAGACTTTTAAAAGTTCAGTTTTATTACACACTAACAGGCACTGGATACAAAGGAAACAATAGTTACCCATACCAAAAAAATGCGAAATATGACATACTTATTTTCGTTCCCTTTCTCGTGCAAATTAAAAACCTGGATAGAGCGAGATAGCCACCATGACACCGGGCACCGGGCGCGCGGGCGCTGCTGTATGAAAGCTTAAATGTTATTAGTCACGCACGGACATTTTAAGTGGGATGTAGGTACTTACTTCCGTAAAGTGTATGCTAATTGTTTTACGCGCGATGTCTTTTCAATAAACAAAATAATGTGCAATGAGGACTTGGGCACGGTGCGGTGTGGTGATAGTGTGGTTCTAGGTTATTAGTTGACAGAAAATTCAACCAAAGGCATGGTACAAGAGTAGACCGCAGGGCTATTTTAGCTGCTACTCAGCGGCTTCTTGGCCACGGAACGTTCCGTCCGAACACGGCCACCGACAGGGGAGCCGATTGGCGTACACGTAAGTACTCGTTTTCAAAACGAAATACTGGACTATTTCGATGAGAATCCCCATGCCAGTACCCGAGAATCAGCTGATTTGACGCCTCTTGACTTTTTTTTTGTGGGGACGTATTAAATCGTTAGTTTATTTTAGTGCAAAAAATAGGATAGTGAACGCTTTTGATAAAAATGATGAAGTGCTTTTTAAATTAAAACATCAATTTAGAAAACGGGCATAAAAATGTATTGAACTTTTCTATTGAAGTTGAGTCGAGCGACAACGTTAACAGCTGTTTCGAACGCGAGCGAATACCTACTAGGCTAGCAAGACTCACACAGTCGCATACGTAGGTATGAGACCTACGTATGCGACTGTGTGCGTTCGTTGATTTGTACTGTGACTACAACATTCTTCCGGAATTAGGAAAACTAATTTATTAAATAATCATTGCCTAGACATGTTTAATTAAAAATTCAGTGCATGTATTATGATTATAACATAATAAACTAATTGGGGTGTCTGAGGGTGTGCGTTAATTACGTTACATGTTGTATGTATTATTATACATATATATTTACAAACAAAAAGTATCTATGTAGTATATCAACTATCTGGTGTCCACGACACAAACCTCGTTGCTTAGTGTGGCACTAGATGGCGCTGTGTGTTAATGTCCAGCGATATTTTTTCATATTTATTTTATGGAAAAAGTTAATACTACTATGTTTACAAGTCCCTGTACACCGGTGTATACCTGTTTGTAATGTTCCCCAGATAAATACAGAATGATACCGCTACATAACAAAACTCTTTCTTAAATTTCGTAGCGTAATAGTGTGGCCTGCGTGCATCCATTAAACGCTAATTGGCTTTGGTCTGTTTCTTTGCTCATAATTGACGATGTAATGCATATTTCAAGTATTTTTTGTAAATTACCTATTTTCTAGACAGCGCACGTCAAGACAAAAAATGTCTAAAGGCAATCATAATTTTAATAAATTAATTTTATTTATTTATTTGGTGCGAAACATTGTATGTTTCGGAAATTCATTGGTGTCAAAGACTACAATATATATATTATATTGACAAATTGGTGTGTATCGTGTGTATTCATCTCACTGCGTTGGAAACTATCGTGACTTGAAATGTCAAAAATTCGTTGGATCTTTGTTGAGGAATGATGTTGATTTTACCATCTAGCATACCACAGTTGACTGGTACACATTAGAGTTTTAAAAGGAGATACGAGTTCGACGCTGAGGCGAGGCGAGACCAGGCTCCCATTTACCTGGCAAAGGTGCCCGAGGCTGCGCCGACATGTGTTCTTCGGCGGTGCGATACCCCAGGCCCCCAGTGTGTGTTCCTCCGCTCCTGTCTTTTCATGACAACCTACAATAGACTGTGTTTGTTTTTTAGTTTAGTTTAATAAAGTTATTTTTATTAAGTTTATTTTTAAGAGGTACTTTATATTTAATGAGTAGTAGCAGCAGCGATGCGGTGGGTAATAGTAGTAGTCAACCTTCAACATCGCTGAACACCCTGGAGAGATGCCCGCTTTGCGCCCAGGCACGATTTTTTAAAGGTAAGCGGGGTCTGAATGTGCATATCGGTAAGGTAAATAAACCTCCAAATGCACCCTCAGACCCTGTCTCAAATCTTCCACCTACAACTTCGGATACATCCACTTTCGACCCGATCTGGCAAACCCTTTCCAAATTCAAAAACTCTGTTCCTGTTTTAAAGCGAGTTCCCCGCGGTGCTAGGCCTTTAGTTGCACAAAACCTAGCAGGTTGTGTGCGCCTTGTCGTTCGAGAGAACTCGCTAAGTGCTTGGGAGCAGTTGCTTACCTTCCCTTACCGAATTCTGCATGTTCAAAAGAATTTGGCCACAAAAAAGACTTTGACTGCTCAAATCAAAGATAACTGTAATGTTTCGGCTCAAAATTTTGTTTCAAATTTATCGGCACAGGGATATACCTCTTCGAGAGGTATATCTCATCTGGTTGAATCAAAGTTAGGGGAAGGTGACATTAGCGGTGCAGCCAGGATTCTCTTCAGTAGCGATGTGGTGGCACCGTGTTCTCCAAAAACACTCGCAGCTCTGGAGACCAAACACCCTGCCCCCGCGGATGGCCTTTCTTTTCCCGACCCTCCTGATTCGGACATTCACTCCCTCACCATTACAGGTCGAGAGGTGGTCACAGCCGTTTGCTCTTTCCGAAGCGGCTCCGCCGGCGGCCTCGACGGCCTAAGTCCTCAGCACTTAAAGGACCTAATTTGTTCAGGCGCCGGGGAGGCCGGTGAATCACTCTTGAAGGAGCTTACGGCTCTGATTAACCTTCTACTCTCCGGCAAGGTGAACGAAACCGTCATCGACGTCTTATACGGGGCCAATTTATGTGCCCTGCGCAAGAGGGATGGCGGCATTCGTCCCATTGCCGTGGGTACTACTTACCGTCGTATGGCAGCCAAGATTTGTTGTAAATTTTATGGTGAGGCTGTTTTGGAAAAATTTCAGCCCCTGCAGCTAGGTTATGGCTCCAAAGGGGGCTGTGAGGCTGCCGTACACGCTTTGTCGACCTACCTAAATTCTGGCAAAGGTGAGGTCATCCTGAAGGTTGATATTAAGAATGCCTTCAATTCAGTTAATAGGGACACCTTGTTAACAGAAATTAAAAAAGAATTACCTCAAATTTATATTTTTCTTTGGCAGTGCTACAGACACCCTTCTAAATTACTGTACCGTGACAACCTTTTGGAATCTGCTGTTGGCTGCCAACAAGGTGACCCCCTCGGGCCAGTGATATTTAGTTTAGCTATTCACCCAATTGTTAGACAGCTAAATTCAAAATTGAACGTCTGGTATCTTGATGACGGAACCTTGGGCGGCGATGTAGATACAGTTTTACATGATTTAATTTTCTTAAAAAATAATCTTCACTCCATTGGCCTTGACCTAAACCTTGAAAAATGTGAATTGTTTTTAGCAGACTGTACCGACAGACAAATGACTATTCCTAAATTTAACGCAATAGCCCCGAACATCAAAATTATTGAAAAAAGTTCTCTTCGTCTCCTTGGGTCTCCAATCTTCGAAACTTCCTTTCCCGATTTCATCGAGGAAAAAATTCAAAATTTCAATGATATTTCGGAAAGGTTACTCCAAATTAACATGCATTCGGCCATTACCATTATCCGTTATTGCTGTTTTGGCCCTAAATTAACATATTTCCTACGTGCTTCTTCTTTATGGAAGCACACTCATCTTTAGACAAAATGGATCAAATTATCAGAAATACTTTATCATCCATTTTAAATGTGGCCTTGGACGACCGAGCCTGGACCCAAGCTACTCTTCCCATTCGTATGGGAGGGCTCGGTGTCCGCAAAATTTCTAGTATTAGTTTACCGGCTTTTATATCCTCGGTCCACGGCACTGAGAAATTAATCAGGAAAATCCTGGCTTCCACACTGATTGATTTTGATGTGCCGTGCTTCTCCGAGGCTATCAACGCTTGGAAACTCGCTTGCCCGAATTCTGAAGAACCCGACCACCCATTTTCCCAGAGACGGTGGGATGAGCCGCTCTGCAAAGTAGTTCAGATAAATCTACTGAACACGTCTGCTACTACTGCTGAGCGTGCGCGCCTGCTGGCTGTGGGTGAGTGGGAATCGGGTCTTTGGCTTCACGCACTACCGTCGTCGAGCATAGGCACGTTGCTCGACGACACCACTTTCCGCCTCGCTGTTGCTCTACGCCTAGGCGCCCCATGCTGTTCTCCTCATCGCTGTCACTGTGGTGAAGTTGTCAACAGCCTCGGACACCACGGCCTGTCTTGCAGCCGAAGTGCGGGCCGTTTTGCACGGCACGCGAATTTAAATGACATCATCCGTCGATCTCTTGTCACCGTCGGCGTTCCAGCTTTATTAGAACCCAATGGCTTGGCACGCGACGATGGCAAGAGACCGGACGGCATGTCTTTGTTTCCATGGAAGATGGGTAGGCCTTTAGTGTGGGATGCTACATGTGTCGATACTCTTGCGCCTTCCCATCTTCCTAGTTCATCGTGCTGTGCAGGGGCTGCCGCTGCGGCAGCGGAGAACCTCAAGCGGCGAAAGTATAGTAACCTTATTGGTAACTATATTTTCGAGCCGTTTGGGGTTGAAACTCTAGGACCGTGGGGTCCGAGCGCTCACAGCCTTTTCAAGGAAATTTCCAAACGTTTAGTTGACACTTCCCGTGACCCTTTTTATTTTTTTTTTTTTTTTTTTTTTTTTTTTTTTTTTCGGATGGGAAATCATCAAATGACTTCTCCCGCTCTGGGCTGAGCAGGAGGGAGTGTCAGACTTTTACTGACTAAAACCCATCCATGTTCCTTCATCGCCCTTTGTGTTCCGGGGCCACGGTATCTCTTTCGAATAGTCCCGCAGCCCCGGCAGGCTTCGGTCCTTGCGGACCCCTTCCTTATTGCTGACTCTCTTTGAGGCGCGCGTGGAACACGAACGCGCCGTCGACACGGCCTGTCGTCATGAGACGAACGGACGGCGAGCTAGCCCATAGCTCCCCGTCCACAGGCCCGCGCCTACGGTGACCGGAAGCCACCACGTGGCCCCCGACGCCCGGGGCGTCTCCCGCGGCGGCCACTTCCCGTGACCCTAGGGCTGGCTTTTACCTTGGCCAAAGGCTTAGCGTTGCCATACAGCGTGGTAATTCCGCCAGTCTCTTGGGGACATTACCAGTTGACAGCGTTGAGGAGGAGTTTTTTGACGCCATTTTTTAAGTTTTTAGTTTAAGTTAGTTATCTTAGTTTATTTTAATTTTTTTTTAATATTGCTAATGCATTGTTTTAAGTTCATTTTTAATAAATAGTAACAAATGTTGTTAGTTTTATAATAAAAAAAACTGGCCAAGTGCGTGTCGGGCCAGGCACAGTATAAGGTTCCGTAGTAGTCCGTTATATTCAAGCAACTACTTCATCTTAGTCACTTTAAAGGATTTATTCTAATGATTTTGTATTTGGTACGAAATTATTCAACACCCAAGTTCAACAACTATTACTGCTAAACCGATAAAGTTATCGTAACCGCTATAGTTTTCCTTTAAATTTCATGAAATGCACTATGATCATGAATTTTCCCAGATTTTTCAAGCCCGCAGTTTAGTTTTTAGAGGGGGGGGGGACGCCTTACTGGAACATATTTCGTAAATGGAGCATTAAATCAAAAAGCAGTATTAACCACCACCCCTAAGTCATTTTAAAAGACCTACTCAACGATATCCTATCAATCATCCCTACTTCACATGTAGGGGAGCTACCCTAAAAAAAAAAATATTTTTCAACATTTTATTTTACCACTTTGTCGGCGTTATTGATATACATATTCCTACAAAATTACAGCTTTCTAGTACTAACGGTCTCTTAGCTAAACCTCGGACAGACAGACAGATGGACATGACGAAACTATAAGGGTTCCTTGTCAGGACTACGGAACCCTAAAAATCGACACTACCGGTAATCAGTGGCGAACATTCAGAACAAACAGAAACATAAGCACAACAGCCACTGGTGTTACCAACGACAAAACTTTTCCATCTTTGCATTGTCTATAGTAAGAAAAGTCCTTATATACAAATCCTATTTCCCGTCCTTAGTTTCTATATAAGAATAACAGCGAACATAACTTCTATTCTCTCGTCCATTATATAAATTGCATTAGGTCCACAAGAATCTAACAGAGAAATATGAAAATGTGAGCAGTCACTATGCAAAAAGGTCGATCGTTGGCTGCGACGAGATGATATTTTATTACCAGCTACAGTATTATAGTGTAGGTTTTAGGATTCCTTGAGTTTAGGGAAATGTTTGAAATACTAGAATTTCTTTCACAAAATTTTTTCTACCAGAATTTTCATTGGTCTTTACACATATACGTTTAGGATTGAAAAGATCACAATATGGTCAAGTAATCGGATTATTTACAGATTTGAGATGCATATTACATGCATGCATATTACAGAGAAAGAGATGCATTAGTTGATCGCTGACTAGTAACACCGCAGTCGACGTGAACTCTCGCAATCAACAACTCGTTTCAGTTGCTAGCTCTCTGAGTAAAAGTCGGACCGCGAATTATGTTTTGGCGGTCGGGATTTTAGTTAAAAAAATATTTATTTATTACAATATTAATTTAATATAAAAATACAGGATATTAAGCCGGTGGCTGATGCAAGACTGAATACAATGCAAAGAAAAATAATTCTATTGAATTTCCAGTAAATGCAGAGTTGCAATACGACGCATGTTGACGGTGACTGCGTGCTCAGCGTAAACGCGTGTTACGATGAGTTAACTCCTCCCTCCATAAGATAGAAGCAACTCTTGCTTCTGGCGGCGTCCGCGCTGCCCTTGGTGTCCTCCGGGATGTTCTTAGTTTTCCATTGATACAGCTTCCAAGATGCTGCAGCGACTAGTAGGATATACAGGATGATTGTACTCCAGCTAGGTGTAGCTGCTATGATTGTCCAATTATCTTCTTCTGGCATGGATATGTCGCCTGCCCTATTGATCAGTTCATGGATGCTGTCTAGTGAGATGTCTTCTAATTGGAGTTCGTATTGTATTGATTGTTCTGAGACTTGATGCTGCTCAGGTAACGGTATGACCTCGTTGATGACAACCGTATCAGTGTGTGATCGTAGTGTTTTGTTCATGATGTTCATCTGGCAGTCTTCTGTTAGTGTAACGAGATGAATTCCAGATAGCTTCTTGTAGTCTGTCTTGGTGTTGCATTGTGTTTTGGTGACTTCGTCTTCTCTAAGGACTAGTAGCCAGGTGTTGTCTCCGATCTTCTGAACTTTTCCTCTTCTTAGGTTCATCTTAGCGTGGGTGCAGTTAGCTGGGCGATGCTGGATGAGTGATATTATGCAGTCATCTGTATCTTCGATTCTTCTGGTGTCGAGGAGCTTGCAGAGCTGGGTGTTGTCGGTCAGTGGCTGGCAGTCTTCTTCCAGGTAAGCGTACTCATCGTTACCAAGTGCTAGGTATTTGGATTTAGGGATGATTGTAAGGTTATTTTTATTAGGGACTGAGTAAAGGTGGATAAAGTCATATGTTTTTGGAGTGATTGAGGGGATTTCGAGAATAAAATTAACCGAGTGTTCTGTGCTGTAAGCTTTAACTTTAATTGACTTCTCTATCCTGTATATGTTACTAATACTAATACTAGCTACTGGTTTAAACAAAAACATATTTTCTAAGTTTCTCAGCTCTTCTATTAGATTCTGAGGGCTTATAATACTAGGATGCATGGTGCCCATCTGAGCAAAAGTCATAGCATCTTCTAATAACATCAACCTATCTAAAATAATCTGTAAACTAAAATCTATCTGTACGTAAATATCTAAGAAATGTAAGTGGTTAGATAAGTCGTTGGAAGTATTAGTAATATTTTGCAATAAACTAGCCAAATGCTTCTGATTATTGTTTAATTTTGTTAATTGTTTACTGAACTCATCTATTGTATTATGTGCTAATACTAGGGATTTTCTTTGTGAATCCTGAACGTTTTTAACTCTGTTTTTAATATTTAAGATTTCTTCTTCGAATTTAGCTGCATCTTCGTGATCGAGGTTACCAGTGATAGACTTAACGACAGTACCTAATCCATCTATAAGACCGCGTCGCTTTCTAACTTGCGGCGTTAAAAACTTAATCTTCTTACCTATAATACTAAGGCTATATTCTATTTGATTCCTATACGTTTTATGTAACTCTCCAGATGCTGTATTCTCAGCGTTTTTCGTGCTTGAATATAGAGACATTAATTGGATAGATGTAAAGTGCAGGTTGGTAATGTTGTAAACGCAAGCAAGGCTAAAGTAGTTGTCTTGTTTAAGGAGTTGGCCTTGTTTTAGGAGAAGGATCCCATTGTCATTATCTACATGGGTAATGGTTACGGTTGCTGTTGTGTTGAGCACGACGGCCCCTGCGATGAAGGTCCTGCAACAAGATGAGGCCTCCGTAGTAGCTTGAAGTGAACCCTAATGGACTTAGAATTTGGATGGTTACCTATTATTTCGGCCACGTTATTTGGGTGAAGGTGTATAATCTTGTATGGTCCTTTGAAGACTGGCTTCGTTTTGTCACTACGTGCTGACTTCGCTACCTGTTTATAGACAGTTTCACCTACCTTGAATTTCATTTCTTCTGCTTCTTGGTTACGTTTAGCAATCACCTGCTCCTTGTTTTTAGACATGTGTGCAGCGATGCACTCTTGAACGGCCTCTGCATTGGCGCGATGCTTAATAACATAGTCCTGATAAAATTCTTTTGGGTAGTATAACTCTAATGGGTTTCTGGATGCTGTGTGTCCAAATAATAACTCATGAGGCGTATAATCTGTTGCCGAATGGATAGCGTTGTTGTATGCTATTATGGAGTACTTCATGATTAGCTGTATAGGGTCATCTCTATTGGTCATTCTTTGTATCCTAATCATTTCAGCTAGGGTAGAGTGCAAACGTTCAATAGGGGAGTTGGAATTAGGATTATAGGGCGTTGTAAAGTGTATGTGAATGTTATGTAGTGCGCATATTTCTTTAATAACATCGTTGTCGAATTTGGTATCTGAATCTGTGGTTATTTTATCCGGTAAACCTAACACTGAGAAAACGTTTAGTAATGCTTCAGCTATATGGACACTGCTGCATGCTGTTAGTTGGACTGCCTGGGCGTATTTAGAGAAGTTATCAATGACTGTAAGAAACGTTCCGCCTCCAGTTGAATATAGGTCCATAAATATGTGTTCCATCGGTTTGCGAGGTGTATCGGTTATAGCTAAAGGTGGTTTAAGAGGGTTGCGTTCGTATTTAGATTTTAAACAAGTGTCGCATTGATTAACGAAGCTTTGAATGGTAAGGAGCATGTTTGGCCAATGATAATTTCTGTGCAACTGCTTGTACGTCTCCTGAATACCACGGTGAACAGTCTTTCCTTCGTGATATTTCTTAATCAACTCTTGTTGTTCAGGTTTGTTTTCTACTAGAGTTACGCGTGTTGTGCATTTAAGTAGCTTAGGGCCTCTGTCGTTAAATATTGTTGTGTAGACTCTAGAAAAGGCGTGGTATAGTTCTTCATTATGAAAGTAACAATGAAATACACGATCAGCGATGGTGTGTTCTTTAAGGAATCTAATTATCTCAGACTCTGTATTATTTACTGGGATAAAAACATCTTTTATAACTACTTTAGAGTTAGTGGATCTGTTATCTACTCTATACGTAGTTCCAGGCGTTGACCTAACGTGGAACTGTTTCAACTGCCTGTCGATAGCGTCTGTAGTTATGGGTATGCCTCTAGTTTCGTTGTCAGGCTGTGTATGTCTCGTAGACACTAGTTCAGATTCAGCTGACACTATACTCATGCTATCTGTACCTGTGTGAGATTCGGGAATGCTTGGGTTTTGTGATTGTATATTTTCATTGGGTGCTATTGTGTCTATTTGATTTTCGGCTTCCCTACGTGCATTTTCGAATATTCTATTAATTATCTCGTCATCTTCGTTATCATCTAAATTAACAGCTAGGGAGTCTACACTGCCATGGAAGATTTTAACACGTGATAGAGCGTCTGCGTTAGTATTTTGACGACCCTTCTTGTACACAACCTTATAATCATATTCCGAGAGTTTTAAACGCCATCTAGTCAATTTAGAGTTAGGATCTTTTAATGACATTAGCCAGGTGAGAGGCCTGTGGTCTGTGTATATGATAAATTTTCTACCGTAAAGATAGGGTCTGAAGTATTTAATTGCCCATACTATGGCGAGTAGCTCCTTTTCTATTGTAGAGTAACGAGATTCGGTATCTGATAGTGTCCGGGATGCAAATGCCACTGGTTTGTCAGATCCTACTATTCCTTGGGATAATACCGCACCTAATGCTACATCTGAAGCATCGGTGGTGAGGATGAAGGGCTCATCAAAATTCGGGTACTGTAGTAATGGGGCGTTAGTTAAAATTTGTTTGCACTTATTGAAAGCTTCTAAGAAATCCGGGGAATGTATGACTCTACTGTTTTTCTTAAGGCAAAGGGTCATTGGTTTCGTAAGTCTAGCGAAATCTTTTATGAATTTTCTGTAATATCCGACTAAACCTAGGAAGGCTTTTATTTCCTTCTGAGACTTAGGTAGGGGGAAGTTAAGTACGGCTTTTATCTTGTCTTTGTTTGGTTTCAAGCCTTCATCTGTTAGTTCGTGTCCTAAGAAGTTAACCTGTTTTTGTAGGAACTGTGATTTATCTAACTGAATCTTTAGATTATGTGTTTTGAATCGATCGAATACTTGCTTTAATTTTTCCATATGTTGCTGCAATGACGTAGATATTATTATTACGTCATCTAAATAGGTGTAAACATTTTCTATGCCTCTCAATATATGATCCATAAGTCTTTGAAACGTACTTGGTGCATTTTTTAGTCCGAAGGGCATTCTAAGGAACTCATAATGACCTCGTTCAGTGGTGAATGCGGTTTTTTCAATATCATTAGGGTGCATTTCCACTTGGTGATAACCGCTAGCAAGGTCTAGGGTTGTGAAATATTGCGCTCGTCCTAATCTATCTAGTATATCGTGTATGTTTGGTAAGGGGTATTTATCTTCAATGATACGATCGTTGAGTCGTCTGTAATCAATTACAAGTCTCCATTTGACGTTGCCTGCGGAATCGGGTTTTTTGGGTACGATATGCACGGGGCATGACCAAGGGGATATGCTCTCTCGCACAATACCTTGCTGAAGGAGCTTATCTACTTGTTTACGAATTTCTTCGCGTTGTTGAGGAGCTTGTCTGTAACTACGCACGAAAACTGGTGTATTATCGCTTAATCTGAGCTCGTGTTTAACAGCGTGTGTAAAAGTGAGTGGTATATCTTCTGCGTAGAACAAGTCTCGATACTGATAACATAACCGGGTTATTTCGCGCCTTTCTTCTTCGTTTAAATGGTCTGTACGGATTTTCTGAAGGTTTTCATTTAATATTTGGTCAATGTTGGTTTTAACCTGTATGGTATTAATATCGTGATTATCATTTTGGTTGACGTTAAGAAATTTTTCTAATTCGATTGACGGGTTAAACGGGATACACTTCTTTTGATCGCTATGGTTAATTACCGATGTTCTGAAAGAACCGTTCGTAACGTTGACTATAGCTGCTGGGGACATTAAACCATCTGACCAGATTAAATCGTCGTGAAGGTATTGTCCATCTAAATAGTTGGTTTTTACTTTGACTATCTTTTCGCATCTAGGTTCGATATTTATCTTTTGAGGTGGAGAACTAAAGTGTATTGGTATTTCCGCTGTAGATGTTCGTAGTATATTATTATTTAAATCAATGTTACTCTTTAGTTTTTTCAGAAGGTCAATTCCAATAAGACCTTTATATTTAGGGTCGAAGTCGAATATTAAAAACTTATGTGTTATATCACTATTAAATGCGGGAGGTAAGGGTAGGTAAACTACCTTGTCGTGTACTGATGAACTGTGTGCCGTGTTAATTTGAAAGGGTTCTGTTTCTACGCAGTACTCAAATATAGTGCCTGCAACTACGTCAGTAGCTATAGTTGAATGACTGGCCCCTGTATCTAATAGAAACTTACCGTCGAACTCTGGTAGTATTATGTACGGTAAATATTTCTTAGTCTGGAAATTTATTGAAACTAGGTCTGGCTGTCTCGGTTGGTGTCCAAGATAAAACCCTGGTCACTACCTACCTCTTGTTCGTCCATGGTTGCATTCGGCTCGACCGATATGCCGTTACCGTCTTCTATGACGTTGTTATAGAACCCCATATCACCGGGTTCTGGTTGATCTTGAGCGGCCATCTGGATTGGTATGTAGAACAACTGCTGAGCGAACTGTGGTTTTTCTGGCTTACCTGCCGTACGCATCGTTACGTCCGATGATACTGGTGTGGGAACCGGTGGTTTTGGGATGTTAGGTTGGTTCCTAAAGTTATTTGAACCATTTGGTCTAAAGTTACCTGATGCTGGTTTGGCCTTCCAGGGCAATACGGATTGTACCCATTGTTGACGCTGTTCGGGGGTCATATTATTTTGTTGAGGTACAAAGTTCTGTTGGGGAATAATAAAGCCAGGCACAAATGGATTTGCTGTATTACGAATGGGATTATTATTGCCTGGTTGTTTAGATAACTCCCTTGGCTTTGCTTGTGACGTTGAAGAATTATTATTAATGTAATTAGCTCTATTATATGAAAGCCTAGCCTCTTCTTGTCTAGCCGCTATAATAGCTGCTTCAAAGGTGTCCGGTTTGGCGATTCGAACGCCCAACGAGACGTGGAAGTCTAACTGGTTTATATACTGCTCGATAACCATCTTTTCGTAATACGATTTATTACCGTGCTCCCCTACGGAATACAGAGTATCCAATAGCTCACGGAGGCGTTTGCCGAAGCTTTCAGCGTCTTCTGCCTTAGACTTACGCACTCGTGTTAGCTCCTGCATTACTTGTATTTCGTTTCGTGGTTCGCCAAGGCGCCTAATTAACGCATTCTTAATTGATAGCCATGAGTCTAAGTAGTTTTCGTAGGCTATTGCGTCTACGGCTGGACCGCTGAGCCTACTTTTAATTAAGCAAATGAATGCTGGGTGCGAGCGATCGCCCTCAGAAGTTAACTGTAATAAGTTTTCTACTTCCCTAATATAATAATTGAGTAACTTAGGATTGCCATCATATCTTGGCATTAAATCTGCGATTAGTTTGTACGGTTTATAGTTGGCATCATAATCCCTGAGCGACATTGTTTTTCTGTAGCTTGCCTGCCTAGTGGCGCTCGACGTAAAACAATAGAGGTGTCGAATTAAACACTTTGAATTTACTCGTGGGATACTTAACGCTACTTATTATAATTTTAAGGTTGCCTACTGCGATTTTAGCTTATAGACAGACACACATTGATTAACATAAAATACACAAATTAGAATAAGGCAGGAAATCGAGCAAGGACACTTGGTAAATAAGAGCACTTACCAAAGCAGCCACTGCATCTCCTGTCGAGTCGAGTCTCAGCTAACGCAGCTTCCTCCAATTCTCCGGAGCTCTATCCCGATGACCGTAGAGGTGTCCGACCGCGCGATAGGTTCTTTGCAGGTCACGAAAGAACGATTTGAGAACCGTCGCTCTTAAGATGAAGAGTTGGATTCGATCTTAGAACGTCGCGATCCTACCGGCTGCGCCAATTATGTTTTGGCGGTCGGGATTTTAGTTAAAAAAATATTTATTTATTACAATATTAATTTAATATAAAAATACAGGATATTAAGCCGGTGGCTGATGCAAGACTGAATACAATGCAAAGAAAAATAATTCTATTGAATTTCCAGTAAATGCAGAGTTGCAATACGACGCATGTTGACGGTGACTGCGTGCTCAGCGTAAACGCGTGTTACGATGAGTTAACTCGCGGCTGCCTGAAAATTTTTAATAGTGATTGATAGCAACAATTTTTTTTACATTAAGCAAAAAAAAATCTCTATCTAACCACCGAAAATCGAGAAATTAAGTTGTGCACACCTACTCCCTTACCCTACCTACCTAACCCTTTACCTAGCTACCTACCCTTTCCAAAGTAAACTAGCTGACGGAACCTTTAAACCAAATAAATCTGGAACTTAGCCTCCTTACCCCGAACGTTAGTGCGTCCGAACGTTCAGCAATATCGCGAAGCAGGTTCTAGATAAAATTGATTTCAGCTTTAAAATAAAACCTACGAGATACATCGCAGAATATTGCCGCTTCGTTTTATGCAAAACAGATCTAATATTAATTTTATTATTGGTTCTTGTAATTTGATGGAAAAAAACCATCTACGGAAGCAATTCATTATTGCAATACTGCTGGGAACAGTGGCCAAGTGAAAAATATAAGTAATAATTATTTTATCACGTTAAAAAGATTTGTTTTAATTCACTGCAATACGGGATCGTTTTTATGGAAATTCGTCATTTTTGCCGATACCGATGGAATGCTCTTTGAACAAGACGTGTGTTAGATTCGTCGCATTTAATGTACCAGGGCACCATATCTAATACGGAACGAATACTCACAGACAGTACTACTGAAACAGAGTGGTCTTATTAAACGCGTCATTATTTGATTAGTCTCCTCATTATTAAACTTATCCTAAGGTGTCAAGTTGTCAAAGAAAATGTCTGACCATTATTTAAATAAGTTTTAGTTTTGACTTAATTACCCAATTCAATCTTCCTTCCAGAGTCACAACGTTAATTTGTTATCTTTGGAAATTACACGTGTATCCGTTTGAACTTTCACCTATAATGTACGAGGGCACCACAACTGTACTGTACGTATTATGTGAGTCAGTAGGGCGCGTGACGCAACGCTGTGTTGTTCAAGTAAACATGTCGCGACTAGGATTGAGCAGTAATTCAGCTCCGTGCTGAGGGAATTCAAGATGAAGTGCAAACGTGGAAAACGGTTTTTTGATTGTTTTTTGTTGGTGTTGAGGTTATTGTTCGAGGAGTGTTAAGACGGTAGTTCTGCTTTGTAGCTAACCTACAGCTTTAGGATCTGATGAGTGATGTTGGTGGCACTAGGCTCGCCCCGTAATACTTATAACTTGGGACTTAAACATAATAAGCGACACGACAAAAAAAAATCTAATAAGTCCGTCACGTAGATTATCAAAAAATATGTGACCCGTGTTTTTTTTTTGTTACGTAAATCAAAATAGACGAAGATACGACGCTTTTAAAATTCTCAATACGTCACGCAATGGTATAATTTTTAGCTAGTTCTGACGTCACGAGCCCCCACTTCCGAGTTTTGATGCGTTTTATCTTTGTGAATATTCATTGATTTACAAAAACAAAAAATACGTGTCCACTAATTTCCAATACTCTAACTGACGGACTAAATAGATTTGCAATTTTTTAATACTGTCGTCATGCCTATTGGCGTAAGGTGGGCGTGCAATAGATAGCTCTGCCTAACCCCTCTGGCAATACAGGCATGGTGTGTTATGTGATACCATCAGGTCACATCGACCTTTGGACTCTTTCTTCCTTCTCTCTCACTCAAGTGTGATAGAAACACAGCAATTTAAAGGTTCTCATACCATGGCAGCAATGTCACCAACTTTTTTCGGATGGGAAATCATCAAATGACTCCTCCCGCTCTGGGCGGAGCAGGAGGGAGTGTCAGACTTTTACTGACTAAAACCCATCCATGTTCCTTCATCGCCCTTTGTGTTCCGGGGCCACGGTATCTCTTTCGAATAGTCCCGCAGCCCCGGCAGGCTTTGGCCCTTGCGGACCCCTTCCCTATTGCTGACTCTCTTTGAGGCTCCTGCGCCGTCGACACGGCCTGTCGTCATGAGACGGATGGACGGCGAGCTAGCCCATAGCTCCCCGTCCACAGGCCCGCGAGCAATGTCGCGACCTACGAAAGCATTTCCATAGGGTTATGTAGAAGCCAAACCACGAGCGCCCCTCGTGGTTTAATAATAACGCTCGGCTTGATTTTAAGGTTGGTCCGTGGATGGGTGACCACCTATTACTTCTTGAGTTTCCTCCGTGCCTAAACACGTTAACCGTTGGTCCCAGCTGTCATTTGTAGATCTTTGACAGTCGTTATGTGTAGGCCCAAAAGTCTTACAACCAGTCTTACACCGGATAGGCACCGGATTACCCAGTACTAACTGTTTTATAGAGGTCAGACAAGCAGTTGCTCCATGTATTTCATTTATTTATTTATAAAGAAGGCTTACAGACTAATAACAATCTTGAATCATCATCAGCCTATTAATGTTCCCACTGCTGGGACACAAGCCTCCTCACCACGCGGGCCCAGTGCGGATTGGTAGATGTCACGTGTCTTCGAATTTTTTGGTTCTAGAACATGCCGGTTTCCTCACGATGTTTTCCTTCACCGTTTTGAGAGCAGTGGTGATGAAATAAATTACACAACTGGCTGGGTACGAACCCACGATTTACTGTTCGTAAGTCGAGGCCGCCACCACTGGGCCACCGCTGCTCTCAATCTTGAATATCATGCATAAGAAAATTTGCTATTATAATTATATAATAATATATAACAAGCTTCCACATGTATTATCCCATGATCTGTCCACGAAGTAGACACAATAGTTAAACAATGGCGTCTCGACCAAATTGGTCATTTGACAGATCATGATTTATATCTAATTAGTTATGAGTTACTTGCGTTGACCAGTTACAAAATAATTCAGCTGCAACCGGTTAGACTGGAAGCCGACTCTAACATAGTTGGGAAATAAATAAATAAAATAAATGAATATCGCTGGACATTATTACACCAGATAGTTGGTAATACTACATAGATAGTTTATGTTTGTAAATACATACTTATTATACATATAAACATTCATGACTCGGAAACAAATGTCTATGCTCATCACATAAACATTTGCTCCTACCGGGATTCGAACCCGGGACCATAAGAACGTAAAGCAGCCTCACTACCGCTACGCCATTCGGGTCGTCAAACGGGAAAACGCTAGGCAGATGATGATGACACATACCAGCATTTTATGTTATTTTCATTGTTTTACATTAATTATTTGTATGTATTGCTGTTTGTGTACCAAATAAATAAATAAATAAATGACATAGAAACCAATAGCGTCGCAGCTGTCTTTCAATACCTTTGGGTTGCTTCCTTCCTACCTTCCAAAGAGCACCTTAAGAGTACAAACCTGGGTTTTATTTAAAACTCCAAGAGCCATCCTCACTTCTCCTCTAGTATATTTTTTTGCTCTATATAAATATACGTGGCCCTTCTGCCTCCGTGTCTACCGGTGCCTCCAACTCGACAGCTGAGGGAATGACAAGGGTCACCCGATACCCCGTAATCTACTTATCTAGTAGATTTGGCGCGGATTTGAATTAAATTCAAGATCCGCGGCATCTTGTAGGTGTGTGCTTAGCTACGTGATGTTCCGATAACCTTCGAAACGCGTGACACGTGTCGGATGTAATGAGATTGAGATATGAACGTATTGGTAACTGTACACGCGTAATGTCTAATGTAATAGCAGTATTGTTATCTGTTTCTAGTGCCACATTGGTTCAGCGGCAGGAACCGCGACTTGCTGAATGTTGAGCTCTGGGTACGTTTTCCAGCACTGGCAAAGGGCTTTTCTTCTTCTTGGTGTACTACTTCGCTAGCACGACATACTGTTAGCCTGCGTCATCCCACTGCTGGGCAAAGGCCTCTCCCATGACATCCAGTTGTTTCGATCCAGGGCTAATGTGGACCACTGGGCGTTGGTTTTGTCCAGTTCATCCCGCCATCTTCTACGAGGTCTGCCGCATGCCATGTCTGGCAAAATAACCACTTTTTGGTCTACCCAAAATTTTGCGACTTCCACGGTGTTGTCTGTGGTAGCGCAGAGGTCACTTTAACAGGTAGGACATACCAGAATGTTCAAGCTTATGACCGCACCTTTCACCACGTCATCGCCATCAACCAATGATGACCGCCATCATCACGTCATGAAGAGCCAATCGCGTTTCCTTGTTGTAACCAATCCCAATGTATGCTCCATGTATACGTTTAGCTTTAAGCTTTAACTACCACTTTTTATATAACTTCACTTTACGCATTTAGATATCTCCGCATTTTTATTGAAATAAAGAAGAAGTCACCCTAAATCCTATTATAGCTAGAAATAGCTAACACAGAACTTGAACGTCATTTGAGGATTGATTTTTTTCTGCCAAAGTGACCGAACAGCCAAACAGCTCAAGCAGCCTTATGTTAGTAGCCCACGCTCCATCAAGTTGTCGCTCTATTGGACACGTCATTTCAAATCATTTCACCAAAGTTTCAATTAAGAACAGTTAATCGAAAAACAATCAATCTCCCAAATTAACTTTTTCAAACTGGTTTTTGTTATTGAAAAACAAAATGAATCCCTAATTGATGAATACAGTTTATGATTATTCAACAGCAATGACATAAAAATATTGGGTCAAAATTGTCAAAAAGCTGTTGTTTTATTTAGCCCTTTCAAACTAATTGATAAAACATTGGAGGGTTAGAATTTATCATGAAAATAACAGGCTAAAATGTCATTTGAATAACCTATTCAGCCAGAATCAATAATAGGGCTAGGCTCAGACGATCCTGGGAAATTGTGCAGTAAAAGTCTTCTTACTAATATTGTAAATGCGAAAGTTTGTAAGGATGAATGGATGGATGTTTGTTGCTCATTCACAAGAAAACTACTGAACGGATTTGGATGAAATTTGGCACATAGATAGTTTCTAACCTGGATTAACACATAGGATACTTTTTATCCAGATAGTATGATCTCGTGGGACAATTATCGAACTCCACGCGGGCGAAGTCGCGGGCATAAGCTTGTATCTGTACCTATAAGACAAGCAGTGCGTAAACATCTATTCACGGCACAACACGTTAATTAATTCTATTTTGATATATCTATGGTCTGTATTTACAAACTATTTGGATAGCATACTGTTGCCTATAACTGTGATAACTATAAAATCTCAAATCTTCAATATAAAGGGTGGAAAGACTCATAACGAAGCCGAAAAGCACTTGATCTCCTCGTCATTGCGATATTTTTTTTGTTCTAGACCATACCTGGGAACCTTCTAGTTACGGAGATATTGAGGGTCAAAGTTTAGCGAGTTGAGCTTTTTCACAAGTTTTTTTTTTATTATATGTGTTTAATGTAAGATTTTTACGTTAAACACCTTCACGACCCTCGTACTATTTAATCCATCCATCAGCACAATGTATTAAGTGCGTTCCGTTGAGTCCTACCGAAAAGTCTGATTTTTCACCCCAAAAACAAAGTCATACCAGCAATTTTTTTTTTGCGTACGGTTACTTAGTTTGATGTACAGAATGCCTGGTTAACAGCTTCATGAAGAGTCTGTTTACACCCTGTATGTATAAGCTAAGTGGTTTCGATCATAACTCGTAATATATTTTTATGTGATGCTTGAAAAATTCTATCATTAATATTTGAAGTAAAAAAACAATCTATTTTCTTTAGGTCGTTATAGATACTTATACCAAAGTGTAATATCATATCTCAATTTCTGTAGTCCAATCTCCATAATGTTATATAAAACAGAATTCTATTTTTTGCTTAGAAACACAAAAACCATCTCAGACACGATGCTAGAAAATCTTTGGGTAATAGTTATTTTTCACCAAAATGTGCGATGTCCATTTCACGTTGTGTGCGAAACTTGAGCTTTATCATCAATCATTATTGTGGAGTGTGGATCTTGGGGAGACTTCGGTAGAATCGAGATAAAACTTGCGTTTTTACTTACAAGGCAGCACTTAAAGCCTGAATTTTATTCTTGTCGCGCTGACGGTCGTTCGCGCACTGTCGGTCATGTACGAGTATAGATTGTGTTCTATATAGCACCATATGTCAGCGGCGACCGACAACCGTATTTTGTTCTCGCTGACATCACGACCGACCGTACGCGACCGACCGTCAGCGCGACAAGAATTCAGGCCTTAATGAGAGCGCGCTGACCGATTTCAAATGCTCGGTCTAGCACCGAAAGATGAAAATTCAACAACGCGCGTTATTTCGATATTCAATTAGATGTCATAAGGCGGCTTTTCTTTAAGTCGAAGCGAAGTACGTGCATGATTTCAATTAATATTTTTGTTATATTTTCATAGCTAGAAGCATCATAATGATTGATGAAGAATATTAAGTACGTATATAAAGATTCTAACTCCAAAATCACTCATTGGAAGATGAGCATTTAAAGGAATGATTCTTTAAATGCTCAACTTCCAATGAGTGATTTTGATTTTGAAGGTTCCATAAAAAAAAAAGATTGCCACGAATTGAGAAGCTCCTCCTATTAAAGAAGTTGGTTAACCATGAATGTCACTGTATAGTCTATACTTTAATAACATGGAACTTAAATATAACTGGCAAATGTAACGAAAATACGCACGTGAATTTGACAGACTTGTCAAGAACTTCTCGCTACAACTGCATGAAAGAGGTTTAAACCAAAATCATTTCTCCGTCTACCTACCATAAACCTGTTCTGTCTGAACTATTTGTCTGCCTGATAGATGCACACTGCACTAACAAATGGGACACATTAGTAACGAGTAATCTTGTCGCGTCCTCCGCGATGTTTGTGTTGCAACTTTGCGACATGTCTCGCTGCTGCCGCGAATGGTGTCAAGCGACAAATAGTTTGCTATTTGTATGTGGAGTTGTAGTTTATACTTCTGGTTTTGTGGTTCTAGAATACTTTTATTTATTTTAATAAAACTAACTGCAGAAATTGATACTTAAGTAATGAAATAAATATTCCTAGTTGAAAATTATTGTGATACTTCGGTTTTCACGTTCTTACTGTATGGCCAAACCATAAAGACAGTATTGTACCAAAAACCAAGCTTCATACTATCGGGCTGTAATAAGTAGACTTACAGACTACACAATTTACACCGTGAAAATTATGATGTGTTCCTTACAGACTCCTCAGTACTTGTGTTAGGTTGGGCTGTGGATGATAGTGAATTTGGCGTACCCTAATTGCATAAAACATTTTTATCACAATCTAAAGGATTTTGAAGAAAGTCTAAAACTAACACTCTGATGGAAAAAACCCAATAACACTTGGCCCGACCAGGGAATTGAACTCAGCACCTTATCTTATCTCATTAGTCGACTCCAAGACGATCATTGATCATGTACCTACTTACTGTTACGTACTTCTTGTACGTATGAAACTCGGCCTCAACAGGGGGCCGAGTCTGCTATTACAATAGTGTCACAATGGTCTATCATTGATTTCATAATTGTTAATTTTGACAAGTTTGGTAATCTTCGTACATCGTACATTAGGTATTAATATATTAACCCATACTAACTTATTTCACTATTATGTTTTATATTGTTAAGAAATCCATTGCCGAAATAGTATTTAGTAGAAATATGCCGCCTGTGATACAGGTTTAACCTAGTACAGGCATCGAACTCTGTTATACCAACATTATTTTTAAGATTTAACTTGTATTTTTCGTGCGAATTTTAAATTTGAATAAATATATTATTATTATTAATCTACTATTATTATGGCGTCATTATGACTTTCCAATGGTAAACCACTGACACTCCATTGAAAGAAATGTCATAGAATGGTAATCTCGTACATAATGACAAATGAATGACTGGTGCTATTTACAAACTTCTTACTACTTCAGATTGCTTAGAACACTAATAAATATCATGTTAAAATATATTTAATTGAAATCTGGCGGGTTTTATAATAATGGCAATACGACAATGTCATTATAACACAATTCTATTACGAGACCATTGACCGACCAATGATCGACCATTATGAATTTAGCAGATTACGAACTTTTAGCAAAATGACAATGGGATCGTGTTGGAATGAAAAATAGGAGACTTGAGGCCCAGAATACACTCTTAGCCGTATAAGCCCAAACTCACACTCGCTAATGGTCCGATTACGGCTTGTTTAGTCTAATTGTGGCCAAACAGCCACGTTACAGCCGTAACCTCATATTGTTATGATCTCATTTTCGTCTGCTCCTAATTGTATTGCCAGCACTCACGTTGCGGGTTAGGTAGGTACCTAATAGGTAAAGTGTTCGGTTATAATGTGTTGAAAGTTTTAATGTTAATATAATGTTTGTTTACTTGCTTTTTAACGCGGTGTTTTGCTTTTGTAGGTGTTGTGAATGATTTGTAAATAATCACAATAATGACTTGATATATGATAATATTTACTCTGTAAACGTAAATTGGTTGACTGCCTCGTTGGTCTTGTGGTCGTGAGCACGAGATCGTGGGTTCGATTCCCAGGCCGGACAAAGTGTTATTCGGTTTTTCCATCAAAAAAATCTCAGTAGCAGCCACGGAGTCCGGATTTGTGGCAGGTTGAAGGCAACAGGATCGCCCCCTATTACATGGGACATAAACATAACTGGTGAAATATGTGTGTACTATTAGCTATGCCTCTGCCTAACGACTAAAAGACTTGACATAATCTTGTGATATCTTAACAATATAGTGCTCCAAAATTAACACCCATTCAATTTGCATAAAAGAAAATATATAAATGTGGAACATATCGCGTATCGCTAACGTAAGCTCGTATAAAGATGCAATGTTTTAAGTAGGCCCTCAACGACAAATAAGTAATGTAATGGATGACGTGCTTCAGGAGCTCGTGGCTAAATAATAACAGTCGCTCGGGTCGATCTTTAGGTTAAGCCGCGCTTGTTTAGGTTGGTCTGTGGATGGGTGACCATCCTTTCCTCCGTGCCTCGGAAAGCACGTTAAGCTGTTGGTCCCGGCTGTCATTTGTAGATCTTTGACAGTCGTTACAGGTAGTCAGTGGCCCAAAAAAGTCTGGCAAACAGGCTTACCAAGGGATATCGTATTACCCAGCACTAACTGAGTTGTGGAGGTCAGATAGGCAGTCGCTCCATGTAAAATACTGATATTTAGCTGCATCTGGTTAGACTGGGAGCCGACCCCAACATAGTTGGGAAAAGGCTAGGCCTGGTGATGAATGGATGACGTGCTTCATTCATTCCTCCACAGTTTGAATTCACCCACTGTTGGGTATAGCCCTCTCTTTTCTTGTTGCAATCTCCACGGTCCTGTGCCTGCCTCATCCAGGTTTTTCCCCCGATGGCAACTATGTCGTCTACCCATCTCGCCGCTAGACGACGATGGTGTGATTACCTGTATGTAATTGGTCCACAACTCTATAACTCTACTGGATTTATCTCGTATCTTTGTATCCGTGTATTCAATTGTTGGT
The DNA here is from genome assembly GCA_963853795.1 of Xestia rhomboidea. NCBI lineage: Eukaryota > Metazoa > Arthropoda > Insecta > Lepidoptera > Noctuidae > Xestia > Xestia rhomboidea. Next base: position 19,915,765 of record OY970765.1, read on the forward strand.
GAGCGAAATAAATAAAACATAATAAAATAAATGCAACAAATGAAATTCAAAGTGACCACCTTTTACCCGTTCGATATAAATATTAGCCGTTGGGCAATGGCGAGTAAAATATGGAAATCCACAATAAGCTTGCTCCCTATAACAGGAGTCCTAATGCCATCTGGCAAACTGAAGGCTTAGCACCCACAGCCTGCGGAGAATCCGTAACACACTGTTGACATAATCCCACATCCATCAATTACTGGAATGGGCATGTTTTTGTAAAACACTCACTAAATTAACATACGCTATACGGAGAGTGTTAATTGATGAATGGGTGCTTCTAAAGAACATTTGAAGCTTTGTTTTATTTGTTAATTAATTTAATTGTGTGAAGAAACAAAAGTTTGTGCGGTCTTTCAGTTCTTCTGTTATTGGTAAAGTCAGGAAAATTTATTGTGTTTAAAAATTAAATTATTTTCCTTAGACGAGTATTGTGATCAAAACTGTTTTTTTGACATACGAGTATACATGAGAACTTAGTGAAAAAAATATTAATTAAAAAAATTAAAAAACCCGACTGCATAAAAAATAACTAAGAACTTTAAATAAAAACTGAAAAGATAAAAACAAGTTCAAGAAACAGGACATATTGACTGCAACAGTCGGGACCCATATTGGATGTAATGATTATAGTCTAGATGATTTCCACAGAGCGAGCCAAACATTTGAATTTGGCGCCAAAAAGCCGCCATTTTGTTTTTTTTTATTTTGATATACCCAGTGTCACTTTCACAGTAAATACGAATCTAACGACACCTCTCAAGCTAAAATCCATCGAGCCGTTCAGGCCACAGAGCGTGCCAAACCATTATACATACATACATACTCTCGAAAAACATAACCCCCCTTCTGGCGCAGTCGGGTAAAAAGTGTTGAGTGCCAGTTTTTTAAACAATTAAATTGCCCGACTTAACAATGGAACATTTTCAGGTTCTCTATTGTGTTTCCTATCTTGTTTATTCATAATCTAAGTGCCATGATTTTTTGTCCTAATCTTCATTTGTCCGAATGGTAACTTACCCGAACTTTATATCACATTTTAATGTCACATGCCATATAATTGAAATCGCTAAATACAATATTCCCTAAATCCGTTTGTCAATCAAATATTACAATCAATAGTAGTAGTATCTCCAAATTTTTAGCCGAAACTGATTTTTCTCTGTTTAATTGAATCATTTTATCTTTTCTTGACACTAATTTAGTATTCAATAATATATATATATATATATATTATTAATACTAAATTTATATGAATATGGAATTTTGACATTATCACATCAGAATATTTTTTTAATTTATAAAGTTGTTAAAATATTATAAACTTTGCGTGTGCCTATTCTAGGTAATTTTTAGATTATTTCTTATTGTTATTTTTTTCTCTTAATGATAAGGAAATATTTATTCGCCGATACTTACGGCTAAACATGTCTGGACTAAAACAATGTAATATCTCGCTTGCTCTTGTATGTATACAATATACACACGTATCTTATCATTATCTTATCCATACAATTTCAATAAAAGTTGTAAGTCCTAAATTTAATGTTTTGATACCTACTAAAAATATTTTATAAACTAATTTGTTGCAAAGCTTTTGCTATTATTGCATATTTTTTATTTGCATTATTGCTATAATGAAATTTGTAACAATTTAAAAAGTATACACTTTTGGCATACATTTCATATCGAAATTCACTAAAAGGCAGAAAATCCATCAATTAGAGCGTCAATCATTATGAAACGGTTGATTATGAACTCGTGTTTTTTAATTAACTGTAAGAAGCATGAAAAGCAAACAAGCATGCAGCATGCAAGCGAGCAAGCAACATGCAGAAGGCATGGTTTCTGTCACGGCTCCGGCGCTGCGGGGCTCCGGCGGTCCCACGCGAGCTTATCGTCGCAGATGTGTTTAACGGTCACCAACGCAGCTACAGCCGCGGCTGCGTGTGTTACAACCACCTGCTCCTCAATTCGCGGGCCGCCGTGCCCCTCCGCGCCTACGCCATTTTAAATTACACTCTAGGGGTAGTGCAGACAAGACTGCGTGTAGTCGGATTTAAAGCGATTCGTTTCTGTCACTAAAACCTAACTTATAGCAAATGTTTTAGGACTAACAATTTATAAATGAACATTCGGAATAATACACATTATAATATGATACAATACTTAGGACATATGACTTTATGTCATGTAAAATTAAGAGATTAAATTAATAGAGTACTCGATATGATGAAAGAATAATTTTTGATGTAAATATAATTATTATGTACTTACAACAAATTTTAGGAATTCTGATCATTATGTTTACCGAAGTTTTTAGCAAACGTGCTATGGATAACGATTTTCGGACAAACAATTTTAGGAGAAGAATTACCACATTTTAATAGTTTTTCTTTCAACAGTAAAATATTTTAACACCCATATTATTATTAAAGTGTTCAGTAATGAAAATAAGAAGTGATTTGTATTATTAAATCTACTTACCTAACTATTTCCAATTATCAATTCCCGACTGCCTATATTATTTCATCGGATAACTTCGGCTAAACTCGGCTCCGCTTCAGCACCCCTAGAACAAACGCCGTACTCCATTGAACCTGTAGAGTTTTTGTCTAATTTTAGACTATTAAAGCACTTCACCGGTATACTTTCAGCTTATAAAATATTAATCAGTTAAAACTTTGAGCCTTTATACCAATGAAACAGTTGATCCAATATCGAATATTAAAGTTTAAGCAAATTATAAGATTGTGTTCGCACTTACTTAAGGAAAACTTAAGGGTATGTTGAAAACATGCTTCAGAATAATTGCCCGGATCTTATTTTACATGTAATTAGTGCTTAATTTGATTGCACTCTACAATGTGTCTAACTTAAGAGGTAGTTGCAAAGCCTCTGTGGACTCTGTCGGGCACCAGATATTAGGAGAGACAAAAAAGGCTGTAATTTGACAATCCAATTGTTTTTTATAGCCGCTAGATTGCTAGATGTTTTGTTTCTGAAATAAAATTAATTAATTCTTTTATTAATATATTTATTCAAGCCATTTCGTGCGAATTTCCTCCCTACTACCTCAGTTGGGACAGAGTTTTCTAGGAATAAAGGGTATTAACAATATTGGGAAATAACAACGCGTTTTCAGCTTACAATGGTTCAATTTATTCCTGTTAACCGAGACCTTTTTTTGAGAAGACAGGAACTCAAAATAAATACTTTGCCATCCATAATTAATTAATGGAAGTAGTATTTCCGCTTAGAGTGGCTCTGTCCGTGATCACTTTATAGTTCCAAGGCCCAGACAGACTGCGGACCTGGCGGAAAAACACGTGTAAGCTAAAATTTATTAACTACAAAAAATCTACCAAAATATTATTCTCGAACCTTTATTCAAATGAATTGGAGGTCGGCGTAACATGGCTTCCTTTGGTAATAGCCATATTATGAAAGCTACGCTTGATAAGTTTTCTGAAACAAATAACTAAATTCACACTCAAGCTATCTGCAGCATAAGATGATATATTTTGTGATTATTTATATTCAATATACAAACAAGATCGTCTGTTTTCAAACGCTCACTGTTTTGAGAAATTATTAAGACCTTTAAGTTAAAGGTCAAATATATTTAATATCTTAATCATCTCAAGAGTAAATTACTAAGTACAATACAATTAAAGCTCTCAAAATAGGGAGGATTTGTAAGTAAAAACACCGTGATTAGGTGTTTATATTGCCTAATGGACGCTTGAACAATCCCCGCGGGAATGGCTACCCCACCTGAAGCACTGATTGCGCTAATATTGACACATATTAACGAACTTAGAGAGCAGTGTTCAGTGAAATAATACACAGATAGATCCCATTTAATATTAAGATGGATTTAAGAAAGAGAGCCTCTTGAGTAGTTCAAATAAATAGTATTAAATCTAATCTATCTATTTATGTACACACAAAATACTTTATAGGACAATATATTAACATAGAGAGCACAAAGGTACTGCTTATTTCTTAAGAAATTTCTTCCAGCAGACCTGCGAGAGGAAAGTTGGATAAGAAATGTAGACACAGTGTGTAGAAAAGTCAAACAAGAAAATTTAAATTAAAACTTAAAACAAAACTATATCTATTTATAAAATAAACATACATACAAGTACAGTCGTGGTCTTTTCCGCCTGATCAGTTAAATTTTTTTTCGCTTAAATCATACGGAGGCGCCGAGCCACTCCACCTTAAACTTTAGGCCTATTAGGAAAGCGTCAACTTTGGCGCGCAAAATAACAATAACTCTCGTTTGGCATGTGTCGCCGATCGGTATTTGTTCATTAATTATTTATATATAAAGTCAACGGGGCGGGGATAGAGAGCGTTTCTATGTTTTAAGTGCAAGCAAAAATTAGCTTAGTGGTGATCAGGCGGGAGTGTCCTCGATAGTACATACACATATAAAAAAAAACCTACTATTGCTCTTGTATCTCTGCTATCTATGTTACCTATTTCTGCCCAAAACCCTGACCCACACAAGATTCGCATCGCACGCTAGCCCACTTGTGCCAACCTCAGCTCAACCACTAGTAACCACGAGCTGTGGTAAAATCTTTACAATATTTGGGGTATATAAAGTTGCTGCACACTAGATCACAGGTTTCTGTTTTTTTTTTAATTAGTTAAGGCGTGGCTATGTAATTTCCACCCAGGTCTTGGTCTTCCCACATGTTTGCTGAAAACAGGCAGACCTTCGGATTTGTAACATTAAGTATTGAAGAACAATTGGTGTAGTTGTTGTGGCTATCCACCGGTTCCTAAAAGCCTGATCCACCAAAACCATGTTTGATATACCAAAATATCAACAACAATCACAAAAATTGAGAAAGCAATCGAATCTAGACTCCGGGGCTGCTACTGAGAAATTCTTGATGGGAAAACCCAATAGCACTTCGCTGGACCCAGGAATCGAACCCAGGACTTCAAGTTCAGCTGTCGCACTTGGGACCACTCAACCAGCGCATTTAAATCAACAACCAATAATTTTCTGGTAACGGATACACGTGTATGTTCCTAATGCGTGTTATTACTTAAGAAATACGCTAAATATGCTTTCAGTAGAGGTTGAGTTAACATCTCTCATTTCCATGTAAGATCAGACGCCGTTAAATTATAAAATTAATAATTCAATGATTACTTAATCTGCTTACTGTTTAAATACCTATGAATATTTGAGTGCCTTATTATTCAAAGAGCTCTTGCTTATAAGGGTGTACTTCTTGGCAAGTACTCGAGTACCTTGTATAACTTAGAACTTTTAATTAAGGTTACATAAGTAAATATTTTGGTAATCGGATACGGATTTTGACGAGCGAGATTATGTAACGAAAGATTGTTGATTTAATAATCCAGAGGAAACAAGACAAGCAGAAAACAAAACGTTTTTGAGATAATAATAAAGCAACAAGGTACATGCTGGTACATCTTGTTATCCTACGTCTTAAAAACTTTTACTCGTAGAGATACTTAAGGTTGAGTTTTCATTAGCCATGATATTGCCATCTTTCAAATAAATACGTACATTTGGCTGGCAGCTTTTGAGAAAAAAATAATGGCAAATTTTCAGACATCTGACTGATCAAAAGTCTCAAAATAGTTAATCTTATCTTACTAATATGTATGTCGCGTCCTGGGTGGCCGCGATGCGAAGCATCGGGTCTTCTTCACGATCCGACATAGTTTTACGTAAATTTGGGCACTCGAACGATTGATAATTTAAATAACTTTATTCAAACTAACGGTTTTACACTACAAGAAACAAACACGTGCGTTGGTACTGAGCGTCTGCCAAGGCTGTCGGAGCTCGACTGTCGCAACACTCCGTTCCTTCTCCAGCCCTCTCTGCATCCCCTCTACCGACGATCGTGTCCAAGCGGTGGGGCGCGCTTGCGTTTCCGGTAACGATATTATTAGTTCACAAAACTAATTGTTAGATGGTGCTGCTTGTTGCACTATGGCGCCATCAATCCACGACATGTATTATAAATGCAAAAGTTTGTGTGGGTGGATGTTTGTTACTCTTTCACGCAGAAACTAGGTACTGAACGGATTTGGATGAAATTTTGCACAGAGATAGTTAACACATAGGGTTTTTAATCCCGGTAGTATGATCCCGTGGGACAATTATCGAACTCCACGCGGGCGAAGGTGCGGGCATAAGCTAGTTCTTCTAAAAAAATGTTTAGTTACATTCATGTGTGCAAACTTTTCATCTGTTCCAATAATCATGCATTTCCAAATTTTCGCCATCAAACGTAAAAGTTTGGCGAATTTAGAATTAAGCAACACCTCTGTATTAGAATTTCTTTTAAAAAAAAAATAATAATACATGTTATAAGATGAAGTTTGCTGCTGTTTTAATTGTTTTAGTATACAGTTTTTAGTCTTTTATTACGCGCACTACTGGAACTCGATTGTAACTCACGACAAAACGCACTCACAGTATCACTAGGTTTAGGGTCTAGGTTTAGGGTAGTGCGCGTAATAAGAGACTAAGAAAGAGGGTAGACAGATTTGTCTGCTCATAACAAATAATTTTCGTCCCACCCGCATACCTCTTCAGTATTCCCGCGATCATGATGCTTGCAACAGCGTCGAAATATCGGGAGCTCATCGAACAAAAACAAAATCACGGATATCATCCCGTAAGTACTTTAAGTGTAGTGAAATACCGTGAAAGTCTAAAACAATTGTTAAGTTATTCTTTTATTGTTTGTAGATTTTAATGAACTTACGATGTAATGAATCACTGCACTGGGTGTGTGTGTCACTTCCGCCTACTCAAGATGGACGCGCGTAGGCAACGAGGTGTCTCGTTAGCTTATGATTAGCAAAACAATTGAAATACTAAGTAATTGCGTTTATTAAAGTGAACGATATTAAGCTGTGAAAATGAGAACTGTAATACTATTTAAAATAGTGTGAGGAGTTTCTTTGTCCATTCTTCTCCTCAACCATAATACTTTGCGAATGGACGACTGAACTCTAGAACGTTTATAAGTTTCTGTACCTAAATGGTTTAATATAAATAAACGTTTGCCCTCTTATTATAAAACGTGGTCTTAAAAAAAGTACCGTGTTTAGTACTAGGTTTAAACCATGAACTTGAATAAACGTTATTACAAAAAGAAGTTTATCGCTAGTCCTAGAACTATCTATGGTACCAAAGTTAGACCATCGTGACCCCTAGTTTAACTATGGTACTAAATTGTCAACTCGTTTTTTTACATATTTATATTGGTTTTCGTTGACTTATCCTAAAGTATTTTAGCCGACTCGACATTATGTTGACGCGGTGTAAATCCGAGAATGAAATTTGTATTAATGTAAATAATGTGGCATAGGTTATAGTTTAGCTTTAGTGCATCAAATATTGTGTATACGTAATCTAACATGTCAGTTATCACTAACCTTTTCTTCTGAACTCCAATTTTCACCCCTTTTTTTCTTTGGTTGTTCCATTTTTTTAATTTTTTATGCACACGCGATCTCACCACAAAGAATACTGTGCCCAAAGAACTGTGCCTTTACTTGTATTCATAATCTTGGAGTGTAACCGGACATTTAATTTACTTTAAGATGTAACATAAACATTTCGATAACATTAGGTACTCAAATTACGCGCACCGCTCAGTTCACTCCATTATACGCGCTAGCTCGATAGTTGTTCGAAAACAGAACAATTGGATTGATGCAGACAAAAAAAATACAAGTCGGAATATTTAAATACCTCTAGATAACTAAACTTTATATTTTACCACTACAAATAACAATTTCTAAAATATGTTTTCTTCAAATTACGTAACAACATTTTGTGAAAAGGAACGGCGCATAGAACGCTGAACGAATGATTGAATAGTTTTAATATTTTGTTGCATATAATCTGTGGATAATGTTAAGACCACGGACTATCTTTGGTACTAACTAGTCCTTTGTTGGTCTACGATTTGTAATACGAATGAAAGAACTAACGTTAGTCCCGTACTAAACCAAGATCTTTTAGTCCTGGTTTAAACCTGGTACTTATGAAAGTTTTTATAATAAGACGGTTGGAGTTTGAGACAAGTGCTGTGTGTGATTTCGACTACCAATAATAAAGAATCGTATCGCACGGCGTGTGATAGCTAGAGAATGACTGATAATATGGCGGCGAATGGCGCCAATATTTGGGGACAGTGTTCCTCTAAGGAGTCTAAGGGTTGGAGTGTAGCCTTAGGGGCGCTACGGAGCGAGGACAGAAAATTTAAATTTAGCCAAAAAAGTGTTTGTACGGTCTCATCGCCGTACATTTTTCTGCTTACGCGGTAACCTACTTTAGGCCAACGATGCGCGTCATAATTTAGCGTAATAAAACTACATGACTAACGAATAAATATATAGTCAACTTAAAACTTGGTAGCTATCAACAACTGAGAGAAATAATCGCCTTCTACTATATTACTGTAACTTACTTTTACCTTAAATAAACTTAACTACTTAGTGCATCTTAGTGGAACGTGTTTCTCTAAACTAACAAAACCTTCACGACAAATCGGTGTACGGAGTTAACTACTACAAACCGTACATTTATGGTCCTTCGAGTCTTCGTGTATCTTAGTGTGTTTGTGTCTCTTGGTACGGTAGCGAATCGGTTTGACTGGTCTCCCGGAAGAGGGTCGCCCCAGTTGGATTGAGAAGGCGCAAATACCTAGCCAGAGTACAGGCACATTGAGTACCGGAACTAACTACAACTACTGGAAGAGCCTTCGACTACTGGAAGACCCTTCAACAACTGGAACTAACTACAGCTACTGGAAGAGCCTTCGACTACTGGAAGACCCTTCAACAACTGGAACTAACTACAGCTACTGGAAGAGCCTTCGACTACTGGAAGAGCCTTCAACTACTGGAACTAACTACAACTACTGGAAGACCCTTCGACTACTGGAAGAGCCTTCAACTACAGAAACTAACTACAACTACTGAAAAAGCCTTCGACGATATCTAGAACAGTCTTCAACTACAAGGAGAATCACCGGGACTGTTTCAAAAGGTATTTTTTTTAACTACAAGGAAGCTATCATCTGTAATAAAGATGAATAAGCTATCGCTACAATCAACATGTTTTGAAAATATCAAAACGTTATGCGCCAACTATAACAAGGATAGCAAAACCAGAAAAACAAATGAATACTTGAACAAGCGGCTGTCCTCGTTAGAAGCTCAATGGATGGATTTCAATGCACGGCATACATTGCTGTTGCAAGAAATTGAAGACAGGAACATAAACTATTTTGTGGAAGATGTCTACGGTAAGACAAAGACCATGTACGAAACAACTAAAGCAGACATTTTAAAAATGTTGCAAACTACTGAAGAAAATGTCAAATTCAACCTGACAGACTTTTCGAGAGAAGAACCTGATGAGAAGACCAAGACTTTGCTGACTAAACAGGAATGCAACTTCAAAGCCATCGATCGGGCTATGGCAAAAATTGATTTTGATGCCTTAGCTGAAAAATGGGAACTTGACGATCACTTGTCAATCTTGAAGACAAAGTGGGAAGCCATTGACAATACTCATTGGGAACTGGAAGCCTTACTGAAAGGTACGAAACATACGTACTATGACCAGTTCAACAGCATGGAAGAAAAATATGACGAAACAAGGAAACGACTGAAAAACAAGATGTGGTCCACCGCTCATCACCAACATTCAGCACCAAGAATCGAGATCCCAGAATTTTCAGGACACTACAACAAATGGATATCTTTCAAAGATCTATTCCTGGAAACCATACATAAAAACCCGACATTGAATAAAGCTCAAAAAATGCAGCATCTGAAGACCAGGCTGAAAGGTGAAGCAGAAAGACTGGTGCAACACTTGAGCATCAGCGCCGACAACTACACTTCGTGTTGGGAGATACTAACTCAACGGTACGACAACCGTCGACTACAATTCTCGTCGTACATGAACACTATGCTGCAGTTGCCTGTCATACAGAAGCCAGACGCTTACAACTTAAAGAAGCTGCATGACGTAACAACGGAATGTCTAAATGGTTTAACAAACATTGGTTTTGATATAACCAGTTGGGATCCGATGATTGTCCATCTGATGTCACAGAAATTAGACTGTGGGAGCTACAATGAATACATAAAAACCTTGCCCGATAACAGAGAGGTGCCAACAGTACAGGAATTTATGATATACTTAGAAAACCAGTTTATGGCGTTTGAAACCATGAAGACTTCAAAAAAGGACATACAGAGTTCAGAGAAGTCAGCTGGATCTGAAAAACACATACCTCGAAAAAACTTCGATCATAAGAAGTGGGTTCCAAAAACTTACCACACTTCATACGGGCAGTGCCCTCTTTGCAAAAACAATCATGTTTTAATGCGATGTCAGCAGTTTATTGACTTGGATACAAAACAAAGAAACAGCACAGTTGCAAAATTACGACTATGCAAAAACTGTTTGTTTAGTCACGAAAACCAAACTTGCAACTCTACAAAAACTTGTAAGGAATGTAATATGAAGCATCATACGCTCTTACATTACAATAATTACAATAAAAATACACCTTCGACGAGCAATGAAAACCAACGCTCCGGTCAACGACCTTCGAGGGAAACTGAAACGCCAAGTTCGAATAATCTATCGGCCAGAGAGATGGAAGTCTTACTGACAACCGTCCAAGTCAAGGTCAAATCTGTAGATGGGACTTACTTAACTCTTCGTGCGCTCATAGATCAGGGCTCACAAGTTAACTTAATAACTGAAAATGCAGCATAACTGCTAAGGCTGCCAAGAAACAAACTAACTGCGAAGATATCTGGAGTTGGAACTGTATCAGGCGATTGTAAGGGACGCCTTACAATAACATGCAAATCAATCCATTCCGAATATACTTTCAACACTGAAGCATTGATTATGAAGAAACTGATCAATAAACTACCGAACAACACATTCAAACGACCAGAGTGGTCGCATTTGCAAAACTTAAAACTAGCGGACCCTGATTTTAACATTTCAAGGTCTATTGACATACTACTTGGAGCTGACGTATACGCAGAAATAATACAAGATGGAATATTAAGAGGCACACCAAAGTCACCCGTTGCGCAACAGACACAGCTGGGATGGATTTTGTGTGGAAAACTAGAAACTTTAAACTGTCACGTCACACTACTTGACTTGGCTGAAATAACTAAATTTTGGGAATGTGAAGACGTCACCAAAACAAACACTGACCGATCTCAAGAGGATCAATGTGAAACTTACTACAAAGAAACTACTCGCCGTGGTTCTGATGGAAGATACATTGTGAAGATGCCTTTACGTCCGGATTACGAAAATAAGATCGGAACATCGAAGACGATTGCAGCATCACAATTGCTACAACTAGAAAAAAGGTTTAAAACAAATGGCCGACTTGAAAAGTTATACAAAGAATTCCTTAGGGAATACCTAGAGTTAGGCCATATGAAACCAGCGCAACCCATGACACCTTCAACTACTGAATGTTTCTTACCACATCACGGAGTACTTCGTGAAGAGTCTACTACCACGAAACTCAGAGTAGTCTTCAATGCATCTCAGAAAACTAAAACGGGATACAGCCTGAACGGCCTACAAGAAAAGGGCCGCAACCTACAAAAAGATATCCAAGAACTTATCATAAATTGGAGAACTTACAAATACGCCTTTACAGCTGACATCGAGAAAATGTACCGATGTATCTGGCTGTCTGAGGAACAACAACATTTGCAGAAAATTCTTTGGCGAAATACGCCGTCAGAGAAGCTGCAAGAGTACCAACTTTGCACCGTCACTTATGGCACAAAATGCGCACCGTGGCTAGCCATGAGAGCTATCAAACAACTGGCTTACGATGATGGCTATAAATACCCCATGGCAGCCAAAGTACTACTGAACGAAGCATACGTCGATGACGTCATAAGCGGCCACAACTCACTGGAAGCGGCCCAGGAACTCCAGACATCTCTCATCGATATGTTAAAGGGGGCCGGCATGAACTTACGCAAGTGGTCCAGCAATGATCCAGCATTGTTAGAAAACTTAAGTGATGATCAGATCTCACGCAGAATTACTTTTGACTTCAAGCAAGAGGAATCCATGAAAACCCTAGGACTGGGTTGGAATCCGCATGCCGACACTTTTGTGTTTAACTGGAAATATGAAGAAAAATGTCGACCGGAAATAACTAAAAGGCGGCTGCTTTCAGAAATTTCACAACTTTATGATCCGCTGGGTTGGCTATCACCCATAACTATTGCGGCAAAAATTATATTCCAAGAAGTTTGGGTCAACAAACTTGAGTGGGATGATCAGTTACCGTCACATATAGCAGATAAGTGGCTAAAACTAAGAGCTGACATACCCAACGTAAAACACATGAAAGTCAAGCGCTGGATCGGTTCAACAAACCAGAAGATCGAACTATTTGGATTCTGCGACGCCAGCGAAAAGGCTTATTCCTGCGTGGTTTACAGCTGCGTCAGAGATGAACATAACAAGCCAACAATAACATTACTTGCTGCTAAAACAAGAGTAGCACCGTTATCACAAACGATCACATTACCAAAACTTGAACTTTGCGGCGCGCTCTTACTATCGCAACTCATCGAAAAAATCAGAGAAGCTCTGAATGGTTTCGATATAACTACTAGCGTTTGGTGTGATTCCCAAGTGGTCCTGGCATGGATACAGGGGGATACATCTAAAAGAGAAAAATACGTCGCCAATCGAGTTGCAAAAATAAGACAAATCATACCAGCCGAGCAATGGCGTTATGTGAAGTCGCAAGATAACCCTGCAGACTGTGCATCGAGAGGATTGCTACCAACCAAGCTAACAACATTCAGTCTGTGGTGGGAAGGTCCTACATTTCTGAATACCTTCCAAGAACAAAATCGTGAAGAAAACATAACATGCACTTTTACAACTAACATAGGCAGCGTTTACCAAGCGAAATCGAACTCTATGAACAAAGAGACAAATAATTGTATTCATAACATAATAACTAATTGCAGTTCATTGACCAAAGCGATCAGAATTGTAGCATGGATACAACGATTTATCGCAAACGCACGTAACTACACGAAACGTGAGACCGGATGCCTCACTTTGTGCGAATTAAACAATGCAAATGAACATACAAAATATGTGCAACAAACGGAAATTACGCAAGAATATAAACAACTTACGAAGAAAGAAACTATTTCTCCAAAAAGTAACATTTTTAAACTTAAACCATACTTGGACAACAACGGCTTAATCCGAGTCGGGGGTCGACTGAACCATTCCAGTTTACCCTTTGAGATGAAGAATCCCATCATTCTACCTAAGGGTGGACGACTTACTGAGTTGGTGATCCATCAAGCTCACTCAACGACTTTACACGGAGGAGCCAGACTAACTTTAGCGCACATCCGGCAACGGTACTGGATCATTGGCGGTAACCGAGCGGTGAAAGCTGATCTTCGGCGCTGTGTGCGCTGCCATCGCTACAACCCGTCGGAATCAAACCAACTCATGGGAGAACTGCCACCACAACGAGTAACACCTTCGCGCCCGTTTACTCACACGGGAGTTGACTTCACAGGACACGTCGAAGTCAGACTCAACAAAGGAAGAGGAGTTAGAACTTCAAAGGGGTACATATGCATATTCGTATGTATGGTGACAAAGGCTGTGCACATCGAACTTGCATCGGACTTAAGTACTGAAACTTTCATAGCAGCCTTCCAGAGAATGTGCTCCAGGCGCGGTACACCAGGTCACGTCTACTCGGACTGTGGTACGAATTTCATAGGCGCAGCAAGGATGCTTCAAAAAGAGTTCGAAGACTTCAAGCAAATCTTGTCGCCAAACTTCTTCAATAATATTGCAGACATGGGAGTACAATGGCATTTTAATGCGCCCGCTTGGCCGACTGCTGGTGGACTATGGGAAGCAGCGGTCAAGTCGATGAAGTATCACCTTCGTCGGGTGCTAGGAGACCAAAAACTGACGTACGAGGAATTTGCCACCCTGCTGGCGAAGATTGAAGCGTGCATGAACTCCAGGCCGCTTTGCCAACTTACTGAAGACCCCGAAGAATTTTATAACTACCTGACACCAGGTCACTTTCTAACGGGGGGACCAACATTGTCTTTACCACGAGCTGACTACACTGATGAAAACTGCATTGACCTCCGCCGACGATGGCAGTTAACTGAACATATGTACCAACAATTTTGGAAGAATTGGTCAAGCGACTATCTTACTCAACTACAAACGCGCAGCAAATGGAACAATTCCAAGAAAAACCTCAGCGAGGGGGACATCGTACTGGTCCGGGACAACAATTTGCCGCCAGGAAAATGGGCCATGGGACGGGTGCTACAACTTCACCCCGGAGCGGACGGATACGTTCGAGTGACAACCCTGAAAACCCAAAGTGGTGTCATTAAACGACCTATAGTAAAACTATTAGCTTTACCCATCGACTCAAACTGCAATAAAAATTATGAAGAATATAAAACGGATCTACAAAAGGCTGAGAAACCTACCACAATAAAACACTCTGGAAGAAAATGTCTTACAAACATTTTAATGTTTCTTTTCACATTGTTGATACTTGTGAATGGATCATATGGTTCGCAACTAAGGTCAGGCACTCAAATTACCAACCTGGAACCCGAGCGACCGATTTATTATGACACCATAGGCAAAATAGAACTCATTCACGATGAATGGACTTTGCTTACGTACTACAACTTAACAAACTACTGGCAGGGCGTTCAACATATTGAAAAATACATATACGGTGTAAATGACCTTTGCCAGAAGATCCATCAAAGTTATTGCCAAGCTACGACGGATCAACTTTCCCACGAGATGGAACTACTCAACTTCTACAACACAATGCTGCTGGCTCCCCACAAGCATTTAACTATGCGCAAGAAGCGCGGCTTTATCGACGGAGTAGGCATGATAGCTAACAGCTTATTCGGTGTCTTGGACCAGAGGTTTGCTGACAAATACCACAAGGACATTGATGCCATACAACGTAACGAAAACTATTTACGTGAACTCGCAAAAAACCAAACATCGATCATGCAACTACAAAATGACGTTTTGAAGAAAAACGATGAAAATATCAAGCTACAATGCAAGATGATAGAACACTTCATGGAAGAAACTAAGACGAATCTGGGCAGCATTGAAACAGAAATACAAATAATGATGGCCACAAGTTACTTCAACTCCGCTTCGCTCACAGCGTCGCTACTACTACGAAATCTTAAGGAAATTCAAACTATGCTCCTGAACACTTTAACTAATGTCTACAGTGGACATATGGACGTGCACTTGATACCGCCAGTCAGTCTAGTAAAGCAACTGGAAGACATATCTGGCAGACTGCCGAGGACTCTGTCATTACCGACAGAAAATATCAGAGAAGATATCAAGGAACTTTACAAGTTGCTATACGTGAAAGCACGAATAACAAAGACCTACTTTATGTTCGAAGTTCATATTCCTTTAATTTCGAATGAGGACTTCACCTACTATCGGGCTATTGCTATACCATTCAAGGCGGAGTCAAATTACACATTGATGCAGTTATCTTCGGAATACATTGCTGTGAACTTTGAGAAGAATTCTTACATCTCACTAAGAGATAAAGACTTTGAGCAATGCATCAAACGACAAAAAGATAACTTCATTTGTAACGCAAACATACCAGTGTTCAACTTACAAAACAAGAATGCACCTTGCGAAGCAAAACTACTAGGTCATCGTGCAACTACGTCACCGTGTGACGTCCACAGCGTGTCATGCGAGGAAGCATGGATCAAGTTGCAAGAATCAAACAGCTGGTTGGTTGTTTGTTGCGGAAGGTGCGAATTACGTACTGTTTGTGAAAACGACGTAATATCGCAAACTATCACATCAGCGGCTATAATAACTTTGAGTCAAGGATGCGTACTGCGGTCAAAAGAACTCACCATCACTTCGCACAATCAATACAACAGCAACCTCAACGTTAACTATGACATGCATGTACCGAACCTGAATTCACCGATAAACAACGTTGTCAACGTCACACTCCACAACGCGCCACACGAACTCTTCACTCTTAAGAAAAACGACTTCGAGGAAATTGACAAAAAGCTGCGGTTCCAAAAAGAGAACGAGCCGAAACTACCATCCACTATCACGGACCATGACGTTCACCAATATGCAATTTGTTACCTTTTACTAACAATTGCTATCATTACTTTCTTGTGGATCATAACAAGGAAATACTGCACACTGCTCAAGAAGCGATTTCCGAGGAAAACAAATAGAAGGCAAAAGCATGAGGACATCGAACTTCAACCAATGGGATCTCGACAGCAGACTGCCAGAGAAGAAAACCAGCAGGCGCCCACAGACGACTGCCACGTTCAAACTCAAGGACACCGAGACAACATTGCCTTTACTTTTGATTGATTGTTTACCTCTTTACTTTTACTTTAATGATTGACTTTGTACAGGCGTTTCTTTCTCTCTCTTTACTCTTCTTAGCTTCTTTAGGGGGTTGCCAATATGTACGGTCTCATCGCCGTACATTTTTCTGCTTACGCGGTAACCTACTTTAGGCCAACGATGCGCGTCATAATTTAGCGTAATAAAACTACATGACTAACGAATAAATATATAGTCAACTTAAAACTTGGTAGCTATCAACAACTGAGAGAAATAATCGCCTTCTACTATATTACTGTAACTTACTTTTACCTTAAATAAACTTAACTACTTAGTGCATCTTAGTGGAACGTGTTTCTCTAAACTAACAAAACCTTCACGACAAATCGGTGTACGGAGTTAACTACTACAAACCGTACAGTGTTATTTGCGCAAATTGTTACTTTGTCGATTCTATCGTATGAAACACCTAAATATAAGGTTAAAAGTATCTTGGTGTTTTTTGTCTCCGACTAACCGTTTGTCGTAAAGACGTTGTCGAAGGGATCTATAGGTTAGGTTAGGTTAGAACTGTGACCTCGAAATTGGTCGCGAAATTTTTATAAGTCAGATTTTCATAGCGCCCCTAAGACGACCCGCTGACCAGTCTAAGCTTTCCCTATCGTGATATATATATTAAACTAACATTAACTCGAAAATAAATCTGAAGACATTTTGAACCAGCTTTCACAGTATCAACACCAAAATCCAGACATAAACAAAAACCCAGAACTTACCTAAGTCTTCCAAAAGTCCTTCGATCCTCTTACCCAGTAACCAGTATTGATGGGTGTCGGGCATTGTCGGGCATTGTCGGGCCTCCTCGCCGACGCCTAACTTCCTAATTGTGACCGACGCACTCTGCCCGATGACACTAACTACTTATTGTACTCAAACTTATTGAGCACTTTCTAACTTTTTCTCGGAAGCTCCCGAGGGCCGTAATTTAGATTAATGGCTACTTTTGTTTTTGCTTTTAGAGATTTTTTGGAAATAGATGTCTGAATAACATAATAAACACAACGTATTTGCTGAGAGGGTAGGCGGGTGTGCGTAGGAGGTGTATACAGGGTGTAAACATCACGAAGCCGTCAACCAAGCATTCTGTATATCAAACTTAGTAACTTTACGCAAAAATTGTTGCTGGGAAACGACTTTTTTTTTGGGTGAAAAATCATGTTTTGTGGTAGAACTCAATGTAACGCACTTAAAACACTGTGCTGATGGAAGGATTAGGAGGTAAAAATCTTACAATGAACACTAGTATTAAAAAAAAAAACAAAGTTGTAACTTTGACCCCCAATACCTCCGTAACTAGAAGGTTCCCAGTGGGCTTAGCCAAGTTGACAATCTACTATCGTTAACGCATAGAAAACTAACCAATGTATGGGAATGACATCATTTCAATGTTAAGTCACGTGGTCAAAACAAACGAATAGAAACATTAAAGTTCAGTCAAAACTGTAAGTTGGCTACGATTTATATGGGATGTAGCGATCACGATCGTAGAAACGAATACATTTCATTCTATCATTTTGATCGATGTAAACTTGTCTACGAAGTTTCTATTCGTTTGTTTTGACCACGTGACTTAACGTTTACGATTGTAGAAATAGAAACGATACGCATCGTTTGTAACTTGACTAGGCCTGCAGGTATGGTGTAGAACAAAAAAATGATCGCAATGGCGGGGAGAAGAAGTGCCTTTCTGCTTCGTTAAGAGGTTTTTTTTTTTTTTACTAAATATGCTTGCGTTTGGCCGCAACTCGCCTCTGAAGCGATGCCCTAGAGAGGAGCACTCACTTACCTAGAAGTCATCTATCCACTCGAACTTTGAAGAGATTCTAGATTAAAATGATCAGGAAACAGAAAAGCCGGCAGTGAATTCCAAAGACTGGTGGTTCGCACTATAAATGTGGAAGCATAGCGCTTTGTTCGAGTTCGTGGAACTTCAACCGAAAAACAGTGACACTTCGCCGTATCTCCGCTTGTCCGATGATAGGATGGGGACGAGTATGTGTTCAGTTATAAGTACGACTCAAGGAGGCCTAGTGGTAACTGGACACAATTATAAATTTCCTTGATCAAGGAAACCAAAAACTTTTTTCCTATAGAAAGATTAAATCAGAGCACAACACCTAGCAGTAGTTCTCACAGACACTGAGGCTGCCTGTGGGTTACAGTTTGTTACAATGTTTTCACAGAATTCAGAAGTTCTTATTCTTCAGTTACAGATTTTTCTTGTTTCAGCAACAAAGAACTTATTTCCTTAAACTTCACTTTTTGCTGGTATGTTCCTTTCAGTAAACATGCATGAAACAAGGCGTATGCAGGTGTTGTAAGTACTTCCAAGTCCTCTTCAGACAAACTAAGACTATATAAACAGGGTGTAAGCGGACCCTTTCACGAAGCCGTCAACCAAGCATTCTGTACATGAAACTAAGTAACTCTACGCAAAAATTATTGCTGAGCAACAAATTTTTTTTTGGGGGAGAAAAATCACGTTTTACGGTAAAACTCAATGTAACGCTTTCAAAAAAATTGTGCTGGGTTAAAGAGGTATTTAATGTAAAGCAATGGACCTAAAACTATTACTTGAAAAAAAAATTGTGAAGAAGTTGGAACTTTAACCCCCAAATCTCTGTAACTATAAGGTTCTCAGGTATGGTCCAGAACAAAAAATTCTCGCCATGACGGGGAAAACAAGTGCCTTTCGGCTTCGTCTATTTACATCCTTTATAGATAATGGATTCTACGAAAGGACTTACAGAACCTCGTTTTGCTAAGCTTCTTGGCTCTCAGTGTACTTAAGTAGTGGAGCAGAAATTCATGATAATAACTATCAAATTAACTTTAGTTATCCCGTTATTATGTAGTATATGGTGAACTTGGTTTAATTAACATCTTTGTGTAAAGGCAAGCGATGAAATAGTGATAACTTTTGTTCGTATTTAAATTTATGACCAGTGTTGAAAAAGACAGTACAGTCCTTATTGTTTAACAAGTCATCTCAAAATCACATTGATTTTCATTGTGATAGTAAAAATCAATGTGATTTTTGACATACTTACCAGTAGCAGTAAGCCAAGAAGCAACCCTATTGCAACGAAAATAAAAAATCCCTTTTGATTTTTGTCAATAATACAAAAGGTAAAATAACTGTGAAAGAACTTGAGCGATCTTTATTTACAGCTAGTAGTTACAATAATTTCCAAATACTTTTATTGCTCAAAAAACTGGATTGTCTAGGAACTCGTACGGCACAAACGAGTTCGAGTTCCTAGAAAATCAGTTTTTTTGAGCAATAAAAGTATTTGGAAATTATTGTAACTACTAGCTGTAAATAAAGATCGCTCAAGTTCTTTCACAGTTATTTTACCTTTTGTATTATTGACAAAATCAAAAGGGATTTTTATTTTCGTTGCAATAGGGTTGCTTCTTGGCTTACTGCTACTGGTAAGTATGTCAAAAATCACATTGATTTTTACTATCACAAGAAAATCAATGTGATTTTGAGATGACTTGTTAAACAATAAGGACTGTACTGTCTTTTTCAACACTGGTCATAAATTTAAATACGAACAAAAGTTATCACTATTTCATCGCTTGCCTTTACACAAAGATGTTAATTAAACCAAGTTCACCATATACTACATAATAACGGGATAACTAAAGTTAATTTGATAGTTATTATCATGAATTTCTGCTCCACTACTTAAGTACACTGAGAGCCAAGAAGCTTAGCAAAACGAGGTTCTGTAAGTCCTTTCGTAGAATCCATTATCTATAAAGGATGTAAATAGACGAAGCCGAAAGGCACTTGTTTTCCCCGTCATGGCGAGAATTTTTTGTTCTGGACCATACCTGAGAACCTTATAGTTACAGAGATTTGGGGGTTAAGTTCCAACTTCTTCACATTTTTTTTTTCAAGTAATAGTTTTAGGTCCATTGCTTTACATTAAATACCTCTTTAACCCAGCACAATTTTTTTGAAAGCGTTACATTGAGTTTTACCGTAAAACGTGATTTTTCTCCCCCAAAAAAAAATTGTTGCTCAGCAATAATTTTTGCGTAGAGTTACTTAGTTTCATGTACAGAATGCTTGGTTGACGGCTTCGTGAAAGGGTCCGCTTACACCCTGTTTATATAGTCTTAGTTTGTCTGAAGAGGACTTGGAAGTACTTACAACACCTGCATACGCCTTGTTTCATGCATGTTTACTGAAAGGAACATACCAGCAAAAATGTGAAGTTTAAGGAAATAAGTTCTTTGTTGCTGAAACAAGAAAAATCTGTAACTGAAGAATAAGAACTTCTGAATTCTGTGAAAACATTGTAACAAACTGTAACCCACAGGCAGCCTCAGTGTCTGTGAGAACTACTGCTAGGTGTTGTGCTCTGATTTAATCTTTCTATAGGAAAAAGTTTTTGGTTTCCTTGATCAAGGAAATTTATAATTGTGTCCAGTTACCACTAGGCCTCCTTGAGTCGTACTTATAACTGAACACATACTCGTCCCCATCCTATCATCGGACAAGCGGAGATACGGCGAAGTGTCACTGTTTTTCCGGTTGAAGTTCCACGAACTCGAACAAAGCGCTATGCTTCCCACATTTATAGTGCGAACCACCAGTCTTTGGAATTCACTGCCGGCTTTTCTGTTTCCTGATCATTTTAATCTAGAATCTCTTCAAAGTTCGAGTGGATGATGACTTCTAGGTAAGTGAGTGCTCCTCTCTAGGGCATCGCTTCAGAGGCGAGTTGCGGCCAAACGCAAGCATATTTAGTAAAAAAAAAAAAACCTCTTAACGAAGCAGAAAGGCACTTCTTCTCCCCGCCATTGCGATCATTTTTTTGTTCTACACCATACCTGCAGGCCTAGTCAAGTTACAAACGATGCGTATCGTTTCTATTTCTACAATCGTAAACGTTAAGTCACGTGGTCAAAACAAACGAATAGAAACTTCGTAGAAAGTTTACATCGATCAAAATGATAGAATGAAATGTATTCGTTTCTACGATCGTGATCGCTACATCCCATATAAATCGTAGCCAACTTACAGTTTGACTGAACTTTAATGTTTCTAATTCGTTTGTTTTGACCACGTGACTTAACATTGAAATGATGTCATTCCCATACATTGGTTAGGTTTCTATGCGTTAACGATAGTAGATTGTCAACTTGGCTAAGCCCACTGGGAACCTTCTAGTTACGGAGGTATTGGGGGTCAAAGTTACAACTTTGTTTTTTTTTTTTAATACTAGTGTTCATTGTAAGATTTTTACCTCCTAATCCTTCCATCAGCACAGTGTTTTAAGTGCGTTACATTGAGTTCTACACAAAACATGCTTTTTCACCCAAAAAAAAAGTCGTTTCCCAGCAACAATTTTTGCGTAAAGTTACTAAGTTTGATATACAGAATGCTTGGTTGACGGCTTCGTGATGTTTACACCTGTATACACCTCCTACGCACACCCGCCTACCCTCTCAGCAAATACGTTGTGTTTATTATGTTATTCAGACATCTATTTCCAAAAAAATCTCTAAAAGCAAAAACAAAAGTAGCCATTAATCTAAATTACGGCCTCGGGAGCTTCCGAGAAAAAAGTTAGAAAGTGCTCAATAAGTTTGAGTACAATAAGTAGTTAGTGTCATCGGGCAGAGTGCGTCGGTCACAATTAGGAAGTTTAGGCGTCGGCGAGGAGGCCCGACAATGCCCGACAATTCCCCGACACCCATCAATACTGGTTACTGGGTAAGAGGATCGAAGGTACTTTTGGAAGACTTAGGTAAGTTCTGGGTTTTTGTTTATGTCTGGATTTTGGTGTTGATACTGTGAAAGCTGGTTCAAAATGTCTTCAGATCTTATTTTCGAGTTAATGTTAGTTTAATATATATATCACGATAGGGAAAGCTTAGACTGGTCAGCGGGTCGTCTTAGGGCGCTATGAAAATCTGACTTATAAAAATTTCGCGACCAATTTCGAGGTCACAGTTCTAACCTAACCTAACCTATAGATCCCTTCGACAACGTCTTTACGACAAACGGTTAGTCGGAGACAAAAACACCAAGATACTTTTAACCTTATATTTAGGTGTTTCATACGATAGAATCGACAAAGTAACAATTTGCGCAAATAACACTGTACGGTTTGTAGTAGTTAACTCCGTACACCGATTTGTCGTGAAGGTTTTTGTTAGTTTAGCAGAAACACGTTCCACTAAGATGCATAAGTTGTTAAGTTTATTTAAGGTAAAAGTAAGTTACAGTAATATAGTAGAAGGCGATTATTTCTCTCAGTTGTTGATAGTACCAAGTTTTAAGTTGACTATATATTTATTCGTTAGTCAGTAGTTTTATTACGCTAAATTATGAGCGCATCGTTGCCTAAAGTAGGTTACCGCGTAAGCAGAAAAATGTACGGCGATGAGACCGTACATATTGGCAACCCCTAAAGAAGCTAAGAAGAGTAAAGAGAGAGAAAGAAACGCCTGTACAAAGTCAATCATTAAAGTAAAAGTAAAGGAGGTAAACAATCAATCAAAAGTAAAGGCAATGTTGTCTCGGTGTCCTTGAGTTTGAACGTGGCAGTCGTCTGTGGGCGCCTGCTGGTTTTCTTCTCTGGCAGTCTGCTGTCGAGATCCCATTGGTTGAAGTTCGATGTCCTCATGCTTTTGCCTTCTATTTGTTTTCCTCGGAAATCGCTTCTTGAGCAGTGTGCAGTATTTCCTTGTTATGATCCACAAGAAAGTAATGATAGCATTGTTAGTAAAAGGTAACAATATTGCATATTGGTGAACTTCATGGTCCGTGATAGTGGATGGTGTTTCGGCTCGTTCTCTTTTTGGAACCGCAGCTTTTTGTCAATTTCCACGAAGTCGTTTTTCTTAAGAGTGAAGAGTTCGTGTGGCGCGTTGTGGAGTGTGACGTTGACAACGTTGTTTATCGGTGAATTCAGGTTCGGTACATGCATGTCATAGTTAACGTTGAGGTTGCTGTTGTATTGATTGTGCGAAGTGATGGTGAGTTCTTTTGACCGCAGTACGCATCCTTGACTCAAAGTTATTATAGCCGCTGATGTGATAGTTTGCGATATTACGTCGTTTTCACAAACAGTACGTAATTCGCAACCTTCCGCAACAAACAACCAACCAGCTGTTTGATTCTTGCAACTTGATCCATGCTTCCTCGCATGACACGCTGTGGACGTCACACGGTGACGTAGTTGCACGATGACCTAGTAGTTTTGCTTCGCAAGGTGCATTCTTGTTTTGTAAGTTGAACACTGGTATGTTTGCGTTACAAATGAAGTTATCTTTTTGTCGTTTGATGCATTGCTCAAAGTCTTTATCTCTTAGGAGAAGTAAGAATATCTTCTCAAAGTTCACAGCAATGTATTCCGAAGATAACTGCATCAATGTGTAATTTGACTCCGCCTTGAATGGTATAGCAATAGCCCGATAGTAGGTGAAGTCCTCATTCGAAATTAAAGGAATATGAACTTCGAACATAAAGTAGGTCTTTGTTATTCGTGCTTTCACGTATAGCAACTTGTAAAGTTCCTTGATATCTTCTCTGATATTTTCTGTCGGTAATAGACAGAGTCCTCGGCAGTCTGCCAGATATGTCTTCCAGTTGCTTTACTAGACTGAATGGCGGTATCAAGTGCACGTCCATATGTCCACTGTAGACATTAGTTAAAGTGTTCAGGAGCTTAGTTTGAATTTCCTTAAGATTTGTAGTAGTAGCGACGCTGTGAGCGAAGCGGAGTTGAAGTAACTTGTGGCATATTATTTGTATTTCTGTTTCAATGCTGCCCAGATTCGTCTTAGTTTCTTCCATGAAGTGTTCTATCATCTTGCATTGTAGCTTGATATTTTCATCGTTTTTCTTCAAAACGTCATTTTGTAGTTGCATGATCGATGTTTGGTTTTTTGCGAGTTCACGTAAATAGTTTTCGTTACGTTGTATGGCATCAATGTCCTTGTGGTATTTGTCAGCAAACCTCTGGTCCAAGACACCGAATAAGCTGTTAGCTATCATGCCTACTCCGTCGATAAAGCCGCGCTTCTTGCGCATAGTTAAATGCTTGTGGGGAGCCAGCAGCATTGTGTTGTAGAAGTTGAGTAGTTCCATCTCGTGGGAAAGTTGATCCGTCGTAGCTTGGCAATAACTTTGATGGATCTTCTGGCAAAGGTCATTTACACCGTATATGTATTTTTCAATATGTTGAACGCCCTGCCAGTAGTTTGTTAAGTTGTAGTACGTAAGCAAAGTCCATTCATCGTGATGAGTTCCTATTTTGCCTATGGTGTCATAATAAATCGGTCGCTCGGGTTCCAGGTTGGTAATTTGAGTGCCTGACCTTAGTTGCGAACCATATGATCCATTCACAAGTATCAACAATGTGAAAAGAAACATTAAAATGTTTGTAAGACATTTTCTTCCAGAGTGTTTTATTGTGGTAGGTTTCTCAGCCTTTTGTAGATCCGTTTTATATTCTTCATAATTTTTATTGCAGTTTGAGTCGATGGGTAAAGCTAATAGTTTTACTATAGGTCGTTTAATGACACCACTTTGGTTTTCAGGGTTGTCACTCGAACGTATCCGTCCCTCCGGGGTGAAGTTGTAGCACCCGTCCCATGGCCCATTTTCCTGGCGGCAAATTGTTGTCCCGGACCAGTACGATGTCCCCCTCGCTGAGGTTTTTCTTGGAATTGTTCCATTTGCTGCGCGTTTGTAGTTGAGTAAGATAGTCGCTTGACCAATTCTTCCAAAATTGTTGGTACATATGTTCAGTTAACTGCCATCGTCGGCGGAGGTCAATGCAGTTTTCATCAGTGTAGTCAGCTCGTGGTAAAGACAATGTTGGTCCCCCGTTAGAAAGTGACCTGGTGTCAGGTAGTTATAAAATTCTTCGGGGTCTTCAGTAAGTTGGCAAAGCGGCTGGAGTTCATGCACGCTTCAATCTTCGCCAGCAGGGTGGCAAATTCCTCGTACGTCAGTTTTAGGTCTCCTAGCACCCGACGAAGGTGATACTTTCATCGACTTGACCGCTGCTTCCCATAGTCCACCAGCAGTCGCCAAGCGGGGCATTAAAATGCCATTGTACTCCCATGTCTGCAATATTATTGAAGAAGTTTGGCGACAAGATTTGCTTGAAGTCTTCGAACTCTTTTTGAAGCATCCTTGCTGCGCCTATGAAATTCGTACCACAGTCCGAGTAGACGTGACCTGGTGTACCGCGCCTGGAGCACATTCTCTGGAAGGCTGCTATGAAAGTTTCAGTACTTAAGTCCGATGCAAGTTCGATGTGCACAGCCTTTGTCACCATACATACGAATATGCATATGTACCCCTTTGAAGTTCTAACTCCTCTTCCTTTGTTGAGTCTGACTTCGACGTGTCCTGTGAAGTCAACTCCCGTGTGAGTAAACGGGCGCGAAGGTGTTACTCGTTGTGGTGGCAGTTCTCCCATGAGTTGGTTTGATTCCGACGGGTTGTAGCGATGGCAGCGCACACAGCGCCGAAGATCAGCTTTCACCGCTCGGTTACCGCCAATGATCCAGTACCGTTGCCGGATGTGCGCTAAAGTTAGTCTGGCTCCTCCGTGTAAAGTCGTTGAGTGAGCTTGATGGATCACCAACTCAGTAAGTCGTCCACCCTTAGGTAGAATGATGGGATTCTTCATCTCAAAGGGTAAACTGGAATGGTTCAGTCGACCCCCGACTCGGATTAAGCCGTTGTTGTCCAAGTATGGTTTAAGTTTAAAAATGTTACTTTTTGGAGAAATAGTTTCTTTCTTCGTAAGTTGTTTATATTCTTGCGTAATTTCCGTTTGTTGCACATATTTTGTATGTTCATTTGCATTGTTTAATTCGCACAAAGTGAGGCATCCGGTCTCACGTTTCGTGTAGTTACGTGCGTTTGCGATAAATCGTTGTATCCATGCTACAATTCTGATCGCTTTGGTCAATGAACTGCAATTAGTTATTATGTTATGAATACAATTATTTGTCTCTTTGTTCATAGAGTTCGATTTCGCTTGGTAAACGCTGCCTATGTTAGTTGTAAAAGTGCATGTTATGTTTTCTTCACGATTTTGTTCTTGGAAGGTATTCAGAAATGTAGGACCTTCCCACCACAGACTGAATGTTGTTAGCTTGGTTGGTAGCAATCCTCTCGATGCACAGTCTGCAGGGTTATCTTGCGACTTCACATAACGCCATTGCTCGGCTGGTATGATTTGTCTTATTTTTGCAACTCGATTGGCGACGTATTTTTCTCTTTTAGATGTATCCCCCTGTATCCATGCCAGGACCACTTGGGAATCACACCAAACGCTAGTAGTTATATCGAAACCATTCAGAGCTTCTCTGATTTTTTCGATGAGTTGCGATAGTAAGAGCGCGCCGCAAAGTTCAAGTTTTGGTAATGTGATCGTTTGTGATAACGGTGCTACTCTTGTTTTAGCAGCAAGTAATGTTATTGTTGGCTTGTTATGTTCATCTCTGACGCAGCTGTAAACCACGCAGGAATAAGCCTTTTCGCTGGCGTCGCAGAATCCAAATAGTTCGATCTTCTGGTTT